>CAXITT010000029.1:2326195-2339736 GCA_964033795.1 Lymnaea stagnalis
GGGGGGTGGGTGGGGGGGGGGTTGATGGTCCGCCCGGTGCGGCATTTTTTGTCTTTTTCTTTAGGGTGGGGGGACATTTGCAACCAACAGTCGAGATAATTTCGTTGAAGGGAGGGGGTAAAAAGCTTGACCCACCACGGGCTTGACCCGCCACGGACTTGACCCGCCACGGACTTGACCCACCACGGGCTTGACCCACCCCGGGCTTGACCCACCCCGGGCTTGACCCACCCTGGACGGCAGCAACCCTAACAAGGCCACCGCCCACATGAAATTAAGAATAATTGTTCGAGGGGCCCTAACATGGCGACTGGGCGACTGCCTGGGGGCCTCTGTGGGGTCTAAATCCGCTCTGCCTAGCAGGATGACATAGACAACTATTATGATCAATTGAATCAAGCTATTGAATTAAGTTATTGAATTAAGTTATTGAATTAATTTATTATAATGAGTTTGTTGGACCCTACCCCATTACCGAAGAAATCAAATAATTTTCTTTCATTGTGTATGGAGAGATAAAGATTTAAAGAAAAAAGTTTGTAAGCTCTACTTTTTTTCTAACACACGCATATTCAGAGAGGGGTGTGGAGAAAAGGTTATAGAAATAATGTGAAGGATAAACAGGGCCGACTGAGACAGACAGGCAGAGAGGGAGAGAGCGAGAAATAGAAAGAAAGTTTGATGAATAGACTGAAGAAAAAAAAACGTAGAATATAAAAATGAAGAAAAGATTGAAGACAAATCAAAAATTAATTATTAAATTTAACACATTGAGTGATTAAGTTGAGTTTACAAAAATAGTAGGAGAAGTGGGGGGAGCGGAGAGAGGGGGCAAGAGGATGAGGTTAAAATGTGACGGGAGTTGGGAGAAGCCATTGATATCTATAAATGACTTATTCAAACTCAGTCATATATGAATCACTTATTCAAACTCAGCCATATTTGAATGACTTATTCAAACTCATTCATGTATGAACCACTTATTCAACCTTAGTCATTCATGAATCACTTATTCAAACTCAGTCATACATGAATCCCTTATTCAAAATCAGACATGTATGAATCACTTATGGCTACTCCGTCATGTATGAATCACTTATTCCAACTCAGTCACATATGAATGACTTATTCAGACTCAATTATCTATAAATGATAACTCGTGACTGATGCTCTTTACACAAGCGCTCCCCGAATGGTAGTCCCTGGACCGGGACCGGAACCGGACCGTCAGCCTCAATTTCCTGGTCACCACAACGTGAATATTTAATTTCCAATAAAAAATAAAATATGATTAATGCATCTTGCACCGGACCAGGTCCATTTTCAAAACTTGTACACCGGGCCGCCCAACTTAAACAGTTTGGGAACCGCTGTTTTGCACGACCCTAGCACGCGCAGGCACGCGCACGAGTGACAGACGCAGCTGACAAGTATTTGAGAAGGTAAAAAAATAGAAAAATTGTACAACATGCTTTACAAAGTGTATCGCTATTTCTCTACTCCACGATTTTGTGTTTGAAGCCCGGCAAAGTCTCTCGCTGTTGAACAAACAGTCGGCCACGAGCTATCGGCACATCTCAGATTCCATTAGCGGCCAGGCAGCCGTTTTCTCTCAATCTTCATAGCAGGCCTCTTGGGGCTTAGATTTCTATTTATTTACCTTCATCATCTTCATCGGAGGGCTCTCACACTGGCGAGCGCTGCACTCCCCCCCCCCTTTACATACACCGTTTGGCATCGGCACGATGAGTTCATCGTCTCGGAGCGCGCCGGGAAATGTGAGGATGTGAGACCTGCTGTATCTTTTAAAAAAATATATGTAACTGCACTCCCCCCCCCCCTTTACATACACCGTTTGGCATCGGCACGATGAGTTCATCGTCTCGGAGCGCGCCGGGAAATGTGAGGATGTGAGACCTGCTGTATCTTTTAAAAAAATATATGTATCCCCCCCCACCACTCCACTTACACACACACACACACAACAAACTGGAAGGGCCCCACGCATGCAACAAACAGGAGGCACTTATATCATAAAATGTGTCTTTAATTAAAAGTTTTTAAACATAATTCTCTAATTAAATTTCAAATAAATGGTGGTACGGTATGCACCACATAATGCTTGTTTTCTGGTCTTATAATCTTCTGTCTATGACAATGAACCGGTATATGCCAATGATATGACAATGTATAAGACAATAATATGACAATGTATAAGGCAATGGTACGAAGCTTTCAATTAATGTGGAAAACGATTTAATTCATAGGAATAAATGAAAATAAATGAAATCGGTGACACTTGAATAATAAAATACGAAACAAAACAACGAACGTGTCGGCAAGAAGCCTACTTCAAACAAAGACTAACACAAATATAAAAATTATAACTTAAATGGAATGTTGTATTCCAGATGCTGCTATCCGAAATGTTGCGTGCGACAACAAGAGGAATTATTCTTTATCATCTCCATTTCCCCCTATTTGAATTTTGATACATTCTGTTTTTTCTTCTTTCGTCTGCCGAAGAAGGCATCTTGCCGGAACTTCCCTAAGGTTGACCTATTTTTTCCCCCTTCCTTTTGAGCGTGTACATATCTGGTTGCACTATTTTCTTTACAATAGTTACAACCGAAAAATGGCAAATACAATTTGTGTAGTGAACTTCCCCCCCACCCCCCCTTTTGTTGTGAACTATACTCATGCCTTCAAACTTACTTAGGCTTTACCACAGTCCACCGCGCCTATAAATTATTTCACAAAGCAAAAAAAATGAAAGGTTTCAACTTAATACACTCAGAACACACCAATCTGATTGAGCGCTGCGATAGGGCCCCCCTGCGCCTGCTAGCCGCTAGCGCAGAGCGGAGTGACGTCACTGAAATCATAGGACAATTTCTGTTTCCGGTTTTCATTTGGGCCCGGTAGAGAAACGTGAAGTCTCAGCTTGCCATGCTGAGAGAGTGTCTTCCCTTAGCATCACCGCGAGGGAAGACGATGCACTTATTTCTAGGGAGTTTGGGATAGACTTGACCAGCCGGAAGTTGGGATAGATTTGACAAGCCGGAAGTTGGGGTCGACTTGATCAGCCGGAAGTTGGGATAGACTTGACCAGCAGGAAGTTGGGATAGATGTGACAAACCTGGAGTTCGGGATAGACTTGACCAGTCGGAAGTTGGGATAGATTTGAAAAGCCGGAAGTTGGGATAGACGACCAGCAGGGAGTTTGTGATATATTCTACCAGCCAGTTGGGAAAGACTTGACCAGCAGGGAGTTTGTATAGAATCGACCACCTGGGAGTTGGGATGGACTTGACCAGCATGGAGTTTGTATAGAATCGACCACCTGGGAGTTGGGATGGACTTGACCAGCATGGAGTTTGTATAGAATCGACCACCTGGGAGTTGGGATGGACTTGACCAGCATGGAGTTTGTATAGAATCGACCACCTGGGAGTTGGGATGGACTTTACCAGCATGGAGTTTGTATAGAATCGACCACCTGGGAGTTGGGATGGACTTTACCAGCATGGAGTTTGTATAGAATCGACCACCTGGGAGTTGGGATGGACTTTACCAGCATGGAGTTTGTATAGAATCGACCACCTGGGAGTTGGGATAGACTTGACAAACATCATTCAGACAGAGGGTTTATCCATAAATTAAAAGAAAGAATAAAGCATGCGATTGACATAAAGATAGAACAACTGTGACGTAATATTAATATTTATAATATGGTTGACCAAAAACAGTACACCGACCAGAACTTATTACGTCATTAGTTATAACCTAGTTACCCCCAACGTGTATAACCCTAGTTACCCCAATGTTTATAGCCTAGTTACCCCAGTGTTTATAACCTAGTTACCATAATGTTTATAACCTAGTTACCCAAATGTTTATAACCTAGTTACCATAATGTTTATAACCTAGTTACCCCAATGTTTATAACCTAGTTACCCCACTGTTTGTAACCTAGTTACGCTAATGTTTATAACCTAGTTACCCCCTATTTTATAGCCTAGTTACGCCAATGTTTATAACCTAGTTACCTCAATGTTTATAACCTAGTTAACACAATGTTTATAACCTAGTTACCCCAATATTTATAACCTAGTTACTCAAATGCTTATAACCAAGTTACCCCAATGTTTATAAACTATTTAGCCCAATGTTTATAGCCTTAGTAACCCCAATCTTTATAACCTAGTTACCCCAATGTTTATAACCTGTTTACCCCGTTTATAACCTAGTTACCCCACTGTTTGTAACCTAATTACCCTATTTTTTTATACCTAGTTACCCCATTATTTTTAACCTAGCTACCACAATCTTTACTACCCAATTATCCCAATCCTTGTGACCTACTCACTCCCTTATGTTTTTAACCTAGTTACACCATTCTTTATCCGCCATGGCGGTAGGCACCTTGCTACAGACATAACATAAACAACTTAGCACCTCTGCTTAAACTCAACCAATGTAAAGTCTTGTTCCATGGCTTTTTTTTAATAGGACATCCCAGAGGCCATGGAAAAATTTTAAAAAAAAAGTCATGGTGTCCCGCCCACCCCCCCCCCCCCCCCCCCCTAATCCGCCAATGCCAGGCATTCCTAAAAATTGACATTTTCCGCGCACCTATCTTCCCCCCACCATTGGGGGAAGAGCAGCGCTAGCATATGAGAGAAGTGTTAGCCAATCAAAGCAAGCCTCAAGCTCTCAATGTGGTTCAAGATTAAAGAAGGGATTTAAAAAAAAAAAAAAACTCGTTTCGCATTAGCCTAATGTTTTTAAAAGCCTTTTACAGAATATCCCTCCCCCCAACCCCAATCCATTCCTCTTCCCCATTCTTAAATATCCCCAAATTTCCTACCAGCGCGGCCAAAAATGGCCCTTTCATCCCTGGAATAAGTCAGTGCCAAGTAGTGTCATCGATATTTAACCCCCGGGGTGAAGCAAACATTTCACCAATACGCCCCCCCCCCCGGGGTGAAGCAAACATTTCACTTTCCCCAGGAGGGGAGTTAACATTTCACCAATACGCCACCACCCCCACCACCCACCCCCCGGGGTGGCTCACTATTTCAGCCCATTTTCGATACGTGTCTGTGCGCTGAGCTCTCGCTGCTCTGTGTGTGTGTGTTTGCTGTTTGTGATGTGTCATGACGATAGATATGTTGAGTATTTGTCGCCATTGAAAGGTATGCGATTCGTGGACCCATGGAATAAATGGCTGCATCCGATGAGTCTTTCGAATTACCCCGTTCTTCCAAAATAATATATGTGCATTGTTATAATATATGTGCATTGTTCTACACGAGGGGTCGGCAACCTTTTGGGATAAGCATGCCAAAGTAAGACCTCTAATTCATTCAGCGTGCCGATAACATAAAACTCTACCAAAGACGCACTTTTGCTCATTTATAAATATTTGTTTTTGGTCTTCAGCGTGGCAATGAAAATCGATGTGCGTGTCAAGTCTGGCACGCGTGCCGTGGGTTGCCGATCCCTGCGCTCCACATCAACGATGTCCAGATGTAATTCTGATCCTGAGAATGCACGTGATCAGACTGTTAACGCGAGGGGGTTTATGTGGGTGTCTTCAATCTATTCAATGTGTCATGTGTACCTGTGTTTATGTTCAATGTGTCATGTGTACCTGTGTTTATGTTCAATGTGTCATGTGTACCTGTGTTTATGTTCAATGTGTCATGTGTACCTGTGTTTATGTTCAATGTGTCATGTGTACCTGTGTTTATGTTCAATGTGTCATATGTAACTGTGTTTATGTTCAATGTGTCATATGTACCTGTGTTTATGTTCAATGTGTCATGTGTACCTGTGTTTATGTTCAATGTGTCATGTGTACCTGTGTTTATGTTCAATGTGTCATGTGTACCTGTGTTTATGTTCAATGTGTTATGTGTACCTGTGTTTATGTTCAATGTGTCATATGTACCTGTGTTTATGTTCAATGTGTCATGTGTACCTGTGTTTATGTTCAATGTGTCATATGTACCTGTGTTTATGTTCAAAGTGTTATGTGTACCTGTGTTTATGTTCAATGTGTCATGTGTACCTGTGTTTATGTTCAATGTGTCATGTGTGCCTGTGTTTATGTTCAATGTGTCATGTGTACCTGTGTTTATGTTCAATGTGTCATGTGTACCTGTGTACCTGTGTTTATGTTCAATGTGTTATGTGTACCTGTGTTTATGTTCAATGTGTCATGTGTACCTGTGTTTCTGTTCAATGTGTTATGTGTACCTGTGTTTATGTTCAATGTGCCATGTGTACATGTGTTTATGTTCAATGTGTCATGTGTACCTGTGTTTATGTTCAATGTGTTATGTGTGCCTGTGTTTATGTTCAATGTGTTATGTGTACCTGTGTTTATGTTCAATGTGTCATGTGTACCTGTGTTTATGTTCAATGTGTCATGTGTACCTGTGTTTATGTTCGATGTGTTATGTGTACCTGTGTTTATGTTCAATGTGTCATATGTACCTGTGTTTATGTTCAATGTGTCATGTTTACCTGTGTTTATGTTCAATGTGTCATATGTACCTGTGTTTATGTTCAAAGTGTTATGTGTGCCTGTGTTTATGTTCAATGTGTCATGTGTACCTGTGTTTATGTTCAATGTGTCATGTGTGCCTGTGTTTATGTTCAATGTGTCATGTGTACCTGTGTTTATGTTCAATGTTTCATGAGTGCCTGTGTTTATGTTCAATGTGTCATGTGTGCCTGTGTTTATGTTCAATGTGTCATGTGTGCCTGTGTCTATGTTCGTTTTCATATGCTATGAGCAGAGGCTGTATGTCCTACGTGATCAGGGAGCCTGACCAAACACCAACAAAATGTACAAAATTAATTGACATACTTTACAACAACCCTGTGTGAGCTTGTACCAATGTACTCCCCCTCCCCCTGCCAAGCGAGACACCCCCTGCCAAGTGAGACACCCCCTGACAAGTGAGACACCCTCTGCCAAGTGAGACACCATGTGCCAAGTGAGATACCCTCTGCCAAGTGAGACACACCCTGCCCAGTGAGACACCCCTGCCAAGTGAGAAACCCCTTCCAAGTGAGACACCACCTGCCAAGTGAGACACCCCCTGCCAAGTGAGACACTTCCTGACAAGAGAGACACCCTCTGACAAGTGAGACACCCCCTGACAAGTGAGACAACTCCTGCCAAGTAAGACACCTCCTGACAAGAGAGACACCCTCTGACACGGGAGACACCCCCTGACAAGTGAGACAACTCCTGCCAAGTGAGACACCCTCTGCCAAGTGAGACACCCCCTCCCCCTGCCAAGCGAGACACCCCTTGCCAAGTGAGACAACCCCTGCCATGTGAGACACCCCCTGCCAAGCGAGACACCCCTGCCAAGTGAGACACCCCCTGCCATGTGAGACACCCCCTGCCAAGTGAGACACCCACGCTGTCCGTCTCATTTAGCCAGACACATCACCGGATTCTGCTGTTTATCTCTGCAAACACCCCCCCCCCCCGATACAACACAACCGATAGCCCATGGCTCGCACTGCAGTTCACAGAGCCTTCACGTTTGCAGATGGATGC
The DNA here is from genome assembly GCA_964033795.1 of Lymnaea stagnalis. Taxonomy (NCBI): domain Eukaryota; kingdom Metazoa; phylum Mollusca; class Gastropoda; family Lymnaeidae; genus Lymnaea; species Lymnaea stagnalis. Next base: position 2,333,781 of record CAXITT010000029.1, read on the forward strand.
CATCGGGTCGCCAACCCATCAGAAGTTCAATGCTTTGTTGTGCTTTTTTTTTTTCATCAATGCCGTGTAAAAAAGAAACAAACAAAAAAAGATGTCATTTATAGAGGATGGGTTTGAACATATTGATGGATTCGGCGTAAAGCTTGGCTCCCAAAATCATGGATGATAAGCAATGTTATTGTTGACAGTGCTGATGGTCGATGCTGGTTAATAACATTAAGGATTTCTTTTTTTTTAAAAAAAGCAATTATTTTTAATGATGGAATCGGAGACGGTGTGATATGTTTCAGGGTTTGTAGGACGTACTTAATAGGTGGTGGGGAGGGATCGGGGGGAGTAGTTTTATGTACTTGAAAGAAAGATATTATTCACTACATTTGAGATAGCATTAAATTTTAGAGAAATGAGCTTTTTGGGGAACGAGTGGGTTAGATTTGTTTGTGGAGCACCACGTGTGCTTGTATAATGTATACGCTGGTACGTACCAGCCACTTATCCGTTTTTCAAATACTTTTCCTTATTCTTTATTGCGGCAGTCATCCATCCAACACACACACACACACACACACACACACACACACACACACACACACACACACACACACACACACACACACAATTTTTTAAAAAAAATTATGGAGTCAGCTAAAATAGCCGTTATCGCTCTTAGACTTGCGTCACTGGGCCTTCGCATGAGACTTGCGTCACTGGGCCTTCGTAGGGGACTTGCGTCACTGGGCCTTCGTATGAGTCTTGCGTCACTGGGCCTTCGTATGAGTCTTGCGTCACTGGGCCTTCGTATGATACTAGCGTCACTGGGCCTTCGTGTGAGACTTGCGTCACTGGGCCCCGCATTTAACAACAAGTGATTAGCTACTCTTGCTATACAACCAGCCCTACAATCAATCAATGACTCCCCCCTCCGCCCCGGACCCACACCTCCACCCCCTTCATTTAGAACATGTTTTTATTTCTCCCCTCCAGCCACTACCGCCCCCCCCCCCACATGCTCCCTAGTTGATGTTTGGGTAGGAATTAAACGATCTCGAAGGGCGAAGGGTGGAGGGGTATGGTCTTGATATCTCTTTACTTTTTCCATTATAAATTGTTGAATACAAAGTAATTGAGTTAAAAATTGTGGTTTGAATTTTCTGGAACTTAAAAGTTGAAGTTCAACGGTTCTTAACCTGTAGTCTACGGGCAACTTGGAGGAGGTATGGGGGATTCTGTGAAAATATGTCCACGGGGGATGAGTGAGCTGCAAGCCGATTGTTATTTTATCATTCTGGATATAAAAACTGTGGGTGGCTGGAGGGCTGTGCCGTCTAAACTGAGTCCATCCCAATCTTGTGGACCGGAGTCCAAGCCACAACAAAAGCCTATAGACAAAAGCATTAAACATCACCAGCACCCTTGTTGGATGGGACTCGTTAACCTGGGATTGCAACTCATACAGGAGAAGGAAAACAACTGTGACTTCAAACCCGGAGATGGAGTCCCGTAATTACACTGATACTAAGATACATTTGACAACTCCTGCGACGCTACTGGTGCCAAGCTAGATCATCCATACACGATGTTACCTTGGTTTATCCAGGCAATTTGCAGTCAAGGGAAACAGCTGATCCTCCAAAGTTAAAAAACCACCAGGCCTTTTGATTTCGTCCCGCGATATCTACACCATTGTCACATTGTGACAGACGGACGCAAAAAAAAAAGGAAAGCTCATCGAAAAAAAAAATATATGGCCTTGATTTGAATGGCCAAGGGATCCTTGAAAAAAAAAAGCTATGGCCTTGATTTGAGCGGCCAAGGGATCCATGAAAAAGAAAAGCTATGGCCTTGATTTGAGTGGCCAAGGGATCCATGAAAAAGAAAAAGCTATGGCCTTGATTTGAGCGGCCAAGGGATCCATGAAAAAGAAAAGCTATGGCCTTGATTTGAGTGGCCAAGGGATCCATGAAAAAGAAAAAGCTATGGCCTTGATTTGAGCGGCCAAGGGATCCATGAAAAAGAAAAGCTATGGCCTTGATTTGAGTGGCCAAGGGATCCATGAAAAAGAAAAAACTATGGCCTTGATTTGAGTGGCCAAGGGATCCATGAAAAAGAAAAAACTATGGCCTTGATTTGAGCGGCAAAAGGGATCCATGAAAAAAAAACTTGCACTAGTTAAGCTGATACAAGATAGGCTCTCATACAAATGTCTTAGTACATTTTCTTCAACTTATCTGGTTAAAATGACATTAATTAATACAGCAAATGGATCCAACCTGTAATTTTTAAAACATCCACACTTCATACAGATTTATATGTTGCTCATGCAGTTTTTTGCCCCCGCCCCACCACGGTATTATATATAGAAAATTACTGAAATTAAAAAAATGTCTAACTTTTAGGTTATGTTTAGGAAAAAAAATGATTTTGTTAGTAAGATCTCGTCATTTACACATCCCTTCATTGGGTTTTAATTGACGCGTGCTGACATGGCGATTTGGAATTGAAAGGAATGGGGACGCGTTGACCACCGGAAGAAAGACCGAATCGCTCCCTCACGTATGGCTATGCAGGGCCTGTGTTTAGGGGCGGGAGAAAGGGTGGACGCCCCGGGCGCCATCTTAACGCCGGGGGGAGGGAGGGAAAATAGCAAATTATGCTTGAAATTGCCTATATCATAATAGTGTATCATTCACTGATGAAACGTGGATGGGGAGCCATTGTCAGGCTTCCGCCCCCAGTCTTAGATTTTCCTCGTCACCACCCTGGAATAAATAAATGTCTCGAATTTTTGCATTCCCAAATATCTCAAAAGTATTTAATCAATAAAGGCCAGTAATCTCACACAAAAAAAAAATGGAACAGTAGTCAGCTTTTTCCTCATAGGGTGATCTGCCCTCTTTTGCTGGCGTGGTCTCTTCCCCCCCCCCCCCTTTACACAGTTAAACATAAGCCTATTACGTGAGCGATTTCCACCGATCCCCGTTGCACCTGAAGTGGCATTCTAGCAGCAGACGAGGTCCATCTCTTGCATTGCGAACGCATAGTCGACGCTGCAAGATGCATCGCTTCCTTCAGGCGATGTGTAAACAAAGGCCACGTGCACTTCGTCCCTAAGCCGAGCAGCTCGCAGGGTTCAAGGTTTGCCTGACCTTTGACCGGTTTCAATTTAGTCCGTGCCATCCCATGTTACACAATGGAAACTGGGCATACATCAGAATCTGGCCCATTTTTCTGCCTTTAAAATCATTAAAAACATTTACGCTTGAAATGTTAGGAAGACCTAATTTTATTGCATTACCTGTGGGCTAACAGACTATTGTTTGGGGGGGGGGGGTGAAATAGTATTGAAAAAATAATGAACTTAGGCTGACAATATGATTTTGAGGCTTTAAATTCGGAAGAATGTATCTTCAGTGGCGTACCTGTAAGAGGTGAAAGCTGGGACCGCCTCCAGCGTGTTTTCACTAACATTACCTAATGGATGTGTGTGTTTATCTTTTGGAGCGACATTTTGGGAGTTCGCCCCTGACGGAATTTATTCAAGGTACGCTCCTAGGCGATCACGCTAGGTCTGAAAATACACAGCGTGTGTGTTGTTGTCTTTGGGATAGATCGACTGTCCGTTGGAATAGAGCGACTGTCCGTTGGCATAGAGCGACTGTCCGTTGGCATAGAGCGACTGTCATTCGGCATAGAGCGACTGTCCGTTGGCATAGAGCGACTTTCCGTTGGCATAGAGCGACTTCCGTTGGCATAGAGCGACTGTCCGATATATCATTTCTCACCTAAATCTGCTTGCTAATAAATGTCTTCATTCGTATTCTTACCGTTCAAAAATATCCCATCAGCTGACGGGGGCTTTCTTCTCGTCATGAGAAAATTACTGGTTGTAAATTATAGAACAGTGGTTGACAACCTGTGAACTTCTCAGAGCCTCTGCGGCCGTCGCGCACCCCCCCCCCTGCTGCCGACACCAACCAGATATAAAAAAATAAAATAACCACGCAAAAGATAAAAACAGAAAGCCCTGTTATAACCCAACAGCCCTGTTATAACCCAACAGCCCTGTTATAACCCAACAGCCCTGTTATAACCCAACAGCCCTGTTATAACCCAACAGCCCTGTTATAACCCAACAGCCCTGTTATAACCCAACAGCCCTATTATAACCCAACAGCCCTGTTATAACCCAACAGCCCTGTTATAACCCAACAGCCCTGTTATAACCCAACAGCCCTGTGATAGCATAACAGCCCTATGATAACCCAACAGCCCTGTTATAACCCAACAGCCCTATGATAGCATAACAGCCCTATGATAGCATAACAGCCCTATGATAACCCAACAGCCCTATGATAGCATAACAGCCCTATTATAACCCAACAGCCCTATGATAGCATAACAGCCCTATTATAACCCAACAGCCCTATGATAGCATAACAGCCTTATTATAACCCAACAGCCCTATGATAGCATAACAGCCTTATTATAACCCAACAGCCCTATGATAGCATAACAGCCTTATTATAACCCAACAGCCCTATGATAGCATAACAGCCTTATTATAACCCAACAGCCCTATGATAGCATAACAGCCTTATTATAACCCAACAGCCCTATGATAGCATAACAGCCTTATTATAACCCAACAGCCCTTTGATAGCATAACAGCCTTATTATAACACATGCCCGCAACACGTCTTGTAAAAACAATGAACTTGTTGGACAACAGGGCTCCCCCAAAGAAATTGATTCTGAAACATGTTCAAAGCCTGTTATTACATAATTATAACCCAAGGGAGATATGTTTTTAACAGCTTTAGATTTTAGATGATACCGAAGTGTGTACATATTGATCGATTTTGAACTATTTAGATTTATAATAAAGTGTGTACGTTTTGATCGATTTTTAAACTCAATAATCTGATCAGACCGATCAATCGATATGGCTACCTCATTGAATTAATACTTCTATCCTTGAAATGGAAATGGTGATCTCAAACGATTCACTCTTGTGATAGACTCAGACTGATACGAGCGGTCATGGTATTAAAATGAGTGTAGTAGATACGCCACTGCGCTCATAGTAATCTATCAGATTAAGCCAAGGAGACCCAGATATACTTAAGCCGTACATTGTTTTTTTCGTTGTTTTTTTATGGTTGTTTTTTTTAAACCCACTCTTTCTATTATCTATATCAAAGGGCCAATTTGACGAAACCGCCTGTAATTTAATTTCATGGCATTATACAACGTGCTCAATATTAATACACACTAAGTGTAACCAACGAAATTATTTCAGTCGGTATTCAGCCCTATTGAAATGTCAACACAGGCGTAGAAAATTCGGTTTGAAAGATTCTACATTCTAGAATTTGAAAACGCGATCCTGCAAAAGATATTTTTTAAATTCATTTAATCTAAAACTTTTTTTTTTAAAGTATATTTTTTTTAAAGTTTTATTTCTGTAACCAAATTGTCATTGAAAAAATCAGCGATGTGCGAATACAAATGTATTGCTATAAAGGCTCAGTCTGTAAATGTAGGCCTCCATGTAAACTTTACGATGTGGTAGAGAGTTCCCATAAGAATTTCTACAAGAGTGGTACTCAATCAAATCATGTTGCCTTTACCTTAACAACTAGTCACGTGGTTCATGATTAATGCAAGGCCTGGGCAAGTGAACTTAATGGCCGGCATTCTTTCTTGATTAACATGAAAGGCATCACTTCGGCCACACTGCCGTACGTTCACAACGGCATCTACAATTTCTCTTTTCACTTGGCTGTTGAAAAAAAAAAAAAAAAAAACACCAACACACGCACCAACACATACATTAACACACACACCAACACATACACCAACACATACATACACATATACACACAAAGATGTAATGGAAGCACTTAAATTTCTTAGCAAAAAACAAATTGTGTGTGTGTGTGGGGGGGGGGCTTTG
>CAXITT010000029.1:2340131-2357670 GCA_964033795.1 Lymnaea stagnalis
GGTAGCGGTGATTGGTGTGGTCGGAGCGATTGGGGTGGTAGCGGTGATTGGTGTGGTCGGAGCGATTGGGGTGGTAGCGGTGATTGGTGTGGTCGAAGCGATTGGGGTGGTAGCGGTGATTGGTTTGGGAGGGTGCTTGGATACGGTACGTGATTGGGTTGGTAGGGTGATTGGCATGGTAGGGGCGATTGGCAGGATTGGGGTGGTAGGGTGATTGAAGTGGCAGGTTGATTGGCATGGTGGGGGCGATTGGCAGGATTGGGGTGGTAGGGACGATTGGAGGGATTGGGGTGGTAGGGTGATTGAAGTGTCATGGTGAGCGGGGGGGAGGTGGACGGTCGTAAAGGGCAATAAAGTTACCGATTAAGACGCACTTGTCCCATGTCAAACTCCATTCGTGGGAAGGTAATGCAATTTTCAAGGAGAGTCATCAAGAATTTAAACTATTTTCCGCTTGCCTGTCATTTTATTTCTGTGTCCACCCACTGGAAATGAGGTTGCCTTGAGTTGGGGGGGAGGGGGGTAGTTAGGTGGTATGGTTCAGGGGGGGGGAGGGGGAGCTACATGGGGAAGGGACAGGAGCAGGAAAATAAAATATGTTGACGAAAGATACTTGAGCGCTTGGGCTGTACAGTTGAGAGATTAGCCGCTTAATATACTGAATACACTGAACTTCGCAACGAAGGACTGACCAATTCAAATTGAGTGAAGAAAAGTTCAGAAAAAGTTACAATAAATAGGCCGTGAAGATTCGCAACTGAAAGGTCTCTCTCTCTCTCTATACATACATTAGTGGTAGAGTTAGGCTGAGTGGGAGGGGCTCAGTGGTTTATGCACAGGATTTACAAGCAAAAATTTGTTTTTTTTAGAGGTAGTTAAATTTAAATGGAAATCTACGTCATACGAACGATGGTGCGCATGGTGTGCGTGGTGTGCATGGTGTGCGTGGTGAGCATGGTGAGCATGCTGTGCGTGGTGTGTATGGTGAGCGTGGTGTGCATGGTGTGCATGGTGTGCATACTGTGCGTGGTGTGCATGGTGAGCGTGGTGTGCATGCTGTGCATGGTGTGCATGGTGAGCTTGGTGAGCGTGGTGTGCATGGTGTGCATGGTGTGCATGGTGTGCATGGTGTGCATGGTGTGCATAGTGTGCATGGCGTGAATGGTGTGCATAGTGTGCATGGCGTGAATGGTGTGCATGGTGAGCGTGGTGTGCATGGTGAGCGTGGTGTGCATGATGAGCATGGTGTGCATGTTGAGCTGTTTTGCATGGTGAGCGTGGTGTGCATGGTGTGCATGGTGAGCGTGGTGTGCGTGGTATGCGTTGTGTGCATGGTGTGTATGGTGCGCGTGGTGTGCATTGTGTGCATGGTGTGGATGGTGTGCGTGGTGAGCGTGGTGTGCATGGTGTGCGTGGTGTGCGTGGTGAGCGTGGTGTGCAGTTGTGTGCATGGTGTGTATGGTGCGCATGGTGTGCGTTGTGTGCATGGTGTGGATGGTGTGCATGGTGAGCGTGGTGTGCATGGTGAGCGTTGTGTACATGGTGAGCATGGTGTGCATGGTGAGCGTGGTGTGCATGGTGTGCATGGTGAGCGTGTTGTGCATGGTGTGCATGGTAAGCGTGGTGTGCATGGTGTGCATGGTGAGCGTGGTGTGCGTTGTGTGCATGGTGTGCATGGTGTGCATTGAGAGCGTGGTGTGCATGGTGTGCATTGAGAGCGTGGTGTGCATGGTGTGCATGGTGTGCGTTGTGTGCATGGTGTGCATGGTGTGCGTGGTGAGCGTGGTGTGCGTGGTCTGCAAGGTGTGCACGGAGATTGGATCGTTCCAGACAGGTATTCTATGCAGGTTCTAAAACTCTCTAGACATATCGGGTCCAAATACACCCAACCCACGACCGTGGATAAATACCACAGAGCCAACGGCTTTATCGACGCATGCTTTAATTGCCGTATAATCTACGACACCTTGGGTATAGACATGGATAACGCTAAATGTTATTGGAATGTCTTACTTTTTGTTATATATAACAAAATAACCTCTGGGTTCATGATGCGTAGGGAAGAGGAAAAGAAAAAAAAAAGTTTTTTGCTTTGTTTTTTTATTTTGGTGGGGGGGGGGGGGGGGGGGGGGAGTTTATCAACGTGAATGTCACCTGGTTCGCGGGTGGGTGATTTAAAAAAAAAGCAAGACAGGTGCCGCCCATGTGCTAGTGTTCGATGCATGTTAGACCAGTTTACGCTTCAAGTTGGTATCTGAGTGTTGAGAGATATCTTGGACAATGTCGTGGTCGGTTGTGTGTACTACGTCATAATGCGATTTCTGTCAATCAAAATTAACTATTAAAAAAAAAAAATTCTTATTCCCCGACTGGCACTGTTTGACGTCACAAATGTTGTTTTTTTCTAAATTATAATAATAGTATTTTTTATTTTATTTTAAAAAGCGCTTTAAGGCAATAACTCGGACATTTCAACTACCGCCCACTTTGAGAACCACCGAGTTAAGCCTGGAAATGAAAGAGAATCTAAACCCGAAAATGAACGAGGTTTTAAACCCTGAAATAAACGAGATTTTAAGCCCGGAAATGAAAGCGAATTTCAGCCTGGACATGAAATAGGGTCTTAAGGCAGGAGCTGACGATATTGACGTCATATCTAAACAAGTTAATTAAAGCTTAGTTTCCTAATTCTAATTTTGATACAGCAACACCCCCACCCCCGCCCCCCCCAACCCCTCGTATTACCACCACTCTATCATTTTTTTTTCCTGGGTACTGCCGCCCTTAGAACCACTGACATCTCCATATACAACACCCACGCCCCCCCCCCTTTCTTGGCTCACCTGTCAATCCCGATGACTATCAGATGACTAACGTCTGCACCAGGTTGTCCTAACTCCAACCGGGGGCCAACCCCATAAAATTAAAAAAAAAAAAAAAAAAAAAATTTGAAGCGCCTGTTTATCATGTTTGAATACCAGCAGTTTGCACCATCCCGTCCGTGTTTATAAAATAAACAGCTTTTGTGTGTTAAACAGAATTTAATCGCCTTTCCACACCGGTCACCGGTTGATCCGAGGAAGGCGTGGCCCGTCAGCCATTAAGGGCTCTAGGTATTTCTCCTTAGCTGGGGATATAAATATGACCAATCCAAGACCAGCATCGGTAATTATGAGCACGGGAACAGCACGGCGCGTTGAACGGGTAAAGGCCGGTAACTGGGCAACTCTCAAAAACTTACCATGGGAACTATTAGCAATGACATAAATATTTACAGTATTCAGTAATAACATAGAAATGCGTGTTGAAAAAAATTGTGTACTGGCTTTAAACTCTCGATATCCAAGTGATTGGTACAATTCGGTAGGGTAGGCCTGCACAACATACGGCCCGCGGGTCGCATGCGGCCCGCCAGCATTCACTTTGCAGCCCGCAAAAAAAATAAAATATTTTTTACTATTATTTTCTTAATAGTTTTCCCCTTGTCCTATTTTCTTTCGGACCGCACAAGTTTTTCATAAAGTATTATGGCCCACCTTACATTTTGAGTGGTGCGGGCCTGCGGTAAGAGAATTGAGATCAAGGAAACAAGGTGGAAGAAAGAGATTGATGAATGAATGAGAGTAAAGACAGACATGCCTGACCACTGATCGAGCAACACCGACAATATCCAAATTTATAAAGATGAATTTCCTTGTGAAGCCAAATTGGTAATTGCTTAGTGTGCTACACTCTTAAAAGATTTCCCGCTCCATGTAAGGGCTCCATGATGTCAAAATATTCCACCTTTAATGTAAGGGCTACCCTGTTATAAAAAGATTCCCCGCTCCATGTAAGGGCTACCATGATATCAAAATATTCCACCTTTAATGTAAGGGCTACCCTGTTATAAAAAGATTCCCCGCTCCATGTAAGGGCTACCATGATATCAAAATATTCCACCTTTAATGTAAGGGCTTCCGTGTTATAAAAAGATTCCCCGTTCTATGTAAGGGCTACGATGATATCAAAAAATCTTTGTTCAATGTAAGGGCTTCCCAGTTATAAAAAGATTCCCCGTTCAATGTAAGGGCTTCCCAGTTATAAAAAGATTCCCCGTTCAATGTAAGGGCTTCCCAGTTATAAAAAGATTCCCCGTTCAATGTAAGGGCTTCCCAGTTATAAAAAGATTCCGCTCAAATGTTTATATTATCTCTGAGAATTTTTATTTTTTCAAAAAAAGTATCTGGCGTCTTCAGACAAATACTCACTTTGACCTTTGCCATCGTCTGGCCGATTTTTCAACCTATTTTGTGCTTACCATTTTTAGTGGCCGCCTGCTAGACGCCAGGCTGAATGCCTGGAAAGATGCGGTTTCATGATCACTTCATAAGCAGTTAATACCTATTACTTTATTTACTGCTCCACCGCCGTAATATATATTTTGTGTTTCTGGTGGGATCCGAGAGGACGAACAAAAAAATTATAATGAAAAATCCTATAAAAGTCAATGAGAACAAAGACATACTCTCTAAATGAGCACCACTTGAGAAATGCATTTTATTGTAGGGGAGTGCCCCTTGCGAGCAGTGTGGTGTTTTCATTTTGAAGAGACAGCAATCAAAACTATCAAAGACAGACAGAGTCCTGCTGTGGAATATGAGGCAGAGAATTGGTTCTCATCCGAGAGGAGGGGGTTTTGAGGGGGGGGGGCACTCTAAAGATTTAGTCTGAAAACTGCAAGACATAAAAATATTAATGGGAGTTTTAAATATGACCACTTGTTAGAACGCAAGCCAGCCCGATATTACAGCCAAAATATGCCACCCCTTCACTTTACAGCACCTTGACATCAAAGCGCCCACATTGACACCCTCGTTCACCATGGCTTCTCCAACAATCACATTCCTTTGTCCCCACATGTCGTTTGAAGAACTTCTCAAGAGCTGTCAATGCATTCTGTCTAATATTATTGGCAACACTTGCCATAGACATCTTTTTAAGTGGGACAGCCAGGGGCTTATATCAATGCGTCCCTAATTTGCGGGGTGCATGTATTGGTGACAGGTGTGTATTGATCAACCCGTTGCCATGATGACACGTTGCCATTGCCCCAAGTGTTGAAGTAGAGGCCCAATGAGTGTGGAAAAGGTCACAAGGTAGCACGCATCAAACAAATCCGGGTTATTATGATGATTGATAACTTGGCACTGGGATACAGCTCTGTCCCAGTGAATGAACCTAGATGATATTATTTGAACAGTTGACCGACCCGGACACTTGACCGACCCGGGCACTTGACCGACCCGGACACTTGACCAACCGTGACGCTTGACTGACCCCGACGCTTTACCGACCGTGACGCCTGACTGACCCGGACACTTGACCGACCCGGATACTTGACCGACCCGGACACTTGACCAACCGTGACGCTTGACTGACCCCGACGCTTTACCGACCGTGACGCCTGACCGACCCGGACACATGACCGACCCGGACACTTGACCGACCCGGACACTTGACCGACCCGGACACATGACCGACCCGGACACTTGATGATATCTGGCCGAAAAGACAAATGAAATCTAAAAAAAAAATAATTTCCGGTGGGGATGGGGGTATGTATGCAGGGTGTGGGGGACAACACCTGTCGTTCAATGAACCTGTCATAGAAATGTATGGTCACGGTTTTGAGCCATCAGAAGTCGGGGCTTTTATTACAGAAGTACTGAATGTAAGCAGTAAATGAAGTACTGAATGTAAGCAGTAAATGAAGTACTGAATGTAAGCAGTAAATGAAGTACTGAATGTAAGCAGTAAATGAAGTACTGAATGTAAGCAGTAAATGAAGTACTGAATGTAAGCAGTAAATGAAGTACTGAATGTAAGCAGTAAATGAAGTACTGAATGTAAGCAGTAAATGAAGTACTGAATGTAAGCAGTAAATGAAGTACTGAATGTAAGCAGTAAATGAAGTATTGAATGTAAGCAGTAAATGAAGTACTGAATGTAAGCAGTAAATGAAGTACTGAATGTAAGCAGTAAATGAAGTACTGAATGTAAGCAGTGAATGAAGTACTGAATGTAAGCAGTGAATGAAGTACTGAATGTAAGCAGTAAATGAAGTACTGAATGTAAGCAGTAAATGAAGTACTGAATGTAAGCAGTAAATGAAGTACTGAATGTAAGCAGTAAATGAAGTACTGAATGTAAGCAGTAAATGAAGTACTGAATGTAACATAAAACGCGTTCAGTACTGAAAGTAAAAAGTAAACCAAGTACGGAATGTGAAAAAATACATGAGGATTTGTATATACTTTCAAGCATCTGTTCCATCGTATTTCCATTGCCCGGTTTCAGGTTTCAGGGAACATGTAATCTTCGATTGAACTATAACAGTAATTTCAAGCGGTTTTCAGCCTTTTCAATCTTACATCAGGCTGAAACCAATTCAAAAAATGCTAAGAAATACCAAGTGGTAAAACGCTGGTACATTCAAGTTCCGGTTATTACAGAGGTAGTATTTCCACGCCAAACTACAGGACGAGCTCTTTCTTATCGGCAAAATAGCATCCAATCAATCCACACCCGCATCCATTAACCCACACCCCGTGTAAACATAGAGTTCAAGCCGCGATTTCCGGTGACATTCGTCTGCGAGAGTTCAAGATGGCGTGAGCTGCTGACATTACGGACAACACGGACTTATCAAACGGTTGTCTCGCCATGACAACAGCGGTAGTGACGTCAGAGGCGACCGCCGCAATCTCTCTCTCCTCCCCAAAACTCTCTAACCCCCCAACAACAAACCTAGCTATTCTCGCCAAGTACTCTATCCTCCGCAACCTCTCTATCCTCCGCAACCTCTCTATCCTCCGCAACCTCTCTATCCTCCGCAACCTCTCTATCCTCCTCAACCTCTCTATCCTCCTCAACCTCTCTATCCTCCTCAACCTCTCTATCCTCCACAACCTCTCTATCCTCCGCAACCTCTCTATCCTCCGCAACCTCTCTATCCTCCTCAACCACTCTATCCTCCTCAACCTCTCTATCCTCCACAACATCTCTATCCTCCACAAATTCTCTATTCTTCACAATCTCTCCCACAACCTCAATATTCTGCACAACTTTTCTATCCTACACCTCTATATCCTCCACAAATTCTCTATTCTTCCCAGCATCTCCATCATCCACCACCTCCCTATCCTCAACCTCTCTATCCTAAAAAACCTCTAAATTCTTCACAACCTGTCTATCCTCTACAACTTCTATATTCTGCACAACTTTTTTATCCTATACATCCTATCTATACCACACAATCTCTCTAACCCACACAATCTCACTATCCCACACAATCTCTCTACCACACACAATCTCTCTACCCCACACAATCTCTCTACCCCACACAATATCTCTATCCCACACAATCTCTCTATCCCACACAATATCTCTATCCCACACAATCTCTCTATCCCACACAATCTCTCTACCCCACACAATCTCTCTATCCCACACAATCTCTCTATCCCACACAATCTCTCTATCCCACACAATCTCTCTATCCCACACAATCTCTCTAACATACACAATCTCTCTATCCCACACAATCTCTCTATCCCACACAATCTCTCTATCCCACACAATCTCTCTAACCCACACAATCTCTCTATCCCACACACTCTCTCTATCCTCCATGCTGATTGAAGATAGCTTATAAATCAACCACCCCCCCTCTCCCCCCTTCCTTCCCCGTCACTCCACCCCAATTCCCTGCCGTACAACTAATAAATCCGACATGTCTTCAGGTTAATCTAAATCAATAAACTTTCTAAAACTGGCCCGCCATCAGTTAGCTCTCTCACCCCCTCCCCCCCCCGCCCCCACACCCGCGCCACAGGCACACACCCTCCCTCTGCTGGGACATTGATTGTCGCAGACCTCCCCTACCTCCCTACACCACACACCAACGCCAATGTCTTGGCCTGACACTCAAAGATGACGACGGGCTGCCACAGATTAGTAGTGGCAGTCAATGTATGTCACTCTTACATAAGGTGTTCGTCAGACTTGATTTTTTAATTTTTTGTTTTTCTTCAAAATTTAGACTTGCAAACACTGGTATGACGTTGTTGGGCGGCTCAGATGTTAGACGTGCACTGGTCTGATTGGCTGGAACTGTACTTTTTGTTTCGACATGTGTCTGTGAGCAGAGTTACCTGTTATGTACCTGTTAATGCTCATAAAGTGTTAGATTTTAACAGATGAATCGGCATTAACTCTAAATAATCTCCGATCCCAACCACCTCCCATCCCAACCACCTCTCGTCCCAACCACCTCCCGTACCACCCATCTCCCGTCCCAACAACCTCCCATCACAACCATCTCCCATACCAACCACCTCCCATCCCAACCATCTCCCATCCCAACAATCTCCCGTCCCGACCACCTCCCATCCCAACCACCTCCGGTCCCAACCACCTCCCGTCCCAACCACCTCCCATCCCAACCACCTCCCATCCCAACCACCTCCCGTCCCGACCACCTCCCATCCCAACCATCTCTCGTCCCAACCACCTGCCATCCAACCACCTCCGTCCCAAACATCTCCCGTCCCAACCACCTCCCGTCCCGAACACATCCCATCCGACCACCTCCAATCAAAACCACCTCCCACGTCCCAACCACCTCCCGTCCCGAACACATCCCATCCGACCACCTCCAATCAAAACCACCTCCCGTCCCAACCACCTCCCGTCCCGAACACCTCCCGTCCCAACCACCACCCGTCCCAACCACCTCCCATCCCAACCACCTCCCTCCCAACCACCTCCCGTCCCAGCCACCTCTTGTCCCAGCCACCTCCCGTCCCAACCACCTCCCATCCCAACCACCTCCCATCCCAACCACCTCCCGTCCCAACCACCTCCCGTCCTAACCACCTCCCGTCCCAACACCTCCCGACCCAACCACCTCCCGTCCCAGACCCCTTCACATAAGTGTAAGCCCACTTTACTCGCAACATTATTTCTCAGTTTGATCGTGTCGCAAATGGAGCCTGTGACATGCTCATTGGAGGGCCACAAGTCTATTGGGCAACGGCACTCTAGAGATTCTGTGGAGTGTTCTTATGAGATTTATGGAGTCGTACTTTTGTATAATTTTGGGAAATATAAATATTTATATCTTTATTTTCTGTTTAGGAGTAAACATTAAACAATTTGTTAGAGAGGTGTGGGAGGTTACACTATTAAAGTTAGATTAAGACTGGTGAGAGATAATGGGAGGCGGGTTAGGTAGGGAAGATATGGGGTAGGTGGAGAAGAAGTTGGATAGATTTGGAGGAATTGGGATAGATTTGGAGGAATTGGGATAGATTTGGAGGAGTGGGATAGGTGAGGAGAAAGGGCTATTGTCATATTTCCTGGAATAATTATAATGTATCCATTGATTTATGGTTGGTATTTCCTGTGTTCTGCACATAGAATATAGATGTTCTGCATATAGGATATAGATGTTCTGCATATAGAATATAGATGTTCTGCATATAGAATATAGATGTTCTGCACATAAATTACAGAGTATAGAGATTCTGCGCTCTTCCATTTGTTTTTAAGACACACTGTTAAGAAGCAATATAGAATTCACAATCATTTATCATCTTTGACAACAGCAATGACAAAAGAAATGAATTGACATGATGACGCTAAGATCGATCTGGCAGTGAATTCGACTGATTCGTTTATTCCCCTTGCTTGATGATGACGGGTCTTAGCTGTGCTATCAAGTTAATGGAGGAAATAATAATTTCTTCGGATGGAAAAATAAAACCAAACGAACAACACAACGCAACACAACGATACAACGCAACACAACGATACAATGCAACACAACGATACAATGCAACAAACGATACAATGCAACAAACGATACAATGCAACAAACGATACAATGCAACAAACGATACAATGCAACAAACGATACAATGCAACAAACGATACAATGCAACAAACGATACAATGAAACAAACGATACAATAAAACAAACGATACAATGCAACAAACGATACAATGCAACAAACGATACAATGCAACAAACGATACAATGCAACAAACGATACAATGCAACAAAGTGATGCATCGCAACATAGGGATACAACACAACAAAGTGATACAACACAACAAAGTGATACAACACAACAAAACGATACAAGGCCACAAAGCGATACATCGCAATACGTCAGCTGTGGATGTACGCTCGGAAGCCAACACGTTTTCCCGTGGCTCAAAGCTTACAACATTCCCGGTGAATAAAGGGAGAATAATCTTAGATAAACAAAAATTAATAAAGACCGCGCAGAGTTGGCAAGGGCAGTGAAAGTGTGTGTATATAAACAACGGTTTCCAGGGCGATAAGGTTCTTTGTCAACGTCTTGATTATCTAACACTGCTCTCTGCCGAGTTCAAACGGCGGCCCCTTCCCCTAAGATCTCTGCGGTTCATCTTTTAATTGTGGCATTCTCTCTGGCTGTCTGCGTCGAGCTTGCCTTTGTTCCAGGTCTGTGGCGTTCGGTCTACATTTGAAGTAATTAAAAATAAACAAACAAACAAAAAAAAAACAAAAAAAAACTCTCATTGGCTGTCTTGTGATTGGCCAGTTTCTAACAGACGAGGCCAATCTTGTCTCCTCCTTTTTTTCCTGTCAGAAGTATCGGTGAGTACGTGGACTTTTACATATAAAGAGAATAGAAGCGGGTACAGCCGTGCAGAATTCTGGCAGGTACCACAAAACCATGGTTAGGATGTTATGTAGCGTTATAGAAACAAACACAAAATATGTGTTTAAACATTTTTTTTTATAAACGTAACAATGGTTCTCAAATTCAACGCTCTGGAATCTAGTGACGACAACACCGTCCGAGATCCTCGCAGAGATTGGCCGCGAATACAAGGCTTGGGGTGGGGGGGGGGGGGGGGTTGGGAGGATGTCTTTAAGACTCAGATATATCAAGTCAAAATGTGACGCACCAACGAGTCGTTTGGTTCGTTACACATTTGTGTATGAGGATCATTCATGTGGCGGCCTCTGGACGAGTAAAGCCCAGGGGAGCAACGAATTTAGAGAGACTTTTAAAGAGGGAAGTGGGGAAGAGGGACATAAAGAAACAGTTTGTATCTGACAACGTTGCAAGGCAGGGTGGAGTGGAGTTGTTTGTATCCGACAACGTTACAGGGTTGAGTGGAGTTGTTTGGATCTTACAACTTACAAGGTTGAGTGGAGTTGTTTGGATCTTACAAAGTTACAGGGTTGAGTGGAGTTGTTTGGATCTTACAAAGTTACAGGGTTGAGTGGAGTTGTTTGGATCTTACAAAGTTACAGGGTTGAGTGGAGATGTTTGGATCTGAAAAGCAGATGGTTTAAGGTAGGTTGACCAAAATTCCCGTAAAAACGGGATTGTTCCATTTTTTTTCACGATTGTACCCGGTGTCCCGCAAAAGTCTCTCGGGACGCCTAAATGTCCCGTTTCTAAAACCAAACACATTTCCAAATCACTAAAACTTCCTGATTGATAATATAACTTCAAGTAATATTTTGGCTAGCTATGCAGCCAGTGCCAGACGAGTCGTGAGTGATGTGGGCTCGCATGATGGCTGCATTTAATTGTGTTGTATTATGTTGTATGTATGTATGTATGAATGTATGGCATCTTTCCGTCTGCGGGAGATGATAGATTATCTTTATTGCTTGCAGCTCTTGGTGTGGCTGGTATAAATAAATAAGTATTCACTGCAAAATTATTGTTTTCGTTTATGATATGCCTCAGAGTTTAAATTAAATTACAAAAGTGAAGGCAAATTTAAAAAGATTTCTAGGTCTCAAAATAGTTTAAAATGCGCATACTTCAATAAACAGTTTCCGGCGGAGGCCCCCCGGACCCTTCTTTAGCTGGAGGCTACCCCCCCCCCCAAATCCTCCTTGGGTGTGTCCCTTTTTTCCAGTTCATGATTTGGTCACCCTAGTCTAAGAGTAAGGTTATGTGACAAGAAGAATCTAATAAAGGCAAATTTAAAAAGATTTCTAGGTCTCAAAATAGTTTAAAATGCGCATACTTCAATAAACAGTTTCCGGCGGAGGCCCCCCGGACCCTTCTTTAGCTGGAGGCTACCCCCCCCCCCCAAATCCTCCTTGGGTGTGTCCCTTTTTTCCAGTTCATGATTTGGTCACCCTAGTCTAAGAGTAAGGTTATGTGACAAGAAGAATCTAATACATATTACCTGTCTCATAAACGTAAGACGAAATATATATATATATATATATATGCATGCGAAACTGTATAGCCAAATAAGAAAAGAAAAATTTGGATTCATATTTCAAATGGAAAAATATTCCCCGTCAGTTTTCATTACCAATTAAAATAAATACTCGGTAATAAATGTTGAAATAGTGCACATCATAGCGAAGAGAAGCCAGGCTAGTTCCAAGTTGGATGCCTCCGAGGACAGTGAGCTGCGACAATATATGAGTACATCATGTATGTTTACGTCAACGTGACGTCAGACAACAACATACTGCAGCCATTGGCTGGTGTTGCAATCACGTGACACCGCCGTACAAGATGGCTTGTGTTGTAGTCACAAGACACCGCCGTACAAGATGGCTGGTGTTGTAGTCACAAGACACCGCCGTACAAGATGGCTGGTGTTGTAGTCACAAGATACCATCGTGCAAGTTGGCTGTCGTTGTAGTCACAAGATACCACCGTGCAAGATGGCTGGTGTTGTAGTCACAAGATACCGTCGTGCAAGATGGCTGGTGTTGTAGTCACGTGACACCGCCGTGCAAGATGGCCGGTGTTGCACTCACATGGTGTTGTTCCATTGCCAAACAAGTATTGTTTACATTCTAAGAAGCCATGGGTCCGAAGCGTGAGTCTGTCAGACAGACACAGAGACGTATAGACAGACTGACTGACTGGGTCTGAGTCGCACACCCCATGTTATATTTTTTCCGATCCCCTGAGTTTATCCCCGAACCCTAGTTTATCCCCAAACCCTGGTCTGTTTGGAACAATCCACTGGATCCATCACAGTTTATGACACCTTAGGAGACTAAAGCCACCGAGACACACACCAACAGCCTGTTGTGCTGTAACGAGGCTTGACGTTATACAGAACTAAACACTAATGCATGCTTACACTTTACTGCTGCTCACCGTAGACAGCTGACGCGCTTCATCAACTTAGCTATAGGATGAGACGGCAGCGC
Organism: Lymnaea stagnalis; assembly: GCA_964033795.1. Lineage (NCBI taxonomy): Eukaryota > Metazoa > Mollusca > Gastropoda > Lymnaeidae > Lymnaea > Lymnaea stagnalis. The sequence continues at coordinate 2,353,375 of CAXITT010000029.1, forward strand.
AGATGACATTTTTATGTGGAACATAGTGGAACTTTACAATCAGGCGTAATACGAAACAGATGATTGGGATTGCGTCGGGAGTTACTGTTACAGGTCCGTGCAGCTGTGACAGGTCGGAGCAGCCGTGACAGGTCGGAGTTGAGGTGGCAGGTCGGAGCAGCTGTGACAGGTCGGAGTTGATGTGACTGGTCGGAGTTGATGTGACAGGTCGGAGTAGCCGTGACAGGTCGGAGTTGATTTGACAGTTGAGTATGCCATAGATGATATTTGAATACTCTCTAATCGAACCAAAGAAGTCATGTAAAGCATGGCTCACTTTTAGGTAGTAGGTTCTTTTATAGGAAATTCGAAGATTTCATTTTTTTTTTTTTTTAATTTTCATAAACCATACGAACTCATGCCCATAAAGTTGTCAAAATCCTAATTTGATATTGGAAATGAGTAAAAATATAACCGTGTATAAAATAACGAAATAATTCGCGGTCCAAATATAGTTTTAATTTGAATACTCTCTAATCGAAACAAAGAATTCATGTAAAGCATGGGTTACTTTTAGGTTTTAGGTTCTTTTATAAGAAATTCGAAGATTTCATTTTTTTTTTTTTTTAATTTTCATAAACCATACGAACTCATGCCCATAAAGTTGTCAACATCCTAATTTGATATTGGAAATGAGTAAAAGTATCACCGTGTATAAAATAACGAAATAATTCGCGGTCCAAATATAGTTTTACGACGGTGTCAAGGTTCCTCCTAGTGTGACGTCAAAAACACCTTCTCATTCTTTGTTGATGTGGTTCTGTTTTTTGCACCCTACAGCCACTGCAAAAAAAAAGGTGTTTGTTGGCCAGGGGGGGGGTGAGGGTGGAAGGGTGGAGGGGGTTTACTCGCGTGTCCTAAGAGTACAACCTGCACTTACCACCCCTGTAAAGAATTTAAACTAACAAAGTTCCATAACTGCTCTTGAAAGGGGGCAACAGGTAAATTACAAGCTTCCTGCAAAAATAGGGCCACAATTATTTTTCTTCAAACTACGCAGCTTCTTACTTTGCGCATGACCAACTCCAACATCTTAACCAACAAAAAACATCCAACTCACAAAAACCATTTGAACGGAAGTTATGTTTTCCATATCTTAGAGAAACTTGCGGATCTACTAAAAGCCGTGTACTGATCAATTGGGTCAGACCTTGGATTTGACTGTATTTGGATACATTCCAAAACATATCGGGATGTACACTATATGAGGTAGTGTAGAATCACACGAGAGAGGCCATTTCTAACATAGTGGTGCGTCTCGAAGGAAACACAGGTGTTTCGCAATAAAAATTAAATTGCATTTATTTATTTGTTTCTTATTTAATGTTGTGTGCGTTTGAACAACACGGTGTCAGTTCAGGAAAGGGTTTTACTTGAAAAACGTAATCTCCTCCTCAATAATAGCATTGATTTTATCGCATCCTCTCCTCACCAACACATCCGGTAGTAATCCAAATGGCGGCATAACCTGCGAGGAATATTAGTGATTGCTTTGAGCGGTTTAGGATAGTATTTAACATTGCGTTCTTGTGTTCACAATTGCCGTGTATCTTGACCTTAACATCCGGGGAGAAAAACTGAAGAAAAACACAAGCGGGGCTGGGGGAGGTACAAAACCATGCGGGATGACTCCAAAGCCCTGACTGTAACTGGATCAGAAACACAATTCGACCATTCCAGGGTTTAGAGCATACATTTTTTCCCCCCATCATAACACGTGACTTTATTACTAGGCGTTAACGTTCTTATTATCATCGCGAATGTTTCTTTTCTCCGTAGTTGATGGCGACAAGTTTAAAAATAGAATCCGCTTTCAGTGAGAGTGATAGAGTAAACTCGGGCGTAAGTGTGTTTTCAAAGAGGGCGGCAGCTGGATGGCTTTATGGGTATGGAAAGGTATTTCAAGTGGAAAGACGTTCACACCTCTTAGCATTCTCAAAAGGAAACATCCGAATTAAAGTTGGGTACCAAGTGTTCAAATGATCCGAAGCGTAACTAAATATATTTTTTTTAAAAAAAAGGAAACACGTCTCCTCGAGTTCTGTGATCCGCAGTCGTGTAAACAATGTATACTTTGTACCATGTCCTTGAGTTCTGTGATCCGCAGTCGTGTAAACAATGTATACTTTGTACCATGTCCTTGAGTTCTGTGATCCGCAGTCGTGTAAACAATGTATACTTTGTACCATGTCCTTGAGTTCTGTGATCCGCAGTCGTGTAAACAATGTATACTTTGTACCATGTCCTTGAGTTCTGTGATCCGCAGTCGTGTAAACAATGTATACTTTGTACCATGTCCTTGAGTTCTGTGATCCGCAGTCGTGTAAACAATGTATACTTTGTACCATGTCCTTGAGTTCTGTGATCCGCAGTCGTGTAAACAATGTATACTTTGTACCATGTCCTTGAGTTCTGTGATCCGCAGTCGTGTAAACAATGTATACTTTGTACCATGTCCTTGAGTTCTGTGATCCGCAGTCGTGTAAACAATGTATACTTTGTACCATGTCCTTGAGTTCTGTGATCCGCAGTCGTGTAAACAATGTATACTTTGTACCATGTCCTTGAGTTCTGTGATCCGCAGTCGTGTAAACAATGTATACTTTGTACCATGTCCTTGAGTTCTGTGATCCGCAGTCGTGTAAACAATGTATACTTTGTACCATGTCCTTGAGTTCTGTGATCCGCAGTCGTGTAAACAATGTATACTTTGTACCATGTCCTTGAGTTCTGTGATCCGCAGTCGTGTAAACAATGTATACTTTGTACCATGTCCTTGAGTTCTGTGATCCGCAGTCGTGTAAACAATGTATACTTTGTACCATGTCCTTGAGTTCTGTGATCCGCAGTCGTGTAAACAATGTATACTTTGTACCATGTCCTCGAGTTCTGTGATCATCAGTCGTGTAAACAATGTATACTTTGTACCATGTCCTTGAGTTCTGTGATCCGCAGTCGTGTAAACAATGTATACTTGGTACCATGTCCTCGAGTTCTGTGATCATCAGTCGTGTAAACAATGTATACTTTGTACCATGTCCTTGAGTTCTGTGATCCGCAGTCGTGTAAACAATGTATACTTTGTACCATGTCCTTGAGGTCTGTGATCCGCAGTCGTGTAAACAATGTATACTTTGTACCATGTCCTTGAGTTCTGTGATCATCAGTCGTGTAAACAATGTATACTTTGTACCATGTCCTCGAGTTCTGTGATCATCAGTCGTGTAAACAATGTATACTTTGTACCATGTCCTTGAGTTCTGTGATCCGCAGTCGTGTAAACAATGTATACTTTGTACCATGTCCTTGAGTTCTGTGATCATCAGTCGTGTAAACAATGTATACCTTGTACCATGTCCTTGAGTTCTGTGATCCGCAGTCGTGTAAATGATGTATAATTGGTACCCATTCCTTGAGTTCTTTGATCCGCAGTAGTGTACACAATGTAAACTTTGTACCCATTCCTTGAGTTCTTTGATCTGCAGTCGTGTAAACAATGTATACTTTGTACCCATTCCTTGAGTTCTTTGATCCGCAGTAGTGTAAACAATGTAAACTTTGTACCCATTCCTTGAGTTCTTTGATCCGCAGTAGTGTAAACAATGTAAACTTTGTAAACTTTGTACCCATTCCTTGAGTTCTTTGATCCGCAGTAGTGTAGACAATGTATACTTTGTACCCATTTCTTGAGTTCTGTGATCCGCAGTCGTGTAAACAATGTATACTTTGTACCATGTCCTTGAGTTCTGTGATCCGCAGTCGTGTAAACAATGTATACTTTGTACCCATTCCTTGAGTTCTGTGATCCACAGTCGTGTAAACAATGTATACTTTGTACCATGTCCTTGAGTTATGCGATCCGCAGTGGTGTAAACAATGTATACTTTGTACCCATTCCTTGAGTTCTGTGATCCGCAGTGGTGTAAACAATGTATACTTTGTACCCATTCCTTGAGTTCTGTGATCCACCGTGGTGTAAACAATGTATACTTTGTACCCATTCCTTGAGTTCTGTGATCCGCAGTGGTGTAAACAATGTATACTTTGTACCCATTCCTTGAGTTCTGTGATCCGCAGTGGTGTAAACAATGTATACTTTGTACCATGTCCTTGAGTTCTGTGATCCGCAGTGGTGTAAACAATGTATACTTTGTACCATGTCCTTGAGTTCTGTGATCCGCAGTGGTGTAAACAATGTATACTTTGTACCATGTCCTCGAGTTCTGTGATCCGCAGTCGTGTAAACAATGTATACTT
>CAXITT010000029.1:2358649-2377063 GCA_964033795.1 Lymnaea stagnalis
GGGGGGGGGGGGGGGGGCACTGCTAGATCTACTCAGTCAGACCTCCATTCACAACACCGTTCACCTGGTTCACGTACGGCGAAGGCATTTTGTCAGCCTGTCGGCGGCAGTGATCATCCTGTTTTCTTTTCCTGCCTGGAATCTTGCTGTAGAGATAATGTCACGAAACCAGCAACCCCACATTACGGTTTTCCCCCCCCCCCCCTTTCCCCCACCCCACCCCTTGCTCCGTTCATGAAAAGCGCCTTTGTACAAACTGATTCAGTTTATGATTACATATGAATGAATTTTTCCCCTGCGATACAGTGTGATGTCCAAAGAATTTAGTGCAATACTTAAAAAAAAAAAAACATTTCAAAGAATGGGAATTACATTTCGTTGTCTCACTATTGATCCGAATTTTTTTAAAAAAAAGAAGAAAATTTGTAATCCAAGTTTTGTTATTCTGAAGAAGGTCTCACAGACAAAATGAAGTTCTGCTGATAATTGGAGAGGAATACAAAGCCATTAATATCTTTGATTAACTTGTGAAATTGTTTCATTATGTTCTTTATCTGAGCTAAAGTACATTCTAAAGATCAGATGGTTTTTTTCAGTCCTTCGCACGCCCCACTAAGATGTTGCTCGGTTGTTGTTGGTTTTTTTTCCTTCTTCTGTCTACATCCGGGTCAGAGTTAATCGTGTGACCCCATGCTGAGAATTACTTCCGGTCTGCTGGAGATGAAGTGAGAGCTACGCAAGTTTAGAGTGATCGAGGAAACAAATTTTTCAACTCACCCAACGTAGATTCCAAAGGATTCACTAGAGCCCCGCCCCTTGGCGTTGTTTCACATACGATTTGGCACATGCTGGTGTTCTCTTTAATGCATGCTCCATGGTGGGGGGGGGGGGTTCTTTCATGTTGGTTCACAATTAATGAACTCCTTGGACCTCTGGGTCTGTGAAAATCCCACGAGTAACGGACGTTTTCCTGAAATGTGAAAATATGAACGAAATAAAACGAAAATTCCTAGTTCTGAAATAGGGCTTGTCATTTACTGGAGGGGGGGGGGGGGGGTTCTTTCATGTTGGTTCACAATTAATGAACTCCTTGGACCTCTGGGTCTGTGATAATCCCACGAGTAACGGACGTTTTCCTGAAATGTGAAAATATGAACGAAATAAAACGAAAATTCCTAGTTCTGAAATAGGGCTTGTCATTTACTGGCGGGAATCTATTAATAGAACTGCTGTCATCATCCGGGTGCTCGGGTCGGACAAAACGTAAACACTGTTCAGTACTACTATGTTAGCGAAGAGGCCCTTAACCTAAATCATAACTTGTTTACAACTGTAATTTACGAAATATTTTAAACAATATTTTTTTACTGCTATTTTGTGAAATGGGACTTCATTGCGCGTACTGCACATACAACAGTGAATGTTGATAGATGGGTCGCCCGAACGCTATGCTGAAACACACTATTAGCTGTCATGTTTTGAGCAATATTTGGCCGACGTTCTAAAAATAGTAACGCTGTGACGTTTTCCTGTCTGAGAAATGACAAACCCTATAGGACAAAATGGCAATACATGCTGAACAATTAAAAATATGTTATAGACTTTTGTGTCAGTCAGTAGAAAATTTGAGACGTTGACCCAGCCAATTGTGTCAGTCAACAGAAGACTTCTAGACTCAGTGTCCATCATTTGTGTCAGTTGTTAGGTACCAACATATGGTTTTGAAATTTAGAATGTTTTTAAAAATTGACGGCTGAACGAAGCCAACAATATTGATATCAACAATAGTTCATTATATCATTAAATTCTATACAAAACTACAAAATCAAATATACAGAAATAAAAGTATATTAACTTACGGCACAGCAAGTGAAAAATTTATAATCCTCGAAATATAAAAATATTACACAACCACACAAAGAGTAAAATCTTTTAAGGCTCCTATGAGTATATTACATCACGTAAGTCTCGTGCCTAAAAAAATCAAGCAAACGGGGAATCTGCCGTCTTATTTATAGGGAGTGAGTCAGAAACCTCCAGGAGAGAAATGATAGAAATTTTATCACCCGATCGCATTCTTAAGATCAAATTAGTACTTAAACAAACTTTTTGTCAATGTGTGTAATGCTAGAGCGCTAAACATTTAATGGGTGACTTCAATATCTAGACCCAAGAAACGGGTGGGTGATAAATGGTGGACGCTCCAACTCTATGTTGAAGCAAAATTTAGGTCAAAACACGGGCTATAACACTGTCCATAAAAGAATTCTAGACTTTGTGTCAGTCACTTGTGTTTGTCAGTAGAAAAACTTTACATTTTTGTGTCATTTATTTTTTGTTAAAGCCTCACAATATTAACTTACAGGCAAATCTGTATTTTAATTTGATAATTAACACTATGTCTGAAGAGATGATGTTGTGCATGAGTTGAAATTAAATAATAGATTTATGCTACCAATTTCTTTTTAGGGGGGGGGGGATTTCTACGTCTTGCTATTTCGTGGCCCTCCACATCAAGTTTGATAATGTAAAATACATCGTATGACATGTCATGATGATGACAATCTTCTGTCAAATCTTAAACCTACAGGGAAACCTCCAACCTGTCACCTTTGCTACACCATAAGCTGCAATCCAACTATTCATTCAAATGCAACAACCCCCACCCCCGTTCACAAATACGTAAGAACACAACTTTTTTTGGGCCCTCAAATGACAATAACAAGAGAATGTAGTATTTGTTTCCACAAATAACGACAACAAGAGAGAACACATGGTCAAAGCAACGATGCAATCTTTGGTTGTGGGCTTTCTAAGCCCACATGAAGATTGCAACACGAGTTGGTGGTGTCGGTTGGGGGGGGGGGGGGGAGGGTTGATAGAGTTAAGCGTCCTTGACATTAGTGCCACAAAAAAAAATAATGCACCCAACAATAAGTGGATTCAACAACGATCTCATGGGAAGTCGATTCTGAAGCTGAAGCCAAAACGTTTTAGCTGTAATTGAAACCTAATCATTTAGCTGTTATTTGAAACCAAGCCATTGAGCTGTTGTTAAAACCGAAACATTTATAGCTTTTACAGTCGGTACCGAACCGTTGCAGCTGAAGTCAAGTTTTGTAAAAATGGTTTATCAGCTTCTGTAGGTATTTGTTATCTGATGAACACGTTAAAGTTTTTTTTTTTTTAAGGCAAATCTTTGAAGGTCAGCGCCCGAGTATTTAGGCAGACTGCGCTGGCATAATTTGTGACGTATGTTGGAGTGTTTGGCGTAATGTGGTTGGAGGCTTGTACCTAAGTCAAGTGATCCCTATGCTGCATGCGGCTTGTACCTAAGTCAGGTGATCTCTATGCCGCTGGCGGCTTGTACCTAAGTCACGTGATCCCTATGCTGCGGGCTGCTATACCTAAGTCAATCACCGTTTCATGAATGATTTGTAGAACGGCAAGGGACAACTGATACAATTGTGCAATCTGGATCTGACAACTCGGCACCGTTTAGCGTTTAGCTTCCAACCGTTTGCTTTAGCGTCATTTCTGACATGAATACATCGCGTGCCTTGGGTATGATCACTGATCACAGATCGATAGGACGGCACGTGGAACAGGGGTTCTAAATCAGTAATTATTGAACCCGTGGCATCTTGATCCGTGGCATTTTCTTCATCAACCGAAACATTACGACATGACGAAGTATTGAGTTATTTATTTTTTAAACCTGACTGCGGGGAAGCTACTGCAGATTTTAATGCCACATTTGTAGAAGATTATTTCCCTTTTCGCACTCGCAATCCTCTGAAATGCCATAAAAATATGTGCCTAAACAAAATTGTGAACATGCTTATACGTAAGCATGATGCCCCAAAAAATGTAAGTTTCTACTAGTTAACCTAAAGAATAAAACATCTGTTGTGGAAACCAAGTGGTTCTATGCCTGCGAGATTTTTTTTTTTTATGTTTGGATAAGAGAGTACTCTGTTTTATAATTTTAAAGCGGTACGCTTATTTATAAATGGTTATTTTTGTCTGAACACTGAACATGTTCTGTTTTTACTCGAGGCAAAAAAAAAAAAAAAATTGAGATTAACTCTGTCTCTAGTGATACCTTTCTTTTTTTTTTTTTATTTATAAATGGTTTTTTTTGTCTAAACACTGAACATTTTTTGTTTTTACTTGAGGAAAAAAAAAAAAAAATTTAGATTAACTCTGTCTCTAGTGATACCTTTCTTTTTTTTTTTTTCATTTCCAAATATTATGTCCTAAACACGTTGGACCGATCCAAAACAAAGTGATGGCACAAGACGACAGAACTACAATGGCGTCACGATGACATCAAATGTAGCTCCTGATTTCAGATATAAAATATTTGAGCGCCAGCGTAGTGCGGACCTGGTCGGCTGGCGTGCACTTTCAACCCTCTGGCGGCCACCAGCAGTAGATGAGACTTATTATTAACGAGATGGCATAGAAGGTCACGGCGAGATTCGTCTCCCCCCCCCCCTGCCGTGGTCGGTGGGACGGATTATTGCCAGCGCGATGACGTAAATGTGACGTCATAGCTCTTATCAACTCAAAAAGTACAGCAAACAATTATTTCCATAGAATGAAAAGCACACAAAAAATCCTCCGTGTCGTATTCATCATCAGTGGAACCACGTGACAGGGGTGTCAACAATGGCACCAACGTGGGGTCTATAACATAGCCCAAGGGGGTGAAACTCTCCCTATAGTGAATCCTTCCGAGCATTTTAAATTGTGTAATTTTTCGGGTATGAATTCCTAGAAGTTCCCGTTGCATCGTTAGCTCCACTGTCAATGACTACTAACCATGTTTTTTATCAACAACCCCAGAAGCTTATCCTATTGAACAATGTTACTTGGAGCTTATCGTGTTGAAACAATGTAGCTGGCTGCTCAACATATTGAAACAAACTTAATAGAAGTAGATTCTATTGAAACAATGTTACTAGACGCAGATCCTATTGAAACAATGCTACTAGAAGCAGATCCTATTGAAACAATGCTATTAGAAGCAGATCATATTGAAAAAAATGTTGCTAGAAGCAGATCCTATTGAAGCAATGTTAATAGAGGCAGATCCTATTGAAAAAATGTTGCTAGAAGCAGATCCTGTTGAAACAATTTTACTAGAAGCAGAGCCTATTAAAACAATGTTGCTAGAAGCAGATCCTATTGAAACAATGTTACTATAAGCAGATAACGTTGAAACAATGTTGCTAGAAGCAGATCCTATTGAAACAATATTGCTAGAAGCAGATCCTATTGAAACAATGTTGCTAGAGACAGATCCTAATGAAACAATGTTGCTAGAGGCAGATCCTATTGAAAAAATGTTGCTAGAGGCAGATTCTATTGAAACAATGTTCCAAGAAGCAGATCACGTTGAAACAATTCTAATGATTGCAATTTGACTCCAGGGCGAGCTAACTGCATATGCCCACTGCCAGATTCTTTCACTTGCATTCCCTGGAGGGCAAGGGCCATATGGTAATCATTGGGGTCATTGGGTCACTTTAAAAATAATTTATTCTCATTGGACGACTTGGAAATGAAAAAAAAAATGTAATGGAAAAATAATCTGACATTTGGAATTTAAAAAAAAAACACATAACGAAACATTTCAAACTGTGTGTATGTGTTTAGTTTGATTGTTAAAATAGTTATCGTCAGGTGGCAAGGATTTTGTACTCCTGGATGGCGAAGAAGGTAACTTTTTTTAAAAATAGATCTTGGTTTCGAGTAAGGGATGAGGGAGGGTGTGGGGGTAGTCGGCCAAAATAGTGCAAGTTCATTTGTGATTGACCCCTTACTGGTCAAATGTCTGAAAATTCGTTCAAAAAGTCAAGACTATTGAGTGATTACAATAACTAGATTTTTAAAAAAATTAAAGTCAACAATGCTTAGGCAATTCATTTTATTTTGCTCATGTAAAGAGATATTTATTTTTTAAATAGTGTTTTTAGTTGTCTAATACTTTCCAGGGATTTAAAAAAAAACTAGAATAGCTTTTATGGATACCGATGTTTTAAGTCTACGCGACATGTTCTTATGGGGGTGGGTATTGGTGGGGTTTTTGGCAGTAGATGGGAGGAGGGTGACATGGAATGGAGAGGGTTGGGTCGCATGGAGGGCAGGGTGTTTTGGCTGTCAGGGAGGGGAAGGTGGTTGTGTGGCATGGATGGGGGGTTGGGTGGCAGGGAGAGCAGGGTGGTTTGGTGGCAGGGAGGACAGGGTAGTTGGGTGGCATGGAAGGGAGGGTGGTTGGGTGGCATGGAAGGGAGGATGGTTGGGTGACATGAAGGTGAGGGTGGTTTGGTGGCAGGGAGGACAGGGTGGTTGGGTGGCATAGAAGGGAGGATGGTTGGGTGACATGAAGGTGAGGGTGGTTTGGTGGCAGGGAGGGCAGGGTGGTTGGGTGCCATGGAAGGGAGGGTGGTCGGGAGAAATGGAGGGCTGGTCGTTTAGGTGGCAGGGAAGGGAACGGTGGTTGGTTGGCATGGAAGGGGTTGTTGTTGTTTTGTTGTACATAACGAGGCCAAATATCTCCAAACCCCCATTAGACTCCAACTTAACCAAATCTCCTAAACACCCAGATCTCATCAGCCTGAAAGTTAAAGAAAATTTAGCAGAACCGTTATGACTGTTGGACCCCCAGTGAGTAGATTGCGCTCGGGAGAAACATCCAATCAACCAGGACTAATCATAAAGATGCTTCGGTGCAGTTCAATTAGCCCCAATTCCCCACTTAAACCCTGTTCCAAAGCCACTCACAATCTTGATTATAAATTCAATCATGACGTATGGATGTGTGTCAACATTTTCGAGAATAACAGCATTTATCTCATACAAATGTACTTCTTATATGAGGACGCGTATTTAGACGATCAAAGCCGCGCTGTTAGTATAAGGGATCAAAATTAGAGATTCGAATAATAAGTGAAAGAGAACTGTACAAATGGTCATTTGAATCTGGTTCATAAATATGGGAGATTTCTGTGGTGTCTCAAGGATTCTTTATTAATATATTAGAGATGAAAAGGAAAAAGAACAATCAAAGCTAACCTAAAAAGTGATTTTTTTTTTTTTAATAAAGAAAAGGAACAGCCAAAACTAACTCAAAAAGTGATTTAAAAAAAAAAAAAAAATTGGGTGAAAAAAAAAAAAATACAGTTATAAAGACAAAACATTATGAAAAAAAAAGAAAGAACAAAAATAATTAATAAAAAAAAGGAACAGCCAAAAAAAAAACAAAAAATGAATTAAAAAAAAAAAAATTGGGTGCAAATAATAAAAGTACAGTTATAAAGACAGAACATATTGGAAAAAAAAGCAAGACCAATAATAGTGTAGATGAGACGGTGACACTATGACCCAAATGAAAGCCTCCCAACTAAAGTACACATTTGACTGATGAATGTATGATCTAGGAAGGCCTTGACTTCCATTCTACACTAGCTTGTACTGAAACATCGCTCCATCAAGTGTACTCTAAATCTGACAGCCATCTAAGATGTTTTCGGTTTATTTAGTCCCAGACTAAAAGAAAAAAACATCACAAAAAAAAATATATATATATAAATAAAATCAAACCCTTTTCTACAACTTACTGTAAAGATATGTATTGCCATTGACAAGGTCATTTGCATAGAAATTTCTGCCTTTAAATAAAAAACAGCATGGAGTGCAAGTAGAGCATCATCCTAAACATTATTTTCTGTTAAAATAGATAAATGTGTTCTTTATTTTTTAGAAACTTCCCTTTAAAACGAAAAAAGATTCTGTAATGGGTCCAAACCGCGTCTGTATAACAGCGTGAGTCTTAGAACAGCGTCAGTCTTCGTCTTTCCTAAAATAGAACACCCCCTTTTTTTTTGTTTTCCTTCGTACATTTTTTTTCCTTTCTTTTAATGGACGACCGGACTCTCCACTTCCTGACCGCTTAATGGAGTGTCGGACAACAGACTTCCTGACCGCTCTATGGAGGGTCACGTTACTGCTTTTTTCTGTTGTTGACAGTATGAATCTGTAGTAGCACTCACCCCCCCCCCCAAAAAAAAACAACCACACACTCACACGTTAACACGCATCTTCAGCCTGCATGTCTACCGTGTTAGAAAAACCTCATAGAGCTTATGTTGAATATCTTGGGAGGGGCATCACACGTGTGGCTTACAGACAGAATGCATACCAACAACAACAAAAAAACAACAACAAACAAAAAAACACCAATTATTTTCAGTATACACAAGTTAGCAAATGACCCGTCGTAAAACAGGGATGCTGAAAATCAATTCTCAAACACTTTTTTAAAATTTATTTTACACACAATTTTTTGGTCACCTTTGTAATCGGTACACGCTTAAAATAAACTTCTCACTGACCAGCTCCTCCGACCACCGACGACTTTCGTACTCTCTCGGCTGCCCACCAAGGTTCACATTGCTCATCATTCAAACTTTCCAACCCTTAACAATCACGACCTCGTGAGCTTTGTTGTTGCTCGTTGCCGAAGAATCGAACGTAAAAAGTTATGGTTTTCTTGGGGCCACATTTGCAGGGCGCGTTACAGAATCAAACCTTGAGCGCACTGGACATTTGTTGTGTGTACACGTCTAGCGGGTACCGAGGCTGTGAGGTTGGACCGTGGGCATCAACGTATCGGACGGTGGCTAACAAAACAGCCATCAAGAACTGTGATCAGAATAGATTTTATTTTAAAAAATAATTAGTGTAGTTAAATGTGTTTAAAATAATTTGTTAAACTTATGCATGCTGATGTTTTGATGCTTGAACTGCTGTAGTTCCGGTCAAGGCTGAAAACAAAGCAGTTGCCTCTCCGAGGAAACAGAACAACGCAGTTTCAGAAAGTACGTGACAGATCATGGCTGGATAATTTTGATTTACAGCTCTTCGATCNGGGGGGGTGGGGGGGGGGGGGGGGGGGGGGGGTTGGGGGGGGGGGGGGGGGGGGGGGGGGGGGGGGGGGGGGGGGGGGGGGGGGGGGGGGGTTAGTGGGGTCAATGAGTTAGTGGAGTCAGTGGACTAATGGAGTCAGAGGACTAGTGGAGTCAGTGGGCTAGTGGAGTCAGTGGACTAGTGGAGTCAGTGGTTTAGTGGAGTAGGTGGGCTAGGGCAGTCAGTGACCTAGTGAAGTCAGTGGACTAGTGGAGTCAGTGGACTAGATGAGTCAGGGGACAAGATGAGTCAGAGGACTAGTGGAGTCTGGGAACTAGTGGAGTAGGTGGGCTAGGGCATTCGGTAGCCTAGTGGAGTCAGTGGACAAGTGGAATCAGTGGGCTAGTGGAATCAGTGGACTAGTGAAAGTCAGTGGACTAGTGGAGTCAATGGATTTGTGTAGTCAGTGGGTCAGTGGAGGTCGACCGCTTAATGATATCCGCGTGTTGGTTTCACGAGCCATTGGGTTAGACCAGTTAGGGTTGCTGGTTCATGCTACGGCTCTTCGATATTCTTAACAGCGAGCGGTCTTGTAAATGTTAAATTGAAAGAAGAAATGAAACTCTATTGGAACATCGCTTCGGAAATAGATATTCGTTTTATTTATCACAGACAACTTCAATAAACATGACTCCTAAAATGGAAAATTGGTGGGTGAGTGAGTGGGTGAGTTAGTGAGTGAATGAGTGAGAACTGATCGAAAAAAAAAAAAACCAAGATAGGAGAATGTCGGAACATGTTTGAAATAAGAGAGAAGAGAATTCTTACATAATATTGATTGTAGAATTTCCGCTGCATCCTTTCTATGCCTTTACAAGATTAATGGTTTTTTTTTGTTTTTTTTTTCTAAAGGCAACATTTTCCATGTGCTGTGTATTACAATAGGGAGACATGTGATTGTTTGGTGAAAAAATACAGCAACGAATTTACGTTAATAACCAGCGAAAAGTTTGGAAAGATGCAATATTCCGAGGCGCACTAATAATATTATATTATTATAGGTAACTTTGTCACAGATCCTAAGTGAATTAACTTGATCCCTTGTGTTATTTCATTTCATAAAGAGGGTTTCCCATTGGGGCGATGTGTCACAGGAGACCTCTTTGTGGACAGAGGAGCGGTATCAGTGAGTGAGTGTGAATCTTGGGAACTAATCTGTGGGAAAATATGACGGCTCACCACGCGCCGGACGCAAATGTATGTCAAGGCAATCAACAGGTCTGTCTGTTTTCTCTCTAATCTCCTGGAAAAGGTCAAGCTCTGAAACGGCGGGAAAAAATGTCACGAGAAGAATAGAAGCAACACATTACATGATACGTCTCAGGCACGCAAGGCAGGCGTAGTCGAGAGCTGCTTAGGATGGGGGGTTGTTGGAGTCTGAGAGCGAGAGACGATTAGGGGGTTCCTAGGGAGAGGGGTTTGAAGGGAGTCTGAGAGCGAGAGATGATGGGGAGTTCCTGGGGAGGGGGGTATGAAGGGAGTTTGAGAGCGAGAGGTGATAGGGAGTTCATGGGGGTGCTGGGTGTGAAGGGAGTCTGGGAGTGAGATATGATGGGGTGTTACTGGGGGTGCAGGGTATGAAGGGAGTCAGGGAGTGAGATATGATGGGGAGTTCCTGGGGTGCAGGGGTGTGAAGGGAGTCTAGGAGTGACATATGATGGGTATTTCCAGGGGATGCAGGGTGTTTGACAGCGAGAGATGATAGGGAGTTACTGGGGGGTGTGAAGGGAGTCTGAGAGCGAGATATGATGTGTATTTCCCGGGGGTGTCGATGTGAATGGAATGAGAGCGAGAGATGATGGTTGATTGAGAGTTCCTAAGTTGTGATGCACAAGAGAAGGGGGAGTAGGTGGTGTTCACGATGTATTGTAGAGATTAGTTCCTCGGATGGTTTCCATGGAGACGGAGCCAAAATTCTTGTGTGCTTATTGGACCGTAAATGTGCGTCTGCGCATAGATGTAAATAGAGTCCACCTTTAATACGCTATCGATTAAGTTAAACGTCTAAGGCAAGAGGGGGGAAAAACACAACAGGCTTTTTGTGGCTACCATTTCTCGGGGGCTTTCAGAATGTTTTGTTTTTGTTTGGGGGTGGGGGGGGGGGTTGTGGGATTTCACTGCATGTTTTACTCTCAGAACTTCTGGATAGGTACGCATCCTGATCGTACCAACATATTTATTACTATTTTTTGTAACAAATTTCTTTGATGTCACACTAGCCTAGAATACATTGTTTTCCTAGCGTGACATTACGAAATACGCTTCATGTGGTGTCAAATTCGTGCTTACATCAAGTCTTAGATAGGAAGAAGTTGTTTTTAATACGATGAGTTGTCTCCTTCTTTTTTTTGTTTTTTTTTTTTTTGTTTGTTAAAGTGACGTTTGAAGGAGAATTGGAGATTCTTAGATTATTTTTTTTTCCTTTTCCTTGGGGGGGAAGG
Organism: Lymnaea stagnalis; assembly: GCA_964033795.1. Taxonomy (NCBI): domain Eukaryota; kingdom Metazoa; phylum Mollusca; class Gastropoda; family Lymnaeidae; genus Lymnaea; species Lymnaea stagnalis. The sequence continues at coordinate 2,370,067 of CAXITT010000029.1, forward strand.
AGCCCCATTTGTGTCATTTTATTCAAAGAATTAACCACAAATTAATCATTTCTTTCTTTGGATTTTTTTTTATTCGTTGATTTGTCTCCTTTTTTTTTTTGTTTTTTTTTTTTTTGTTTGTTAAAGTGACGTTTGAAGGAGAATTGGAGATTCTTAGATTATTTTTTTTTCCTTTTCCTTGGGGGTGAAGGAGCCCCATTTGTGTCATTTTATTCAAAGAATTAACCACAAATTCATCATTTCTTTCGTTGGAATACAAATTTGACGAGTTGGCCATCATGCTTAGGGTTGGTTCCAAGTTCCAAAACCGTTGGTCAAGAAACACACCAATCCTATCACAAGCCAGGAGCCAGTATATTAAGGATGGACAGCTCATCAAATATTAACCACTCCAGCAATGTCAGTGGACAGAGTTATCGTTTTACCAGACGAAGATCGGGAGTGTCAAATAATCGGGTTGATGTTTTTCTTTTCTTTCTTTTTTTTCTTTTTTTTTTTTTTGGGGGGTGGGGGGGGCCCGATAGGGGTCAGGGGGAGGTTAGTGTTTAGGGGGGGGGGAATTATTTATTCAGGGTTGTGTTTAATGTATTGGGAAGTGTTTATGCACAGTGGATGTTTCTTGTGTTTTGGGAGGAGTGTTTGATGTATTGGGGGTAATGGTTGATGTACTGTTGAGTGGTTGATGTATTGGGGGTAATGGTTGATGTACTGTTGAGTGGTTGATGTACTGTTGAGTGGTTGATGTATTGGGGGTAATGGTTGATGTACTGTTGAGTGGTTGATGTATTGGGGGTAATGGTTGATGTACTGTTGAGTGGTTGAGGTACTGTTGAGTGTTTGATGTATTGGGGGTAATGGTTGATGTATTGTTGAGTGGTTGAGGTACTGTTGAGTGTTTGATGTATTTGGGGTAATGGTTGATGTACTGTTGAGTGTTTGATGTATTGGGGGTAATGGTTGATGTACTGTTGAGTGGTTGATGTAATGTTGAGTGGTTGATGTACTGTTGAGTAGTTGATGTATGGGGGTAATGGTTGATGTACTGTTGAGTGGTTGATGTATGGGGGTAATGGTTGATGTACTGTTGAGCGGTTGATGTATTGGGGGTAATGGTTGATGTACTGTTGAGTGGTTGATGTATTGGGGGTAATGGTTGATGTACTGTTGAGTGGTTGATGTATTGGGGGTAATGGTTGATGTACTGTTGAGTGTTTGATGTATTGGGGGTAATGGTTGATGTACTGTTGAGTGGTTGATGTATTGGGGGTAATGGTTGATGTACTGTTGAGTGGTTGATGTACTGGTTGAGTGGTTGATGTACTGTTGAGTGGTTGATGTACTGTTGAAATAGTGATTGATGAAATATGGGAGTTGATGTTTGGGAGAGTTGATGTTTGGGAGAGTTGATGTTTGGGAGAGTTGATGTTTGGGAGAGTTGATGAATTGGGTGTTGATGTATTGGGTGTTGATGCATTGGATGATGATGTACTGGGTGTTGATGTATTGGGGACTGATGTATTCGGGGCTGACGTATTGGGGTTTAAGGAAATTGGGGGGGGGGGGTATGTATTTGGGGGAGTGTTTGTTGTTAAAGGGGGGGACTTATGTTTTGGTGAAGGGGTGATGCATTTGCCGGACTTCAAGCTGCTTTGGGGAGCAGAAGGAACGAGAAGGTCAGGAAGAAACAGAATTATTCAACAAAGTAACTTTGTCTCGAGAAATCGAAATATTTTAATCATCTAAATAGACTCGAAAAATAAGTTTTTAATTAAATTTTCATGTGTCCCTATTTTATGATTAGTTGAGCAAAGAAAGATGGACTAGCCGCCTAGCGAGGTGACATAAGCTGTTGCTGTGGTTCATTTTTCGGTACAAACGTGTAGAGAGTCAACTGGTGGGATAAAGAAACACTTGCAGTGGGACCCAGCAAGTGGGATACTGAAACACTTGCAGTGGGACTCAGGTAGTGGGATACAGAAACACTTGTAATGGGACTCATCTATGTGGATAACACTTCCAGTGGGACCCTACTATGTGGATAACACATGCAGTGGTACCCAACTATGTGGATAACACGTGCAGTGGGGCCTATGTGGATAACACATGCAGTGGTACCCAACTATGTGGAAACACATGCAGTGGTACCCAACTATGTGGAAACACATGCAGTGGTACCCAACTATGTGGAAACACATGCAGTGGTACCCAACTATGTGGAAACACATGCAGTGGTACCCAACTATGTGGATAACACATGCAGTGGTACCCAACTATGTGGATAACACATGCAGTGGTACCCAACTATGTGGATAAGACTCTTTCTCTATGCTTTTCTCACCCCCCTTAGGCTATTTACCATTATTTTTACACATTATTTCAAATAAATTTCGGTACATCAAATTAAGCACATCAAATGGCTCAAACCAGAGTCTAATATATACTTTGCTTCGCTTAGAAATTAACAGCTAAATTGTAGGAGAAAAGAAATCAACTTAAGGTGTTAAGAAAAACAAAAAACATTTTATTTCACATTATTCCTTAAATTGAACAGCCGCTCAAGTTGTTGATCAACTTTCTTAAACCCTTATCAATCTTATTCTTTACCAATCTTATGTCTAACAATTCTTATTTTTAATCATTACCAATACTATTTATAACCAATCTTATTTCTAGCCAATCTTATTTCTAAGCATTCTTATTTCTTACCAATCTTATTTCTAACCAATCTTATTTCTAACCAATCTTATTTCTTGCCAATCTTATTTCTAACCGATCTTATTTCGATACCCTATTTTGGACATGATATAATTGTGTTTATAATTGATCGGTTTGAGCAGCATGAAGAAGAATACTTACCAATCTAATGTTACGGTTAGAGCAAACAAGTTAGCTCAATAAAACTTCATGTCAAAGAAAGGGTGCTTCATCAAGCAATATATTTAATACGATAGACGTTCATGTGGATGTTAGAGTAGATATCAGAGTTGATGTAGACTAGATATTAGAGTAGATGTTAGACTATGTTACACTAAGTGTTATGGTAATGTTAGAGTAGATATTAGGGTAGATGTTAATGCAGATGTTAGAGTGGATGTTATACTAGAAGTTACACTAAGTGTTAGAGTAGATGGTATACTAGATGTTAGAGTAGATGTAGAGTAGATGTTAGGTAATGCCGAAATGCCCTGTATACAAACAAGATTGGCACATCTAGGTCAGGCTGAACCGGGACAAGGAACCAAAAGTCTAAGGCCTGGAGCTCTGTAGAATTCAGGTCAGTGGAGTGAATGTGACTCACATTTTCAAAACACCTCCGTCGTCCACGGTGAGGGTGAGGGGAGTTCTACCTGGAGGGTGGGGAGGGGTGAGGGTGAGGGAAATTCTACCTTGAGGGTAGGCAGAGGTGTGGGAGAGTTTCTGAATGTCAGTCAAATAATTTTTTTTAAAGATAATTTCAAAAGTGATGAGTGCAGGAGACGCGTAATTTCCTGAGAGAGTTTATAAAGGATCATAAATAAACGACGGCATTCAAGCAGCGTGAAGAAGATAGTAGAACAAGTTATGTGCGAAAAAAAAAAAAAAAAGAACTCTTATATTATAATACATAAATTATTTTACTTCTTATAATCTTGGTTTTGAAAAAAATTCCAACTTCCGGCAACAACACTCGCAAACACTTAAGTTTTCAACTAGTTTCTATTCCTTGTCGCGTTTTCATTTGTTGCTGTCCGCTGAGGAAGGCTCTTGGCGGAAACGTTTTTCTGTCATTGCCCCCGTCTTTCTATTGCCCCCGTCTTTCTATTGCCCCCGTCTTTCTATTGCCCCCGTCTTTCTATTTCACGCTTTCGCAAACCGTGTTCTTACATTTCCTTCAGAGTTTATAAATGCCAATGTCAAATTTATACAAAGCAAGTCGTAGCAGAGCTGTCACGCCACGTTTGATAGACTTCAGTGCAAAGTCTTTTCAGTTTTCATAGAAGCTAATACATGTTGTCTCCCGATGACTTGTCTAAATGTTTGTGTTTTAGTTGCATCGACGTCTGGCAAATCAATACGTCTGTGGCGATGAAAGGAACAAAAGTCGGAACTTGCGGGCTTGTTACTGGAAATAATTCGGCATGGAAATACTTTGGCATGTGTAAGGCAGAATTAATGGAAATGTTTAAATCTCAAACTACTCCAAATGATACGACTCTTAGTCTGCTAAGATGGTGCAGCTCTTCCTCTGACAAGAAGGGATATTTCTTACCACGGCGCTTCTTAGTCTGCTAAGATGGTGCAGCTCTTCCTCTGACAAGAAGGGATATTTCTTACCACGGCGCTTCTTAGTCTGCTAAGATGGTGCAGCTCTTCCTCTGACAAGATGATATATTCATTACTCTGCCAAGATGGTACAACACTTCCATTGTGAAGATGGTATATTCCTTACTTTGCCAAGATGGTATAACTGATTGATAGACCTGGCATAGTCAGTATTTATGTTGTATTTACCATCAACCGACTTCCTTAATGAGTTCAAGCTGCCTTACTTGTCAGTAGATCTGGTCGGAATTGTATACCTTCCCTGTGGCATGTCGGAATTTTATACCTTCCCTGTGGCAGGTCGTCTGGTCGAAATATTATACCTTCCCTGTGCCAGGTTGGAATGGTTTACCTTCCCTGTGCAAGGTTGGAATGTTATACCTTCCTTGTCTTGGGCCGTCTGTTTGGAATGTTATACCCTCCTTGTGCCAGGCCGTCTGTTTGGAATGTTATACCCTCCCTGTGCCAGGCCGTCTGTTTGGAATGTTATACCCTCCCTGTGCCAGGCCGTCTGTTTGGAATGTTATACTCTCCCTGTGCCAGGCCGTCTGTTGGTAATGTAATACCCTCCCTGTGCCAGTCCGTCTGTTTGGAATGTTATACCCACCCTGTGCCAGGTCCGTGTAAGACTAACTCACGAGACATGGCGGCCAAGAAAATCACACGGGCTATCATCATTAGTTCTCTCCACCCACCCCACACCCTCACACACACATTAATAACCACACACACACATTCACGCACATTCACATTGTAATAAATGCGTCAAGGCACTCACCGATCAACTAATCACATAGATCGATATGTTCAACTTTTTAAAAATCTTTCATTAACAAAATTTCTCTTAAAGATGTTCCACTTAGGAGTATACAAAATTTTCAATTTCTTCAAACATTACACATGAACACTTTTGCAGGGATCCTAGAGGATTTCTCAACTTTCGCGGATCTGTAAAAAAAAATTTTTTGTTTAAAATCGCAAATTTCGTGAATCCCGAAACACGAATGCACGATGAATTAGTGCACACTTACTTATGTACCCACAGCTCTTATTACAAACGAAAGTAAGCAGTCGCTTCATTTCATCTCAGATTAGTCAACTCTTGTCAAAAATGTTTATCTTTGGATACAAATGCAATTTTTTTGTTCTGATTACTGAAATATTAAGAAGACAGACTGATAAATCTTTAAAGATAAATAAACAAAATACAGGCCTTCATAAACACTTGCCTTAGAAAGATCCTGAACATCAAATGGCCAAACAGCATCACCAACAAAGACTTACTGGTAAGGATATACCAGGAGCCTGCTACTGAAGACATCATAAGGAAAAGATGGAGGTGGATAAGGAAAAGATGGAGGTGGCTAAGGCACACTCTCAGCAAAACCCTAGATAATATCAGTAGACAATACCTAACATGTAATGCACAGGGAAAGAGAAATAGAGGAAGCCCTAAGCATACATGGAGACGTGAGATGGAGGCATGACACACAAAGTTGTGGATGCACCTGGGCCGAGATTTATGGAAAATACTTGTAGACGGCCTACGCCCCACAGACGGCATAAGCAAGTAAGTAAACGATTTTCAGAACAATGTCTGAGAATTTTTCATATTTATAATAATAGTGTGAAAGACATTATAGAGTCAGATTTAGTCACCAAATAATTTTTAAATCAAGCGCTACAGTTTTATTCGAAACGGCTTTTTCTTTTTACACAATTATAATGGATTGCAACGTCATAAACAAGACATGTTGAAAAGTCCCCTTTGAAATGGTGTCAGCCGGTAGGACACCTAATGTCAAATGTCACGGGGATGTTGATGATGCTCCAAGTATCACACTATTTTTGAAACATGTCAAAAATTTTTAAGAATCAAAAGAAATGAGGTAGTCCGGTTTATCTTGTGGATGATGAGGCAAAGATGGACACGATCAATGGTGGACACGATCAATGGTGGACACGATCAATGGTGGACACGATCAATGGTGGACACGATCAACGGTGGACATGATCAATGGTGGACACGATCAAAGATGGGCACAATCAAAGGTGGACACGATCAATGGTGGACACGATCAATGGTGGACACGATCAATGGTGGACACGATCAATGGTGGACACGATCAATGGTGGACACGATCTATGATGGACACGATCAATGATGGACACGATCAATGGTGGACACGATCAATGGTGGACACGATCAATGGTGGACACGATCAATGGTGGACACGATCAATGGTGGACACTATCAATGGTAGACACGATCAATGATGGACACGATCAATGGTGGACACGATCAATGGTGGACACGATCAATGGTGGACAGATGGAGGGAACCCATCGCCATCTAGCGGTGCTGAGAATGAATCCTTTTGGAGGGTGTCTTCTAAAATTGTCATAAACCGGTCTCATTTCTTGTATTTTGTTTTTCATAATTTAAAACTGGGCGGTGGACAAAAGTCTCAAAATCATGCGGCTATGGGAAAATATCTGCACCTCATACCTGCAAAGCTGTAATTGAGGGATTAATAGGGTAAAGGCAATAATTAAAGCAAGTCTCCAAGACAGAAAATTCTTCTTCTTTTTTTTTTTTGGTTGTATTTCTGCATTCTACACAAGTTTCAAAGAAGTTTGCTAACCGACAGGACTGGAAAAAAAAACATAATTTAAAAATGTGTAGATGTTGTCC
>CAXITT010000029.1:2377193-2404661 GCA_964033795.1 Lymnaea stagnalis
GAGCATTGTTCATGAACCCTGGATGGGGGGGGGGGGGGCTGTGATGAACCCCTGTCGGAAAAACGGTCGGTTAAAAAAAAAATTGTTTTGGCAGGACAGTATTGCACATGTGACAATTTTTGTCCTGGTGAAACTGGAGTTGTTTATTTTCAACATGATGCGACTGGTCACATGATGCAACTGGTTACATGATGCGACTGGTCACATGATGCGACTGGTCACATGATGCAACTGGTCACATGATGCGACTGGTCACATGATGCAACTGGTTACATGATGCGACTGGTTTCATCACTAACACATTATTATTTTAAAATCTTGAATTCTTGAAAATTATACATTTTAAAAGATTTGACTTTTGAATACCTTCATGACTTAGTATGTGTATAAATAAACTGCTAACATCAAATAAACCGAACGATGTCAAATTGATGAATAAATTATTTATTTAAACGAATCCTAGAAAGCAGTATCAGTGAATAACTTCCTAGGACTTTATCATTGTCAATATTTTTTTATAAACTAAAATTTTGGATGGCAAATTTTTAAAACCAAACTTTAATGAATGACAAGGGGTAAACATCAATGTGATCATATTATGTGCGCGACACTGATGACCTGCTAAAAAATAAATGGTCATATAAAGTGCGTAACACCGTTGACCAACTAAAAATATTGTAAAATTAAGTGCATGACACTAATGACCTTCTAAAAAAACTGGTTAAATTAAGTGCATGACACTAATGACCTTCTAAAAAACTGGTCAAATTAAGTGCATGACACTAATGACCTTCTAAAAATATATGGTCATTTAAGTGCGTAACACCGTTGACCAACTAAAAATATTGTAAAATTAAGTGCATGACACAAATGAACTTCTAAAAAACTGGTTAAATTAAGTGCATGACACTAATGACCTTCTAAAAAACTGGTCAAATTAAGTGCATGACACTAATGACCTTCTAAAAAACTGGTCAAATTAAGTGCATGACACTGATGACCTGTTCAAAAATTAAACCAAATTTTAATTGACCGCGATCATAGCATCATTAAGTTTTATTTCTGTGCGCTCAGAAGACATCCTGTTCAAATAATAGACCACGAAACAAACAAACGGCTTTTTAAATGTATGCAGAAATTTCATAAAATTATAGCTGTGTAGGGGCGGGGCATGCGTCTAACCTCATGGTCCATGCCTGGTACAACAAAGTATGGGGAAGAAAAATTATATATTTTTACACATTTGATCCCTACTCTACAAGTTCTGTATGAGCTGTAGGATGGTTCTTAAGCATCATCTGTCCGAGAAGCCACACGGACACGAGCTAAAAAGTCACATCAATATCCGGGACATTGTCACCACATCGAGTTCTACGGCTCAAAGTAAAGTATTGCATCACGTGGTACAGTCGACGGTTTCCGGGTACACTTCTTCTTCAGCGCGGTACAACAGTCGACTGCTCCGGGTAGGTAGGGCAATAAGACCTGCGGTACAGCCTGTGAGGGGTACATCACGTGGTGCAGTCAAGGGTTTCCGGGTAAGCTACTTCGTCAACGTGGTACAGCTCACGTCGCCGAGGAAAGCAATGAGACCTGCGGTACAACCTGTGAGCTAACGGTGCGAATCATTTCGGCGACGATTAGTTTGTGGGCAGTCTAGTGTCGTAACTGTAACAGATTCACTAACAGATTAAATCCTTTATATAGACTTCGCCCTTTTTTCGTGCGTTTCCCTTCTGGCTGGGTGTGCGGAAAAATCTTCGGAAAGGCTAACTGACCCACTTCCCGTCATCTTATCGAGATGAAACTGGGCACAAGGATATGCGCGAAAAACTTTAGGGGCCGTTTAATTCAATTCTGAATTTCAACACTCCTTAAAGAGTCCACGTTTATGGCATTCAATCTGCATCCCTGGGGAATACATTTTCTTTCCAGGTAAACAAATAAAATGTGCATCAACTATTCCTTTCGAATTCTTCAAATTGTGTCCAGGACGCAAATAGAGTCAGCAGACGAAAACACCATGTAGAGGAGACGCACGTGAGGGGGGGGGGTGGAGATACCGTCACCAGCCCACCTCACTGACGGAAATCTGAACAAAATCAATGAAATCTCTATGACAACCTCGCGTGGTGACGACACCACCAGCACGGGTTGGGGGGGGGGGGGGCCGGGGGGCGGGGGGGGGGGAGGGGCCTAATTTACGCAGTGACGCTTCAACGCAATAACGTGTACTGGGTGGCTGCCGTGTTACGGTTGGGTGAAAGAAAGAATGATGGATGGGTGGATTGATGGACAAGCTAGCAGACCGACGTGCAGACCGGCCACCAGGTAGATGAATTATCACCGGGGAATCTCAAATTGGTGTTTCCCAATTTTTAAAAGGGGTTACTTTTAGAAAACGCCCGTTTTCCTGTTTCCGAAGAATCATATGCTTTTGAGGAGTGGAATATTGGAATATTTATATTTTCACGGTCCAGTTAACGGTTAATTAAAGTGTGCCCCCCCCCACCACGCATTTAATTTGGTCAATCATTATGTCTGATGTTAAAGACAACATAAATGGTGTCATATCATTGAGTGGGAATAGATTGAAGGTAGAATCAGAGAAGTCAGTGACATTCTGATTCCACAGCCGGTCAAGCAAAGGGCATCTTGTACATATCTATGACACACATTTTTATTGAATGCGCCTACAGTGTACATTTCAGAGAACATATTAAATCAATAGACCCCTAAGAATGATTACCTTTGAAATTGTGCTGATGTGGTGAGTGCAAGATGTGTAAGATGTAAGGGAAGTGTATAATCATGCACTGGGGTAAACGATGGCATTCATTCAGATCCAGTGGCCATTGGGTCCAGTGCCTTTCGGCCTAAGCGATGGGTATATAATCCATGAATATACTACTTAGCACATTGTTGCTGGATTCAGGACATCGAACACGTGTTGGTGCACACTCTCCTCACTGGTCACGTGTTGGTGCACTCTCTCATTGGTCACGTGTTGGTGCACTCTCTCCTCAATGGTCAGGTTTTGGTGCAGAGGCTCCTCATTGGTCACGAGTTGGTGCAGACGCTCCTCATTGGTCACGTGTTGGTGCACTCTCTCTCCTCGTTGGTCACGTGTTGGTGAAGACGCTCCCCATCTGCCATTGTTCAGTCTCCCAGCACTTATCTGTGGGACCTGTTTTGCTGGAGTAAGAAACTCATTCAAATTGTTGACCGACTCAGGACGCCAGGGGTCAGCACAGGGCGCTACATGACCAGGAGTGAGATCCACAGGGCGCTCGTTGAATAGGGCCTTAGGCGGACATGTCACCAGGTGAACAGGGCGCCAGATGGTCAGACCGTCAGGGCGTTGGCGTGTTGATTCAAGTTGCATGCGGTGAGAGATAACAAAATTTGCTGATGCATGGAAACTGATATTAAACATATTTTTTTTAAAGACATATTTAAATGACATTCGCGCTCTGGGTATCAGGGACTTGGCTTTGATGTTGTCCAGCACGCCACTCAAACGATCTTTCTTGGCTCGTGCACGTTGGATTATGCAATATATAATACTTTTTTTAACATAAACTTTTAGTGAAGCGACTTCAAATATGTTAGCACCGTTGTGCCTTGTTTTTGTGAGTGGTTAGAATCATGTTTTTTATAAGCATAAGGGTGCTGCACATATACTTTTGCTTAAACGTTGGGTGGATTATGAAAATGTATATGGATAAAGGATATTTCAAAGCGACCAATACAGGATTCTAAACAGCCGAATAACCCCCTACTGTAGCCATGTAAATTGTCTGCTAGGATCATAGGTCAATAAATGCTTTGTTCAAAGAAGCAAAATATTATTTCTTTTATTGTGGGAAATATAGCGAGAAGATTATATATAAAGAGAAAAGATACTATAAAAAAAACAAGAAAATGTATATATATTACAGATACTATACATAGAGAGAGATAAGATGATATATATATATTTATAAAAATTTATATACATATATGTATATATATATATATATATATATATATATATATAGAGAGAGAGAGAGAGAGAGAGAGAGAAGGTGGTGTAGAGAGAAGATGATATAGAGAATATATAAAAAGAAAAAAAAAAATAAAAAAAAAAAAAAAATATATATATATAACAGATACAATATATAGAGAGAGATAAGATAATATATATATATATATAAAAATATATATATATATATATATATATATATATATATATATATATATATATATAGAGAGAGAGAGAGAGAGAGAGAGAGAAGATGGTGTAGAGAGAAGATGATATAGAGAGGAGATGATATAGATAGAAGATAATATAGAGAGAAGATACTATTAGATAAAAGATAATATAGAGAGAAAATTATATATTGAGAAGGTAATATAGAGAAAAGATGATAAAGAGAGAAGATAATATATAGAGAATGTAATATAGATAGAGGATAATTGAGAGATGAAAACCAAAACTGTCTGTCCGTCATTCGCCGTAAATAAAACAGAGCAGACATGTCGTCTCATGAGCCGGTACCTGCAGGACACGGGACACAAATCTCAGGGATTACCGGACTGAACGTTTCAAATCGTCCGTTCACGTCCGGAAAAGCGTCACGTGACGCTGTCCCTGAATCAAGGTCAGCTTTCACCACGGGTGAGACGCGGACGTGTGGGGCAGCCACAAGGGACAACTTCCAACTGTCATAACGCGCGGAGGAGCCAGCCGGCCAGAGTGCAATCTTATGATGTTATCACCCTCGGCCAAAGCCCCACGGAGGATGGTGATATGGCTTAGGAGGACGGCAATGCGGAGCAGAAGTTAACGATGTCCTTTCAGTTTCTAGACATGGCGTTAGTTAAACTTCAATGACTCGTTGAAATTTTGGTGAGCAGAGATAGACCCCACCCCCCTCCCCCCACAAACACACAAACACGCACACATTCACACACACTTTTTTCCCCTTACAAATTCTTTAAATAATACACAAATATAGAATTATAACAATATCGATTTTTTCTTTTACTGGCCAAAATCTGTACTTGAATTGGATCTCAGAAAAAGGAAATCTCTGTCTCCGTCAGCCCTTTCGCTAACTTAAATTAAAATATCATCAGCGAATCTTAAACTGGAGATTATGGATCTAGTTATGTCATGATGCTCTATCTATTGTTATTATTATTTTTTAAAGTCTTTTCATATTTTCAACATTATTTCTGTACAAATTCGTCGAAATTAAAGTTCACAAATATAAAATCTGCTTTTTAGAAGAATTGTTTGTTTTTAAAAAAAAAAAAAAAATCTAAAGTGGCTATTCACAAAGTTCATTTTAAATGACTATGGGTTCGGGGCATCGGATTGCCAAATGTAAAAAAAACAACATCTTTTCGATTCGTCAAACTGTGAGGTGAGACAATGACGTCACACACTCATTAAGACTATGCAGGTTGACTTCCAATGGTCTAGTCCAGGTCTACACAACTCAAAATGTAAGGAGGGCCGTAATACTTAACGAAAAACGTGTGCGGGCCAAAAGAAAATAGGACCGGGTGGGGGGGGGTGAAGCTTAAGAAAATAATGAGGATAGGGAAAATGTTCATTACTTCGCGGGCCGCAAAGTGCGTGCTGGCGGACCGCATGCGGCAGGCCTGGTCTAGTCTATGCTAAAATATAAACTAAAACAACATGCCTACACTGTCGGTGCAAGACACTGGTGACTCTAGAGTCTTGAACAGTGCCTTACAGTGACTCTTAGAGTCTAGAACAGTGCCTCACAATGACTCTTAGATTCTAGAACAGTGCCTTACAATGACTCTTAGAGTCTAGAACAGCGCGTTAAAGTACCCGTCACAGGGGACAAGGCCAACGACAGTCTAGTGAAATCCAATAATGCTAGACACCAACCGCCACCTTCTCAAACGATTCGCTAGTCTACCTCAGGTGTCCATCGAGAAACTAATCTGACTAAATCAGCGACCAGCCTACAATGTTAAAGGCTGTGTCTGAGCCAGGAAGCTACTCTCACATTGCAACGGGTTTCAACAGCTGTCAGCATCACAAAATAGTCATCCAATGAATCATACAGTAAGTCAAACAACAAGTCATACCTCAAATTGCACAGTAAGTCATACAATAAGTCATACGGCAGATCATACAGTAAGTCATATAGTTGGTCATACAGTAGGTCGTACAGTAAATTACACAGTGTCATCCAATAAGTCATACGGTAAGGTCACACAGTTGGTTATACTGTACTGCAGTTTTATGATAGTTAACTCAATATTGACCACCGGTGTTGAGACCGCCGCCCATTCCCAAGTGATGCGCCGTTTCTCCACATCCCTTTGATTTTATCAACTCTGATAACTGGTTGGAGGGCTGGTGGGGTTGGGAGGGGGCATATTCTCTAATAAGACATACTCTTTTTTTTTAAAGTGGAGTTTCTAAGTTATAAAGATGTTTTAATTTCCTACAATCTGTGAAACAATTTTGTCTCGGGTGTTGGCGTGGGGTGGGGGGGGTGTCATAGTAGCCCAAAGTAGAACTCAACCTCTTATTAAAGGAAGGCCCGATTTGAAGGAAGCTACACGTTTGGCATTAATGAGGTATCCAGCTGGTTGGCCATTAAGGCGAAATATCTCATGGGGGGGGGGGATCCGCTCGCGACAACTCCCCTCTGGCGGGGGGGGGGGGAGTTTTCGAATTGGGATTCCCGGGTCGCGGGGGGCCCCTAAGAGCCTCAGTTGGGACCGTTGATACATTTCCTTATGAATGCTTAGATCTAAGGTGAACTTGCACTTCCGGCAAACCCTTTTAAGGCGAGGAGAATAATCTCGGACCCGAACTGCTAAGCCCCACAGTAATCGGATCGATAGCGATTGGACCCGTACTGCTGTCTGGCATCGATATCACAGTTCAGTGTCTCTACACAACAGAGCCTTAATGGCGCCGGTACCGGGTAAAAGGATATTGAAACGATACCCGGGCACACAGTCACACAGTACGCTTTTCTTTGTCTACTCATTATTCCGGGACGCCTTTATAAACACTTGGTGTGTGTGTGTGTGTGTGAGGCTGGGTCGTCCTGGAGTACATGGCATACTACAGACGTTACTATTCTTTCTGACACGCCCTTTCTGTCGTAGTTTACGATAGAGAGGGAGAGCGCGAGAGATGGTCTGAAGATTTGTGGCACCATCGGCAATAGCTAATAATAAAGCTTTGCTAATAAATTAGTCAAGAGCGGTGGTTCACTCATATTGTTCCTGCTACCATATGCCTCTATCATAAACATGACTATATTTATATAGATACTGAAAAACTTATAGTTATACACTTTTTTTACGCTAAGCTCAAATGGTTTATTATATAGATAAGCGTTGTGCAATTAGTGCGGAAGACAATAAATAGGTAGCCCACTGACAGAATGTGATGTTTTGACGGTAGCCCGCTGACAGAATGTGATGTTTTGTCGGTAGGAAGCTGACAGATGTAATGCGCTCTTAGTCGGAAACTGACAGGATCTGACGTGTTCACGGTAGCAGCACAGTGACAGAATGTAACGAGTTCTCGATGGCACACTCACACAACGATGTGTTCTCTGTGACACACGGACAGAATCAGCTCTGCGTCTCAGGGGAACGGACTCAAGCCTCAAGAGCCGTCGCGAAGTTTAGAAAGGAAATGACAATGGCATCCACCATTTTTCCAATCGATGCGCCCTTTCGTAAGACCAATCCGTGTCAACGATTGTCATTCAGATGTACATGCAAAGTCAAACGTTACGACACATGCACATAGTTATGTTATAACGACACACTTGTATAAATGATATTTTGGACGCCTTCTTATCCGTGATATGCACACAAAAATCCACAATTCAACCAAATCCCAAAGACACTGACCTGGAGATGGTGAGCTGCGTCTTCTGGATATAACCTCAGGTTAAAGTAATTCATGTGAACAGTGCACCATTGGAAGCGTCCACCCTCATCGCTTCAACTGAAGCGCCCTTGAATCGCTCCTAATCCAATGAACTTTGACATGGTGTAAGGCCTGTGAGGAAAAGTATATTTTTTTTTGTTGTAAAAACGTCGAGTATTGTCTACCATATTAAATTACCAACAATTTGTTAGGCCTGGCAACACAGCAAGTTGAAACGGGGGATACACGTCCTAGATCTAACAGGGTTCGCCCCTGGAAAAGAAGAGAAGTCGTGGGAGAGCAGGGTATGTGGAAGCTTCAAACAGAAGAGCAGAGTATGTGGAAGCTTCAAACAGAAGACCAGGGTATGTGGAAGCTTCAAACAGAAGAGCAGGGTGTGTGGAAGCTTCAAACAGAAGAGCAGGGTATGTGGAAGCTTCAAACAGAAGAGCAGGGTATGTGGAAGCTTCAAACAGAAGAGCAAGGTATGTGGAAGCTTCAAACAGAAGAGCAGGGTGTGTGGAAGCTTCAAACAGAAGAGCAGGGTATGTGGAAGCTTCAAACAGAAGAGCAGGGTATGTGGAAGCTTCAAACAGAAGAGCAGGGTATGTGGAAGCTTCCAACAAGACAATGATTATGAAAGAAGAACGTTTCGACTATGAGCCTTTCTCAGCAGACAGGACAGATGAAAATACGACAAGATATAGAAAATAGTTTTTTCAAAAAGTATTTTAAAAAATTACGGGAAGTCAATTGAATTTGAGGTGGGTTTTTTTAATGCATTGATTAACCGATAATGTCAATATTTTGTAATAGTAAATCATTCAGTCTTTGCGCGCCCCCATTTATAAATTTTATAATCAAACAAGTCTGTAGAGTTATCAACACTTGGGGGAAGGGGGGGGGGCAATAACACAGACTTGAAAATTGTTGTTTCTCGTTTATAAAGCATGTCCAGAATGTAAGCCAGGGACGGACGCGCCATCGTTCACATGCACCTGTTGTCAAAACATTAAATTTAATATCGCTGGTGTGTCAGCTGTCAAGCCGTTGCCACCAGCCCTCTTGGAATACCGTTCAATGAATTTCAACAAAAATCAAACCGTCTCTGACAACTTAGGTGGAGTGCAGAAACTGCTTGGCGTGCCAGGAATAGACTTCAACAACACCAAAAAAAAAACAACCCCAAAAACAAACCAGAATGCACTGTGTGCTCGTTGTACGCCATGAAAATAAGTTTGTCAGTTGACATCTAGAAACGCGAGAGCTTCTCGCAGACCGTACGGCTCGTGACGTCAGGACAGTTTGAAAAGTAATTTTCAACCAGGTCATCGAGTTGAAGGGGGGGGGGAGAGCATGGAGAGCTCATCACAGGATGTTGTGTAAACAATGCTGACGTCATTTTCAAGACGATTTTTGTCACTTTAAACTTTAGGATTTTTTGTGTTTCGTGGATGTGTTTTGGATAGTTAACAAAAGAAGCGGTTTGTTGCCATGGAAACATAAGGTTGAAACGCACAACTGGCGACGCAGTGAGTCCGTCAGACCCTGTTAGGCTGCTCGCGTGTAACAAATAGGACAGCTTGCTTTGACTTGGGCTCGTTTTGAAGCAGTGGCTCTCAAAATCCTTTTTAACTCGCGGAGCGGCTTCCAGAAACAATTCCAAAGAGGGAGCCCCCTTAGACGTACTCTGTGTCCTGCAAGTTAATAGTTTGGGAGTCTCCAAGAGCGGCCGCGGAGCCGCTGAGAAGTGCACGCGGCGCTCTTAGGTCTCACCAGAGCACAAGTTGATAACCACTGATTTTAAACATTAAAAACAAACCATTCTCCAAGTTATTGTGAACCTTACTGGAAATATCCTTGTGGAATACATTTTGAAATGCTTATTTCTGTTGAGGTTGATATTGCTGAAGCATGTTGTTGTTGTTTTTTTTCAAACACCAGTGCACTTTTAAAACATGCATTTTCCGATCAAACACTTTGCCCATCAGTTCATAAAGTACACGTAGACTTAGCTTCTCAATTGTATTCAAACCTTTTTTTTTTTTTTTAAATTTAAAAATCGAAGTCATTTGAGAACATTCCAAAAGATTGTATCATTTTTAACAAAAATACCTAGTCAATATACTTCTTAAGTTTTTTGAATTTCCCATAAATGACACGTTCAATGACTTATAGTTTTTAACACAAAATGTATAACTCATTACATTTCAACATGAGATTAATCTTTCTTTGATACAATTTTAAACATAAAAGTCAAATCACCCTGCGGGAAGATTTTAAAAAAACAATATTCGTCAAAAAATGAAACTCATCCAAGATTCTTGGTTGGTAAAAAGAACGAAAAAATTTGACAGGAATAAAAACAAAAAAAAGCTGAACTGATTGATTGGATCACGACGCTCTTTAAACTCTTTCTCTTCTCTACATTCCTACGACTCTCTTTGTCCCACTTAGTAACCCGTTAGACCAATGCTCCTGCATGTCGGCTTGGCGTGATGGAGTTCATGTTCCCGGACCCAGTCCGTGTGTTAAGCAGCCGCGTGCTGCGTTATTTTTCTCTCAAAACGGCCGACAACTCTTCGCTCCTGGGGTAACTTGTTTTCAGAGGACGATAATAAGGGGGCCGCCTGCTTCCGCCCGGGGCTGGTAAATACTCGGAGCGGGTCCTAAGCGTTTGCTGTTGAAGAATATTTGTCGATACTCGTAGCTTGCACTGGATACACGGGTCGTTGGGACGTCGGCGCTCGGGGTAACAAGAACATACTACACGTGTGGAGGTGAGACATTTCAAACATGCGCCTACACAGTCCAGCAACGACTACGCATGACGAATCCATTGACCCGTGGTGACGTCATTTACTGGAGTCAGAGCTAATTAACTTTCTTTTTTTTTTTAAAGTTAATGGTCAACACTTTTGTCTGATTTCAATAATTTTAATAACACAGTTGTGACTGTGACCTTTGACCCACGGTATCAAACTCTTGAAGTTCATCTTCGGCATGCATAATGACAACTACTTGCAAAAAACGCTCTCAATTGTCGACACTAAGTGATATCTTTGGTAGACCCCCCGACTCTAACCGAATTACTTTCAACAAGTCGTTTCTTAAGTCCAACTTCGCAGACGTCATAGAAGGATGAGGAGTCAGGACGAAGGCCTGGGCGCATCTAATTTTATCGTAGAATTCAATGTTGCGGAGGCGTACACAACACCAATTAGTTCAACCCTGAAGCAGTTTTCATCTCAACAGCGGAGGCTCACGGCACATAAACTCTGATGGACGTTTGACATTACACTCCTACACAATTCCAGTGACGTATTCATTTACATTCAATATTCAGCCATTTTGCTTACAGATAGTAGGAATTTCATATTCTGTTTCAAAGGTTTGCGTTTAAGTTATCTAGGGACACACGCGACACAAGTTGTTAGTATTTAAGTTATCCAAGGACACACGCGACACAAGTTGTTAGTGTTTAAGTTATCCAAGGACACACGCGACACAAGTTGTTAGTGTTTAAGTTATAGTAGTTACTGTGTTTACATGGTATTCTAACGGGTACATGCATACACAGGATGCACCCCCCCCTTCCCGGTTCTTCTCTCAGCCGCATAAAGTGTTGCTATTTTGAAAACCTCAGCCCCCACCCCAGGCGCCTTTCTCTAAACCATAACTGCAGAATCACCCCCCCCCCAATGTTAATGAGTTCTGACATATGGCACTGGCAGCCTCCTATCTCCCCCCCTACCCCCAGGCCCTCGACCTTCTCCCACACCCAGCGTTCGCCCCAACCCCAAACCTCGACCTCTGGCCCCCCACCCCCACAGTAGCAACTCTGAACGAGTACAAGTTCGGGTTAACAGCTCGTTGAATGTTTCCATTTAGGTTCCTCAAGTTGTCTCCACGAGCACAGGAAGAGAAATCTCCAGCCAGTATGCCGTGTGAGATTAGTATCATTTACTAGCTGAGTACCAACACGCGCCATCTGGTGGCTTGCACCAAAAAACAAACAAACAAAAAAGCACGTGAATTTTGACAGTGGTGACTAACGGGGGGGGGGGGTGTTGCCTTGTATTCTTCATGACCCAGGGGGCGAAAAGTTTTAAACAAACAAGAAAGCACGTGAATTTTGACAGTGGTGACTAACGGGGGGGGGGGTGTTGCCTTGTATTCTTCATGACCCAGGGGTCGAAAAGTTTTCAAGGATCTGTTTTAGTGACCCTTTTTATTAAACTTTTTTTTTCCTCCCTATCCAAAGTGGCACCCTGACCTGAATAATATATTGTTCATGTTTATTCAAAAGCAAATGGGCGCCCCCAAAGGTTCATTTTAAAATGCATTCTCTCTTATTTTGGGTTTATGAATACATTTTTAATACAGTTTTGAATTTTATAACTGGGACCTACCTTATAATTTTTATATCACGACGCCCCACCCCCCAACCCGCATGTCTATAAAGAGCAGGTGTGTTTGCCCTACTCCCCTGCTCTCCCATGATCTAAACACCCACACGTTCCACTCTAACTAATTAGCCAACTTGTCAAGACATGAGAATGTTGTAAAAGAGGGATTTTTTAAAAAACAAAAAACTAAATAAAAGTTTAATTTGGCCGTCATTTTAAAAACAAATCTGGCAGACACCTGGGCGCACACGGGCTGGCCAGGAAAAACAAATAATTTAGCGTATGCTACACAAGCCTAGGTTAAGTTAGGGATAGACACAAGCCTAGGTTAAGTTAGGGATAGACACAAGCCTAGGTTAAGTTAGGGATAGACACAAGCCTAGGTTAAGTTAGTGATAGACAAGCCTAGGTTAAGTTAGTGATTCACAAGCCTAGGTTAAGTTAGTGATTCACAAGCCTAGGTTAAGTTAGTGATTCACAAGCCTAGGTTAAATTAGTGATCACAAGCCTAGGTCAAGTTAATGATTCAAAAGACTAGGTCAAGTAAATGATTCACAAGCCAAAGTTAAGTTAATGATTCATAAGCCTAGGTTAAGTCTATGATTCACAAGACTAGGTTAAGTTAGTGATAAACTAGCCTACATAAGGTAAGTGATGTGCGAGCCTAGGTTAAATTATTTAGCTATTGATACACTAGCTTTGGATTTAGGTGGTACCAATTGAGCTATGGCAGTGGTCGGAAAACTCATTAGTCAAAGGAGCCGAAAATCAGCGGCAGGGCGATTTTAAAAAAAAAATTGAGAGCCAAATTTCCTTTCAAAAACCTGTCACGAACCATTTTTTTTTCGGAGTCAAAACCGATTTGTGGCCGAATAGCGGAGCCGCACTCAGGATGCTAAGAGCCGCAAGCAGTTCGCGAGCCGCTATTTGCCGACCACTGAGCAAGGGTTTAGTTGGTGAGCTACCAGTATTCATGTGTGGCTAGATAGTTCACTAGGAGTGACCAGTGCTACGAAACGCTTATAAGAAAATGAGTGGGACTCATTCACTCACACTGTGCTGCCACAACACACTGAGAAACAAGGTGCACGTGCTACACACTGAGACACTAGGTACTAATGCGAAACACTGTGACCCTAGATAAACGTACGACACACTGAGCCACACTAGGTACACGTGCAACACACTGAGACACACTAGGTACACGTGCGACACATTGAGACACACTAGGTACACGTGCGACACACTGAGACACTAGGTACACATGCGACACACTGAGACACTAGGTAGACATGCCAGACATTCAGACTGCACTCTGAATTTTGGCCATAGGGTTGACACTACTGAGAACAATGAGATCAATAAACTGTCATGGATTCCATCCCTGGCTGTTGTTGTCAGCTATAAGGTGTGTGTGAAGAGGAGAAGAGGAATGGGATGAGCCATGACATTTTCACGTAGGTGTGAGCAATGAAATTTACACGTAGGTGTGAGCCATGACATTTGAACGTAGGTGTGAGCCATGACATTTACACGTAGGTGTGAGCCATGAAATTTATACGTAGGTCTGGGACTTAAAGAGAGGAGAGAGATTATGGGAATTATATATATTGAAGGATTAGCATCTATCGCAATAAAACTATGGGCAATAAAACTAGGAGTAATAAAACTAGGGGCAATAAAACTAGGGGCAATAAAACTAGGGGCAATAAAACTAGGAGTAATAAAACTAGGGGCAATAAAACTAGGAGTAATAAAACTATGGGCAATAAAACTAGGGGCAATAAAACTAGGGGCAATAAAACTAGGGGCAATAAAACTAGGGGCAATAAACAAAGGGGCAATAAACCTAGGGCCAATAAATCTACGGGCAATAAAACTAGAGGCATTAAAAGTATGAGCAATATGACTATGGGCAATGTGACTATGGGCAATTAAAGTATGGGCAATAAAAGTATGGGAAATACAACTAGGGGGCAATAAAACTAGGGGCAATAAAACTAGGGGCAATAAAACTAGGGGCAATAAACCTAGGGGCAATAAAACTAGGGGCAATAAAACTAGGGGCAATAAAACTAGGGGCAATAAAACTAGGGGCAATAAAACTATGGGCAATAAAACTATGGGCAATGGGCAATAAAACTAGGGGCAATAAACCTAGGGGCAATAAAACTAGGGGCAATAAAACTAGGGGCAATAAAACTAGGGGCAATAAAACTAGGGGCAATAAAACTATGGGCAATAAAACTATGGGCAATAAAACTTGGGGCAATAAACCTAGGGGCAATAAACCTAGGGGCAATAAACCTAGGGGCAATAAAACTAGGGGCAATAAAACTAGGGGCAATAAAACTAGGGGCAATAAAACTAGGGGCAATAAACCTAGGGGCAATAAACCAAGGGGCAATAAAACTAGGGGCAATAAAACTAGGGGCAATAAAACTAGGGGCAATAAAACTAGGGGCAATAAACCTAGGGGCAATAAAACTAGGGGCAATAAAACTAAGGGCAATAAAACTAAGGGCAATAAAACTAGGGGCAATAAACATAGGGGCAATAAAATCTATGGGCAATAAAACTAGGGGCATAAAACTAGGGGCAAAAGACTAGGGGCATTAAAAGTATGAGCAATATGACTATGGGCAATATGACTAGGGGCAATTAAAGTATGGGCAATAAAAGTATGGGAAATACAATTAGGGGGGAATAAAACTAGGGGCAATAAAACTGGGGACAAGAAAACTAGGGGCAATAAAAATATGGGCAGTAAAAATAGGGACAGTTAAACTAGGAGCCATAAAAAATATGAAGAGTAAAACCGTGGGAAATAAAAATAGCAACGACTAGGTAATCAAATGGTGGAAACAAACCAAAAAATGATAGGTAGGGAGGAATAGTTTTGAGGTTTACAGTGGTTAGGGAATGGGTCGAAATCTTACAGGGAAAAAATTCATGGACTTTCAAGAAATGTGGGATTCCACACATGACACCTTCTATCCATTTTAATTCTGAAGTTTCACTGTACGTTGTCTTATTTCAATCTTAACACGCAGTGCAAGGTTTAAAAATCACTTAAGCAAGCCTTGGTAATATTTTGTACACAGTTAGACACGTACAACAAATGTTTTGTACACAAAAGACAAATTGTATTTATTTTTCGGGACCTAGGCCACTTCGAAAGGATTAAACCAGTTTAAAAAAAAAAAATGTTTTGTGGCATATTCTAAAGCAGTGGTTCTTAACCTTTTGGAGATCTGAACCCCACCAGTTTCATATGCGCATTCACCGAACCCTTCTTAAAAGGCAAAATAAAATATGATTTTTTTTTCTGAATTTTTTTTTTTTTTTGGACCTCAGCCAAACCTCTGAGACGGTCTCCCCTAACCCCTGGGGTTAGGTTAAGAACCACTGTTCTAAAGAGTTTACCGAGCGGGTCACAGGGGTTCGTTGTTTTGTTTTAATTATCAGGCTAGGCTTATGAAACAAAAATAATTTCAAACAAGTAGAATTGTTAAAGTAGAAAGATTTGGAGAGAGTTGTTGACAAACTGGCCCCACGTCTATTACTTTGAAGATTTTTTATGGCGAGATTTTGTTTACAAGTAACTGAATATAATCTTAAAAAATGGTTCACGTCAATGAATCCAAANAAAGCAGTGGTACTTAACCTTTTGGAGATCTGAACCCTACCAGTTTCATATGCGCATTCACCGAACCCTTCTTAAAAGGCAAAATAAAATATGATTTTTTTTTCTGAATTTTTTTTTTTTTTGGACCTCAGCCAAACCTCTGAGACGGTCTCACCTAACCCCTGGGGTTAGGTTAAGAACCACTGTTCTAAAGAGTTTACAGAGCGGGTCACAGGGGTTCGTTGTTTTGTTTTAATTATCAGGCTAGGCTTATGAAACAAAAATAATTTCAAACAAGTAGAATTGTTAAAGTAGAAAGATTTGGAGAGAGTTGTTGACAAACTGGCCCCACGTCTATTACTTTGAAGATTTTTTATGGCGAGATTTTGTTTACAAGTAACTGAATATAATCTTAAAAAATGGTTCACGTCAATGAATCCAAAGCCAAATGCGTTTGTGTAACTGAGTTCTTTAAATAATCAAGTGGTTGAGAATCCTCGGATGGTTAGTGGTCTATGAGAGATGAGCTTTGGCCCTCATGTCGAGACATAGAGCGCATGTTGAGAATCATTGATCTTAACTATTAAAAAGATTATTATTTTTGTTTTCGATTATATGCAACTATTTGCTATACACTGTATGATAGCAGAGGAAAGGATACACTGTAGGATAGCAGAGTAAAGGAATGATTTGACCAAAAGTGTATTTATAGAAAGTTATGTGTTCGGGAGGATGATAACTGCTAGACTACCGCCAGACCAGCATCCTATGCCAGATCAGCAGCCTATGACAAACCAGCATACTATGTCAGACCAGCATCCTATGCCAGACGAGCATCCTATGACAGACCGGCATCCTATGTCAGACCAGCCATCAAATGACAGACCAGCATTCTATGACGATGCCAATTTCCGGCTTTCACTCTCCACACTTGTAAACAGTGAACGACGAGCTTCTGGAAAATGTGTTGATAAACACGCTTAGCAATTGTGTTACTGGGTCTCACGTATCCTGTGAGGTGGGGCGTTGGGGTGGGTCGTGGGATGGGTCGTGGGGTGGGTCGTGAGGTGGGTCGTGGGGTGGGTCGGGGGGTGGGGCGGGGGGGGGGTGGGGGGGGGGGGGGGGGGGGGGGGGGGGGGGGGTGGGGGGGGGTGGGGGGGGGGGTGGGGGGGGTGGTTCGTGGGGTGGGGGGAGTGATCTGGCACAGGCACGGTGATTGACAGATTGGTCAAGACTTAAAGAGATGACATTCGGAGAGATAGCAGAGGTGGAGTCTGGGATTAATTGCTGGGGAAAGAAGTGAGGGGAGTGCGTGTATGTGAAAGAAGGTGAGTTCATAGGTCGTTAGCGATTAAATCATTGGAAAAAAAAAGGGGAGAGGCAGAAGGTTGAGAGCATCTGAGAGGGAAGGAGGGAAATTAGGTTAGATTGGAAGCGGAAAATGGTAAGGGGGGGGGGAAGAGGAGAATTATAGATAGAAGATCCTGTGGCGTACCTAGGTTAGGGTGAATATCCTCATCAAGAATGAGAGAGTGTCGTGTGGTGTAACAATAAAGAAGCAGGTAGAACTCTTTAAGATTTGAATGTTAACTTAGAGGATAACATACTTAAGTGCATCAGGAACCAAGGGGCGCGTCGACCTTATTGGTCCAACACGACGGTCTCCATTCACTACAGGGCAATGGTACGGCCTAACAGTAAACGAAGGTTTTTGAAGAAGACTTTACAAAGTTTGGATACGTTTGGTAGGAAATAAGAGAATTAATGAGATATTCCCCTCTCTGTTGAAATTAAAGTAGTTTTCTATTCTCATAATAAGATGTCATTCTCCTTGTAATAAGAATTGCTGCTGGCAGGGAGGTGAGTGCCAAGGGTATGAGAATCACTGTAGTTAGTGTGGACGCTTTTTGGGTCCCGTCAGTTGTGTCCTGGTTGTTATTGTTGTGTCTGAATGACCAATGGACGACAGGAATCGGATGATAAGGCGTGAGAAGGGGAGGATAAGGGGGAGGGGAAGGGGGTGAGTTGATTAAGGAGGCAGTCATGAGACGTTCGTGAGTGATAGCTCCAGTGTTGTATTTTTTTTTATTTGATAGACTGTGTAGCTATAAGTAGAACCTGAATCGGCGTGACAGATAGATGGAATAAAGATGAACCCTAGTCATTCAAGTGTTTGCGTTCCAATAGTCGGTGTGCCTGGGCATTCGTTGATAGACGAAGAACCAAGGTCATTCAATTGTTTGCGTTCCAATAGTCGATGTGCCTGGGTATTCGTTGATAGACAATCTTGGTGGGCAGGCCTGCGCAACCTAAAATGTAAGGCGGGACTTGATACTGTATGAAAAACTTGTGCGGGCCGTAATATGTTATGAAAAACTTTTGCGGACCATAATATGTTATGAAAAACTTGTGCGGGCCGTAATATGTTATGAAAAACTTGAGCGGGCCGTAATATGTTATGAAAAACTTGTGCGGGCCGTAATATGTTATGAAAAACTTGAGCGGGCCGTAATATGTTATGAAAAACTGGTGCGGGCCGGAATACGTTATGAAAAACTCGTGCGGGCCGTAATATGGTATGAAAATATGTTATGAAAAACTTGGGCGGGCCGTAATATGTTATGAAAAACTTGTGCGGGCCGTAATATGTTATGAAAAACTTGTGCGGGCCGTAATATGTTATGAAAAACTTGTGCGGGCCGTAATACGTTATGAAAAACTTGTGCGGGCCGTAATATGTTATGAAAAACTTGTGCGGGCCAAAAGATGATAGGTCAGGGTGGGGAAGCTTTTAAGAAACAAATAATAATAAAGAATATTTCGTTACTTCACGGGCCGTCAAGTGGGTGCTGGCGGGCCGTTTATGTTGTGCCGGCCTGTTGTAGAGTACCATCGACCAGCGTTGCCAGAAAATACTTGAAGATGATCGACTAGAGTAATGGAAAATTTTAACAGTGAGCGCAAGTGGACAACATAGAGCAAGAATTCAACGTTGTCTTTAAAGTGACACAAACCTTCAACAAATGGTTGCCAGAACACGAGGATGTTGATGTTGAAACAGATTTATCGCCTGTGCTCTTAAGAAAACATTGTCAACAATTTCGGACACCAGGTTACTCGAATATTTATTTCTATGGCAGATTCTGGCTGGCCAGATGTTTTTTTTTATTTTTTTTGTTGTCTTTTTAGGTATTGAAATGGGGTTGTACACTTTCTAATAACCCAGCGGCGACAGACAACAACCACAACCACAACAACAGCCACAACAACAACCACAACAACAACCACCACAACAGCAACCACCTCGGGATATTTTGAACAAAATGGCTTTTTTCAAACATATTAATATTTGAGTTTCAACTTAATGGAGAAATTTCAGGACCATTCTTTGATCCGAAGTTAAAAAAAAAAAATTGCTGATGTTAATGATCGGATTTTAAAGACAGTGTTGAAAAGTTTTCTCGGGAAAAAAAACTACAGAAAACGGTTAGTTATTAGTTAGCTAACCGAGAAATTTTGATTGACCTGGTGGAGTCTTTCCAATTATTTGGGAAACGAAATGTTCATATTCTACGCCCAAGATATTGACAATTAGAATTTAAGAAGAAATTCTAGATTTTTAAATACGAAATTTGAAAATTTAAGAAAACGACGATAATGAAGGTAAGTGGGACATAGTTTCCTCTAAAAAGGTTTAACAGGTCCCAGGGGCCAGGGCCGATTCAATCTATCGTTCCGCCCTTGTTAGAGCAATCATTTCTTTTTAGAAAAACATTGCCAAGACAATCATTTTATTTTTAAAAGAGCTCAATGGTGTAAGCAGTGGCGTAAATGGTAGATTAAAGACATTTGGGAATACGTTTAGTGTAAGTCTGGCCCTAACAAAGGAACACATTTGCACCTTTCAGAATCGGGCCTTATGCTGCTGTATCAAACTGGAAAAAAAATGTATTGATATGCATATTCAGTATAATTTACTTGTTATAAATATTTCCGACTCTTCCAATATCCCAATATTCCAATTTCTAATATTCCAATTTCCCAAATATCCTAATATTCCGATATCCCCATATTCCAATATTATAATATCCCAATATCCCAACAACCCAATATTCCAATATCCCAATTTTCCAAAATTGCATTATCACAATATTTTCGAATTTACCAAGGTTCATGCGAACTAAGTCTCTCGAAACTGGAAAACTGTTATTTGGAATCAGTTTTGGGGATGATCTGTGATCCTGACATGACACGAAACATTTCAGACTGACAAATAATTGATCCACTGGTAAATCAAGCACGCTTTATGGAAATACCCTCAGTTACCTATCATCAATTCTGTAATATTATTTTTGTAATTTCTCCCTTACGTTTTTTTTGTGTAAAATTACAATATGATTTTCATTATTTACGGGAGTGCATTTCATTTTCTATACAAATGCAACATACATTAAATGAAATACGTGTATTTAATTGCATGTTAATGTTGTTGCTGTTTTTGTATATGCGAGGCCCGGGCTAATAGAAACATTCCCCGTACACGCTTAACAAGTCCCGGGAGCCCGGGCCGATTCAATGCCTTGATCTTCTCCTGCCAGGAACAATCTTGATCTTCTCCTGCCAAGAACAATCTTGATCTTCTCCTGCCAGGAACAATCTTGATCTTCTCCTGCCAGGAACAATCTTGATCTTCTCCTGCCAGGAACAATCTTGATCTTCTCCTGCCAGGAACAATCTTGATCTTCTCCTGCCAGGAACAATCTTGATCTTCTCCTGCCAGGAACAATCTTGATCTTCTCCTGCCAGGAACAATCTTGATCTTCTCCTGCCAGGAACAATCTTGATCTTCTCCTGCCAGGAACAATCTTGATCTTCTCCTGCCAGGAACAATCTTGATCTTCTCCTGCCAGGAACAATCTTGATCTTCTCCTGCCAGGAACAATCTTGATCTTCTCCTGCCAGGAACAATCTTGATCTTCTCCTGCCAGGAACAATCTTGATCTTCTCCTGCCAGGAACAATCTTGATCTTCTCCTGCCAGGAACAATCTTGATCTTCTCCTGCCAGGAACAATCTTGATCTTCTCCTGCCAGGAACAATCTTGATCTTCTCCTGCCAGGAACAATCTTGATCTTCTCCTGCCAGGAACAATCTTGATCTTCTCCTGCCAGGAACAATCTTGATCTTCTCCTGCCAGGAACAATCTTGATCTTCTCCTGCCAGGAACAATCTTGATCTTCTCCTGCCAGGAACAATCTTGATCTTCTCCTGCCAGGAACAATCTTGATCTTCTCCTGCCAGGAACAATCTTGATCTTCTCCTGCCAGGAACAATCTTGATCTTCTCCTGCCAGGAACAATCTTGATCTTCTCCTGCCAGGAACAATCTTGATCTTCTCCTGCCAGGAACAATCTTGATCTTCTCCTGCCAGGAACAATCTTGATCTTCTCCTGCCAGGAACAATCTTGATCTTCTCCTGCCAGGAACAATCTTGATCTTCTCCTGCCAGGAACAATCTTGATCTTCTCCTGCCAGGAACAATCTTGATCTTCTCCTGCCAGGAACAATCTTGATCTTCTCCTGCCAGGAACAATCTTGATCTTCTCCTGCCAGGAACAATCTTGATCTTCTCCTGCCAGGAACAATCATTCTTTCTTAGGAAACAGCGTCAGCCAATTAATTTTTTTAAAGCGTGATATTGTGAGCAAGCATTAATGCGACGGAGAGACCTCTTTGCGTGGAAGACTAGTCCTCAAAATGAGTTCCTTTCACGAAAATAACATGTTCTCTAAGTGTTGACCACAAAAGTACATTATGTATTATATGTCTTGTTTACGGAGAACATGTTTAATCTAATGTCGTACGCACGGCAATCGGTTGAAACAATTTCCCATATCAACACATCTTTCAACAGGACACACCCCAACTCTCCCCTTTCCACAAGATTCGCCGCGCTGCCGTCTCTTCAAACAGCACACTGCACTCTTGTCCAAGCGACTGAGCTGTAGCCGACAGATGCTGTCATCCAAAGACTCGGGCGTTCCAGCTGACGCGTTCACAAGTTTCCCTCAAACTTGCACGTTAAAATTATTTGAAAGATTGATAAGATGCATAGAAACAGTGTCCTGGAAGAGGGACTTCATCAGATAAAGAGTTTTATCAAGGACTTCCAGAGGCGATTTTTGGGGAAATCCATAATTTGTCATTGCCTGTGTCCAGCGACACAGTTATCAAATTGTTTGGTTAAGGATTGATTCCTGGGGCTCAAGTTGACAAGTCTGTGGTGTCTTGACGATTAGGAGGCGTCGGCCATCCATCCCCTCGAAGTTACCCGGGGAACAATCCTACGTGGGCAGACAAGGGACGTGCTCGGTACCTGCCGTAAAATAAAACAGTACCTACAGGGCTGACAGCTGTGACGCTGCACAATTGGAATTAAAGGCAGAGACAGGGTAAGGATCATTATTAAAAGTTGCCATTAATGGATATGAGGCTAGAGGCGAAGGTGGTAACCTCTGGCCGTTGATATTACTACTCAACCCTGAGAAGCTGCTCCAAGGCAACCGTTTCGTCCCAGCTACTTCGCAGACTAGTTGCGTGATGGGAACCCAGTGTAGAGCCCCTCTTAAAGGGCGTCCAACGCTCTACCGGGATGATGGTGGAAGATATGAGGACGTATATTTACTTTCCCAACTCCAAAGAAAGTCGATTGTGTGCACTGTGTGCAAGTGCAAACACAGTGTCGGACCGTCCCGTTGTCTTTGGGCTGGGCGGGCCCCCAGCGGAACCCGATTGAGCGGACTCGGGTGGAGGCTGTCCTGCCAAAGGGACATCTCCAACGTGCTGCTTCGCGGCTCGATACCGGGCTCAAGGGAGGTGCTTTGGGGAAAGCATAAAGAACAGTAGATCGACGGTCCGCTGAAGCCATGTCTTTAATGTGACGTTTCAGTTAAGTATTGAACTCCGGCCATACGGATGCGTTTCTGCATTTAATATGGCTTTGAACCCAACCACCCTTCCAACTCCCACCCTACAACCCCCAGGACCCATTAACTCATCTTGTCGAGAAGTTAAGGGATCAGGTATGGAGAGCATATCCCCGAATCGCTAGTACCATGATATCTCCTGTGATTGTTTTTCTGATAGACTGTGTAGCTATAAGGAGATACTGAATCGGCGTGACAGATGGATGGAATCAGGAAGAATCCTAGTCATTCACGTGCTTGTGTTCCAATATCCGGTGTGCTTGGGCATTCGTTGAAAGACAATGTTGTTGAGCAGTAGCAATGAATTGAAAATTATTGTCTTAAAGTGTCTATGTTGTGGAAGACGTCTACGTCTTATCGACGAACTCTAGTGACTAAATTTGATGTACTTGATGTTGAAAGCTTTTGGCTGAACTATATCCTTGCAATAAAATCTTTCCAAAGCAAATGACGTCTTCGCTTGTCATATCGTTCAACATGTTTGCCTGCTAGGCAGTTTTTCCAGATTCCTCTCACAAACTTCTACCAACACGTCAACCACTGCTACGTCCGATGCTCTCATGTTCACCTTCACAACCCGAGCTGCTCTTGCAGTGACTAATGACTTTCAGAGGAAGCTAGCATAAATTACGTCAGGTATTCCCCAGTGTCTGGCCGTCTCACCCCCCCCCCCCGCCAAACCCCCCGGTGTTTCCAAGCCTCCGGACCGAAGACCTGTAATTTCAAGTGTAACATTAACTGCAGACATTCGAAGAGAGTCCAGCTGAGCTCAGATCAGGTGAAAACGATTCTTAGGAAGATTTGCGGAGAAACAAATAACTTCATGTAGAATTCACATGGCTGTCAAAATTGTTCTTTTTTTTTTTTTTGGTAAGTGGGTGGGGGAGGTTTCGCTTTAAGCAGCGATTCCTAAAGCGAGCTCTAGAGACCCCAAGGGTTGTATGAGGTAAATTTGTTTTTATCTATTGGAAATTTTTGACTTGGATTTGAAACTCTGATTGATCCTTGTTGGAACATAGTTGGGGTACTCAAACAGCGAAATCAAAGGATTGAATGGTTGTTGGGGGGGGGGGTCTACAGGCTACTTAAAGTTTTTACTTAGAGCAGTGGCTTTATGCTGCTTTTCAAAATGACAATAGTATCGTGCCCTTATGTTAAGACCTATATTCTGAAGAGCGCAGTGCCCACGTGCCCTTATGTTAAGACCTATATTCTGAAGAGCGCAGTGCCCACGTGCCCTTATGTTAAGACCTATATTCTGAAGAGCGCAGTGCCCACGTGCCCTTATGTTAAGACCTATATTCTGAAGAGTGCAGTGCCCACGTGCCCTTTTGTTAAGACCTATATTCTGAAGGGCGCAGTGCCCACGTGCCCTTATGTTAAGACCTATATTCTGAAGAGTGCAGTGCCCACGTGCCCTTATGTTAAGACCTATATTCTGAAGAGCGCAGTGCCCACGTGCCCTTATGTTAAGACCTATATTCTGAAGGGCGCAGAGCCCACGATAGAAGTGATGACCTTTTTTTTTTTTTTTTTTTTAAACAATTTTCTTTTTTCAGACTCTGACCTCGGATAAATCGCACAAGACACACTTCCGGTGGAAATGACCGGTGGGAAATGACCACCCTCAAACAAATGCCTTCTAGCCGACAAGCGTTGCCAAGCGAACATCCATTAGGAGAAGAAAGCCGACGTCACGTCAATCGACCCCCCCCCACCCCCCCAAACCACGGCCATCAAACACAAGATCACGTCGCACACTTGTAAATAAGCTCATCTGGGTTTCTGCAGTGCTTCATTCTCTCATTGGAATAAATTGTACCCGATGTGTTAAGGGAATAGAAACTACCATTTGGTAACCGCTGTCTCGGTAATAATCACAAAAGTTGAAAGGGCCCTTACATTCGTTGAGGCCAGCAACGAAATTTGAATTGTAAATTACTTTAATAATACAACCGCATGCCTTGGGGCTCGCAAGGAAATAATACAGACTTCCTTTTTTTGTGAGGTCTTCAACTTAGGTCTGGTTCACGTATAAAAGTAATATTCGATTAACATTTATTTTTTTTTTGCAGTAAAAGATATTTCCAATCAATGAGAACAAAGACGGCTGATTTCGACTCTATCATTGGTCAATTTAAATCACGTTCAAAAGCCTTTTTTGTGTACGTCTCGTATTCGATTCTTCTATTTCAAGAGTTTTCTTGTGTTTAGAGGGTATAGGAAGAGTAGACACGGGAAGACGGTGCCTATTACTGCTTAGATTCTTCTTTCTTTTAATCGGCGTCGCTGTATGAATTATTGACAAGGCTTTGGGAACACGACAGCATGTCTGCCGGAGCTTCTGTTGTTACAGCACGGCTTAAGCCATGGTAATCTCGGCCATAATTGGATACACACCAAACACACTTGAGCCGTGACATTTGTGCTGCTGGGCCCGTGGCTCACGTCAGCCCTCCCGGTGCCCATGAAATATTAACGCCAGCGATGTCCGCGGACACGAGTGGGGATATACACGGCCAGGTAGGCAGTGTTACAGCTGGAGACGGGGGAAGGGGGGTGGAGGGGGGGGGGTGGAGGAGGGGGAGGGGGGGGGGGGGGGGGGGGGGGGGGGGTGGGGGGGGGGGGGGGGGGAGGGTGAGGCTCAGGACCAAAGATGGAGAGGTTTTGTTTTTTTTGGAGGTGGGAAAAAGAAAATGAACTTGGCGCAGTGGGGATAAGATTCTGTCAGCATTGTGTTGACGGTCTTTTGTTGTTTTTTTTAGTTGAGAGTAGCTATCCGACAAGGTATTGAGGTTAGCAAATGCTTCATACCACCCAACATTAAAACCAAATAGACGGTTTGGCTGAATGGACAATGGTCAACACGGGTTTAGGGCTTTTAGGCTTGGGTCAACGGAGTTGCTCATTTAATATCTTGTCCCATTTTTTAATTTTTTTTTTTGAGATCCCTCAAATGCTGATGATATTTAAATTTCAAGCCCTTGGGTGTTATTGAATTACTCAAGGCTGCCTCAAGGTACCAACAGCTCGGGCAGTTTCCTGCGGGCGCCATGTGCATAGGGCGCCATCAACAATCTTTCAAAATAGGAAGAATCAATGCATGATGGCGCCATGGGGGGGGGGGGGGGGGGAAAAAAAAAAAAAAAAAAGAGAAAAAAAAAGATTTGCTGATCTAAAGGCAAAATGTTTCTACTGCCCACGGTAGGATAACTGTTTCTACTGTCCACGGTAGGATAACTGTTTATACTGTCCACGGTAGGAGAACTGTTTATACTGTCCACGGTAGGAGAACTGTTTATACTGTCCACGGTAGGATAACTGTTTCTACTGTCCACGGTAGGATAACTGTTTATACTGTCCAAACACAAGTTAAGAAAAGAAATAGTTAATTGTTTTTTTCTTAAACATTCGAGACAATAAACGTGGTGCCAAATCTCCAGTTCTTTTCCTTGTACAAGTTTTTTATGATTATACTTAAAAGGGGCGCCACAGTTAAGCTTGCTCGGGGCGCCAGCAACCGTTGGGACGGCCATGGAACTCACTGGTATAAGTGGTAGTAGTATTAAATATTGCCTCATAGCTTGGCTTCGCTGTATATTTGGCGGCAGTTGGTGTATTTGACGTGAAAACCAAACATGACGGCAATGGACTTACCGTAGCCGACGCGTGACAGGAAGTGACCAGCTGCCGGTAAGCTGCTTACCTCTGCGATGAGCTGGGTGGGTAGCATATGGCTGGCTTGGTGTAAAAAGAAGTCTGGGGAGAGACAACAGACTGAGGGTTAATGACAACCAGATAACATGATACGTGAGGTATAACAGTAGAGCGTAGAGATTAAACAAATAATCATGGATGATGTTGATTATCATACACGGGAGATCAGTTGGGGGGGGGGGGGGGGGGGCGAATCAAAGCAACTGACTCTAAGAGTTGTTTTTTTTTTTCCCTATCAGACAATTTACATGGAGATGGCGTTATCCGTTAGCATTCCGGGAGTTTCATGAAAACCGTGACACACGTTATGTCGAGAGACTTCAGTTAAATCTTCGTTAAACATATCAACAGTCGAAATCAATAGTCACTGAAAAACTGTTGATCTTGTACATCTGTATACACTTGATGGTGAGACGTTACGGGGCAAAAAACTGTCGAACATTTGGGGTAATTTGAAGTTGATAGAGTAATACTCTAATAATTGGGGGTCATTTAATTTAGTAGAGTAGGAGACTAATAATTGGTGGTAATTGAAGTTAGTAGAATAACAGTCTAATAATTGGGAGTAATTTAAGTTCGTAGAGCAAAAGTCTAATAGCTTAGGGTAATTTAAATTTTGTAGAGTAACAGTCTAATAGCTTGAGAAAAAAGGGGGGGGGGAGGGGGTGGTCCCAGATATTAATAGCACCAGCGTAGTCAAAATGCCCCAACACATTTTCGATTGATCTTCAATTATGTATGCCTGTCTCTGCTCTCTCTCTCTCTCCCTCTCTCTCTCTCTCTCTCTCTCTCTCTCTCTCTC
>CAXITT010000029.1:2405486-2423998 GCA_964033795.1 Lymnaea stagnalis
CATTAAGGCTAACAAATGTCTTTTATTGTCAGGTTATTCATTAAGGCTAACAAATGTCTTTTATTGTCAGGTTATTCATTAAGGCTAACAAATGTCTTTTATTGTCAGGTTATTCATTAAGGCTAACAAAAGTCTTTTATTGTCAGGTTATTCATTAAGGCTAACAAAAGTCTTTTATTGTCAGGCTATTCATTAAGGCTAACAAAAGTCTTTTATTGTCAGGCTATTCATTAAGGCTAACAAAAGTCTTTTATTGTCAGGTTATTCATTAAGGCTAACAAATGTCTTTTATTGTCAGGTTATTCATTAAGGCTAACAGATGTCTTTTATTGTCAGGTTATTCTTTAAGGCTAACAGATGTATTTTATTGTCAGGTTATTCATTAAGGCTAACAAATGTCTTTTATTGTCAGGTTATTCATTAAGACTAACAAAAGTCTTTTATTGTCAGGTTATTCATTAAGGCTAACAAACGTCTTTTATTGTCAGGTTATGCATTAAGGCTAACAGATGTCTTTTATTGTCAGGTTATTCATTAAGGCTAACAGATGTCTTTTATTGTCAGGTTATTCTTTAAGGCTAACAAATGTCTTTTATTGTCAGGTTATTCATTAAGGCTAACAAACGTCTTTTATTGTCAGGTTATTCATTAAGGCTAACAAATGTCTTTTATTGTCAGGTTATTCATAGACTTTACATTAATTCATTTAGTATTTTCAAAAGAGCCATACAATAATATGCGTAATATGTTGCAGTCCAATGAAAGGATGGTCACACACAGGGCCAGCTTTAGGTACCAGCAAGTCAGGGTGTTGCCCGGGGCGCCATTATCGATCTTCCAAAATAGGAAAAATCAGTGCATGTGAGAGTGTCACGGAAACAAAAGAATAGAAAGTGCAATAAAAAAGATTACCTGATCTTATGGCCAAGAAGAAAAAAAGTTCTGGGTAGGCTAATTGTTCATACTGCCCATGGTAGGCTAATTGTTCATACTGCCCATGGTAGGCTAATTGTTCATACTGCCCATGGTAGGCTAATTGTTCATACTGCCCATGGTAGGCTAATTGTTCATACTGCCCATGGTAGGCTAATTGTTCATACTGCCCATGGTAGGCTAATTGTTCATACTGCCCATGGTAGGCTAATTGTTCATACTGCCCATGGTAGGCTAATTGTTCATACTGCCCATGGTAGGCTAATTGTTCATACTGCCCATGGTAGGCTAATTGTTCATACTGCCCACGGTAGGCTAATTGTTCATACTGCCAATGGTAGGCAAATTGTTCATACTTCCCAATGTAGGCTAAGTGCTCATACTGTCCACGGTAGGCGAATGGTTCATAATGTCCAGATACAAGTTAAAAGTTACAATTGTATAGTTCATTGTTTTCTTTAAAAGACAAACTTGGTAATAAACTCATTACGTAATCCCCAGTTTTTTTTCCCTTTCACAAATTTGTATGATTATACAAAGGGGCGCAAAAGTTAAGCTTGCCCGGGGTGCCAAAAGTTAAGCTTGCCCGGGAGCCAAAAGTTAAGCTTGCCTAGGGCGCCAGCAACCTTAGGGCCGGCCCTGGTCACACAATAATAATGGATTATTAAATATGAAGTAAGGAACACCTGGCGCTAGTGTGTTATACCAGTCAACGACTTGCGGTCACAAGAGCTGGTCAAACAACTTAAAGCCAAATTCACTGGAAGTTAAAACCGGAAATACATATATTTTTTTTTACAAAAAAAACAAGATTGCAGGTTCCTGTGGATGTCAGTCTCGTGAAGACGTCGAGGTCACGTAGGGGACAAATGGCATGAACGAACCCATCTCAGCCTGCAGCCCGATCCAAGCACGGGGCTCGTGCTAATGGCTACCAGCGAAAGATCTAAGAAAGCACTGTCAGACAGAGGTCTGGTGGGGCTTAAGAATCTTAGTGCAGTTGGGGGGGGGGGGTCATTGGAACTTCTATGGCTCTGGAAGTCTGAATCGCGGGGTCTGACCTTTCCGGAGTCGCCCCGGCCGTTAGTTTGAATTCAGTCTCCGACTTTGATACCGCTTGCATGGTTTTTTAAATAGTTTTATGAATGGACTCCGACAAGTGCGTGCCGACGCATAAGTCGGATTTTTCNCAGCCCGATCCAAGCACGGGGCTCGTGCTAATGGCTACCAGCGAAAGATCTAAGAAAGCACTGTCAGACAGAGGTCTGGTGGGGCTTAAGAATCTTAGTGCAGTTGGGGGGGGGGGTCATTGGAACTTCTATGGCTCTGGAAGTCTGAATCGCGGAGTCTGACCTTTCCGTAGTCGCACCGGTCGTTAGATTGAATTCAGTCTCCGACTTTGATACCGCTTGCATGGTTTTTTAAATAGTTTTATGAATGGACTCCGACAAGTGCGTGCCGACGCATAAGTCGGATTTTTCATTGTCATTTTTAAAAATAAAAATTACGTTATCAAGTGTCTCGTATGTTTTATTGTCGGCGAGTCATCATAGATTGAACATATCATGTATTCATATGAGATTGTTAAGGCATCGTATATTGAACATACCACGTTATACATATGAGATTGTTGAGGCATCGTGTATTGAACATACCACGTTATACATATGAGATTGTTAAGGCATCGTATATTGAACATACCACGTTATACATATGAGATTGTTAAGGCATCGTATATTGAACATACCACGTTATACATATGAGATTGTTGAGGCATCGTGTATTGAACATAGTATCATTTTATATGTATGAGATTGTTAAGGCATAGCATATTGAACATACCACTTTATAAATATGAGATTGTATACTTAACATATCACTTTATACATATGAGATTGCTCAGTCATTGTTGACTGAGCATGTCACTTTATACAGATGAGATGAAGTCATCTTATACTCAATATATCACTTTATACATAATATGACATTGTTAAGTCTTCGTAATATCCTCATGTTGGCAGGCCGCAGACAGGTATATCCTTTAGCGCGGTCATAGTGACACAAATGCTGGAGACATCAGGCCTGTGAGGATTGTTTCTAAAAAGGTTTACACGGTGTGAATTATGTGGATGGCTTCGAGCAGTTTTTGAACTCCCCCCCCCCCCAATGACTTTGAACCCAAACCCCCTTCCATCCTCTCCATACAACCCCCCCCCCCCAGGACCCATTAACTCATCTTTGTCGAGAAGGTTAGAGACCAGGTAGGGAGGGCACGTCCCTCGAATCTCTATTACTATGGCTGATTGTGACTGATGGTCTAAACGGCAGATGTTGGTGATTGTTTTAAAAAATAATTTGTTTGTTTAGATATTGAGATCTGGTTGTACACTTTCTAACAACCCAACGAGGACAGACATCCCATCGTAACAACCCCTTTCCTCTTACACCAGCCACGGGATATTTATAACTAAATGGGCTTTTCCGAAAAGTATCAATATGTGATTTGTAAATTTAACCTCGTTAAGATCTCTGTCACTCACCTTCAAAAAGGCGATGCAGAACTCAAATGTTATGACAACTTATTCTTGAGAATATATATATATATATATATATATATGTATATATATATATACTTATTGACATGGTTTGAATCGTTCCTTTAAAATCGATTCTTTTAAATTTCTTGGTTTCTTTCTATACGTTGCTCTTTGCATGTTTATTTTTTTAAAGCGTTTTTATTTCGGTTGTCTTCTGTAGCTACTTGTATACTTCAGTGAACATTTGCCACTGAACATTTTAAGATGCACCAAATTAGTACCCTAAGATTTTATTTCACTTAGAGATATGGGGATTTTGCCGATGTTACTTTCACCCCCAACAAGCAAACTCCGTTAAAAAAAATACTGCCATGGATGAGAACCAGGTAATATATAAATAGAAACTTTTTAACAAAGTAAATTATTTTTTAAAGAATATTTTCACTCGATTTAAATACTATTACAGGAGCTCAGGGGAACAGCTAGAGGAATCTGTGGGGAACAGCTAGAGGAATTTGGGGGAATAGCTAGAGGAATTTGTGGGAATAGCTAGAGGAATTTGGGGGTATAGCTAGAGGAATTTGTGGGGAATAGCTAGAGGAATTTGTGGGGAATAGTTAGAGGAATTTGGGGGGGAATAGCTAGAGGAATTTGTGGGGAACAGCTAGAGGAATTTGGGGGAATAACTAGAGGAATTTGTGGGGAATAGTTAGAGGAATTTGGGGGGAATAGCTAGAGGAATTTGTGGGGAACAGCTAGAGGAATTTGGGGTAATAGCTAGAGGAATTTGTGGGGAATAGCTATAGGAATATGGGGGGAACAGCCAGAGGAATTTGGGGGGAACAGCTAGAGGAGTTTGTGGGCAACAGCTAGAGGAGTTTATGACGTCTGGGCGATCCTTGATTTTGCCCCCACACTTAAAAAAGAAAAATGGGGCAATCCTTGATTTTGCCTCCACCCTTAAAAAAGTTAAAAGAAGCCTTCCCCTCCTCCTCTTGCTGTGCCAGACCTTGAGGTTAAAATGTACACAGGACATTAGATAACTTTTACGTGAGCTTGAGGTTAAAATGTACACAGGACATTAGATAACTTTTACGTGAGCTTGAGGTTAAAACGTACACATGACATTAGATGACCTTTACGTGAGCTTGAGGTTAAAATGTACACAGGACATTAGATGACTTTTAAGTGAGCTTGAGGTTAAAATGTACACATGACATTAGATGACTTTTACGTGAGCTTGAGGTTAAAATGTACACAGGACATTAGATGACTTTTACGTGAGCTTGAGGTTAAAATGTACACATGACATTAGATGACCTTTACGTGATCTTGAGGTTAAAATGTACACATGACATTAGATGACCTTTACGTGAGCTTGAGGTTAAAATGTACACATGACATTAGATGACCTTTACGTGATCTTGAGGTTAAAATGTACACATGACATTAGATGACCTTTACGTGAGCTTGAGGTTAAAATGTACACATGACATTAGATGACCTTTACGTGAGCTTGAGGTTAAAATGTACACAGGACATTAGATGACTTTTACGTGAGCTTGAGGTTAAAACGTACACAGGACATTAGATAACTTTTACGTGAGCTTGAGGTTAATATGTACACAGGACATTAGATGACCTTTACGTGAGCTTGAGGTTAAAATGTACACAGGACATTAGATGACTTTTACGTGAGCTTGAGGTTAAAATGTACACATGACATTAGATGACCTTTACGTGATCTTGAGGTTAAAATGTACACAGGACATTAGATGACTTTTACGTGAGCTTGCGGTTAAAATGTACACATGACATTAGATGACCTTTACGTGATCTTGAGGTTAAAATGTACACATGACATTAGATGACCTTTACGTGAGCTTGAGGTTAAAATGTACACAGGACATTAGATAACTTTTACGTGAGCTTGAGGTTAATATGTACACAGGACATTAGATGACCTTTACGTGAGCTTGAGGTTAAAATGTACACAGGACATTAGATGACTTTTACGTGAGCTTGAGGTTAAAATGTACACATGACATTAGATGACCTTTACGTGATCTTGAGGTTAAAATGTACACAGGACATTAGATGACTTTTACGTGAGCTTGCGGTTAAAATGTACACATGACATTAGATGACCTTTACGTGATCTTGAGGTTAAAATGTACACATGACATTAGATGACCTTTACGTGAGCTTGAGGTTAAAATGTACACATGACATTAGATGACCTTTACGTGAGCTTGAGGTTAAAATGTACACATGACATTAGATGACCTTTACGTGAGCTTGAGTTTGAAATAGAAATGTACCTTGTTTTCTATGAACAGATCAAAGAAAAAAATTCAATACAGAATGCTTGGTCGAGTACAGAATGTTAGGACCAGTACAGAATATTAGGACCAGTACAGAATGTTCGGCCCAATACAGAATGTTCGGTCCAGTACAGAATGTTCGGCCCAGTACAGAATGTTAGGACCAGTACAGAATGTTCGGCCCAGTACAAAATGTTCGGTCCAGTACAGAATGTTCGGTCCAGTACAGAATGTTCGTTCCAGTACAGAATGTTCGGCCCAGTACAAAATGCTCGGTCCAGTACAGCATGTTAGGACCAGTACAGAATGTTCGACCCAGTACAAAATGCTCGGTCCAGTACAGCATGTTCGATCCAGTACAGAAGTTCGACCCAGTACAAAATGCTCGGTCCAGTACAACATGTTCGGTCCAGTACAGAATGTTCGACCCAGTACAAAATGCTCGGTCCAGTACAGCATGTTCGGTCCTGTGCAGAATGTTCGGCCCAGTACAAAATGTTCGGTCCAGTACAGAATGTTCGGCCCGGTACAAAATGCTCGGCCCAGTACAGAATGTTCGGTCCAGTACAACATGTTCGGCCCAGTAACATTACAATAACCAGTGACTGTGTGAACTGCCACCAATGACTGTATGAACTGCCACCAGCCTATTCATTCATTTACCCTAGCAGTTCGTCGACAAAAAAGGAAATCATCTTCTTTCTTTTTCTCGATGACAAAATGCATTTCAACTAATAGACTTCAAGCAGCTTGTGTGGTAAGGCTCCATGTAAACATTGGCACTTGTTCCACCAAGCGACGCCCCTGCATTAAAAGCCTCGTGGAACATGAAAGGATTCCTTGATTTAATAAAAGTCATCTTGGTACCTGG
Organism: Lymnaea stagnalis; assembly: GCA_964033795.1. Lineage (NCBI taxonomy): Eukaryota > Metazoa > Mollusca > Gastropoda > Lymnaeidae > Lymnaea > Lymnaea stagnalis. The sequence goes on from CAXITT010000029.1 coordinate 2,412,152, forward strand.
TGGCCTATTTGCACTCTACGCTACCTCCTCAGCCACCCCACCCCCACCCCACCACCCCACCCGCACCCACCCTCACATGTGGTATGTGTAGGTATCAGGAGCTCACACTAAGAAGTATCACCGCCTTTATAAGATGTCGATCCCATTGGTGGGGTCGGGGGGGCATCAATGACTTAATATGCAGCCACAACAGATTTCACTCACGGCGCTGTATCTTCTTGGCTTTACTGATCGTGTTACATCAAGTTAGGTTAGATCCCAGAATGGACATGTTCTTAAAAACTAATCTCTAAGGACGATCTAAGATAGATTGGCAGCAGTGAGGTCAACAGAGTTTCCTACTATTTTCAACGATCAAAATTTTCTATATTTTTGTTTTCTGTTCGAATAGTTTATAACAAATCTAGACCTATACATTTCTGACATGGTCGTAAAGCCTTTGATGACAACGTCCTTAGAAGTAGGTCTTGTGTTGTTGATTATGCTTACGCATTATGCATCATACGCTGGACGTCATTGGTAAAAATCATCAACAGAAAGTGAGCAGTGTAGATCTCAAACTGATTTCAGCCTTGGTGTGGAGGTGTTACAAAAATGTTGAACTGATCGCGAGTATAAGTATGAGAGTCCCTCGGAACTCAGACTACTACGTCAACAGGAATTGTTTTGTTGTTTTTTTTTTAATGTTTCTTTTTTTACAGACATCTCAATTATAGACACAGGTCGAGTAGTTAAAGCGTTAGTATGAATGAACTACGAATTTCTATGACGTGTTCATGGGAGAATTTTCTGGAAGGCTGTCACTAGTGGGATTTTAAAACAAATTGATTTTTGTTTATGTCTAATTTATTCAATTGAATCGATTTATCTGTCGCGGTTGGGTGATTGCATGTTCTAGGTTGTTATTGATTGATTTTTTTAAATTTTTTTTAGGGGGGGGGGGCCGGGGGCTGTTTAAAGCAGCCTTGTTTAAGATATCCTCTCTACGATATTTGTAACACGCAAATAGATCATAGTTTTTCAACTCGGTTCTTTGTTGAACTTTTAAAAAAATACTTCGGGCTCATTTGAACCGTTTTAACTTTGAATGTTTTTTTTTAATGGTCTTTAGAACCGCTTTGTTCAAGTGTCTGTGACAACGTCTTGTCTTGGCGACGGTGCCCGTGTTATATTACGCCAAGCATTGGTTCATCACTTCCGTTATATTGTGTTGGTAAGGGTGCGTTGAAGATCAATGTCGTATAAAAAAAAAAAAATTCTTCCCATTAATACTTGTTTTTTGTATACGTTTTTTTCCTTTTTAAATTTAAGAAATTAGCCTAGATTATAAAAAACAACTAATATATATATATATATATATATATTGCTTACAATAATTAGCACCATTTTTGTAAAAAGATACGTTCTTGTTGTATGCCTGTAATCTGTTTGTTTCTGATTATTTTTTTTTTGTTGTTTTTTTGTTTGTTATTTAGTATTTAAAATTTATTCTGTTTTATCATGATTGCTGTGTTCAATGGACATGGTAGGTATCGTTGTCAAGGGGCAGGGGTGGGTTAAAAAATGTCATGTGTTGTTATATAATATGTGCACGGCAGCTTACTGGTGCTGTTGTATACCATATCCGTCTCCTTATTCTTACGGATATAATTACAGTTTAATATTTGTTTTTTGGTGTACAAGATGTGAATGTTTTGTTCTCTATCTAAACACAAGCCCTCTCAACCATGTAGGCCATTCCAACGATCCCTGTCATCCCTGCCATCCTAGAAATTCAGCTATCCTAGCCATCGCAGCCATTCTAGCCATATCAATCATCCCAACCACCACAGACATCTCAACCCTCCTAGCCATCACAGCCATCCCGAACATCTCAAGCATCACAGCCATCACAGCCATCGAAGCTAGGAAATTTTATGAGTAAATGAAAATTACTTTCAGTTGCGCCCTAGCTACAAATGCGCATCAATCCCCATGTCTAATTGATCGACTCATTCGTCTCCAGATGATTTTCACAACTCAGTTGTCAGACGGGTACTAGGCCAGTGGTTCTCAACCTTCCTAATGCCGCTACCCTTTAATACAGTTCCTCAAGTCGTGGCGACCCCCAGCCACACAATTATTTTCGTTGCTACTTCATAACTGTAAGTATACGAGTTTTCAGATGGTCTTAGGCGACCCCTGGGAAAGCTAAAAGGGTCACGACCTATAGGTTGAGAACCGCTGTACGAGGCTCTTGCTTTGGGGGGGGGGAGAGTGCGTAGATGAATTCAAGGATGTGTGTTGGTGATTTGTAAGACAGGACTTCAGATACCACAGACGACCTCATCCCTCTTACTTTGATCTATAGAACTCCAGGTACATGACACACCGCGAGGAGTGTCGCGTGGGAGGACCAGATGGGATAGGGAATGCAGAAAGATGAGATCCTCCTCAAATCTCCTGCTTCAACCTGGTCAGCTGTTCTAACATTTTCTTCTTCCATTTGAATGGGGGGTTAGGGTGGGTGGGTGGGGGGGGGGGTTAAAAAACCACACAAAAACTCTCCGAAACCAAGGCATAGAAAAATAGCATTTGAAAATCTGATGACTACCAGCTGTGAATCAATTCTAGTGGACTAACAGCTGTGTAACTCGTGTATTGGAGTGGTGTGTCTGGTTGTCTTTGGACTACCGCTGTGTGTCAAGTGTATTGGAGCGGTGTGTCTCAGCGTCTTGTCACGTGAATCGGAGTGGCGTGTCTGAGTGTCTCGCAGTAAGGGAAATATCACAAGTAGAACTTCAAGGTACTTTTCGAAACCCCCTCCCCACCCACCCACCCGCTCACGGCATGAGGGTCACTGAGATTTACAAACAGTTTTTATTTTGTTTTAATTTTATGGGAAAAAAAAGCAACAACTTGTTTGATCCTTTTATTGATGTTTCGACTTTTAAAGAAGATAAATCGAAGATTTTATATTCATGACAATGTCCGCTAGTTTGTTATACATGTATTATACAAAGTTTGTTATACATGTATTATACAAAGTTTGTTATACATGTATTATACAAAGTTTGTTATACATGTATTATACAAAGTTTGTTATACATGTTTTATACAAAGTTTGTTATACATGTATTATACAAAGTTTGTTATACATGTTTTATACAAAGTTTGTTATACATGTATTATACAAATAAAATAAGATGGGGGCTCGCTATCTATCAACATGCCGTACGTGCGGACCAAGGCTGGAAGCACATAGTTTGAGACTCCTTGGGTATCGGCACATAATCCGCCACCCACCACCCTTGAAACACCCCTGAAGCTAACAAGAAAAGCGGGAGAGGAGTGGGGGGTGTGGGGGGGGGGGGAAATAGTCACCCCCTGACAGAACCTGTGGGCGCCATTCACGTGCTTGCATGTTTAAACATGGCCGCGCACTTCTCTCCATGCACCTGACAGTCAGGAATGCACCGACGATTCTGACTGGGTTGTCGGTCGGCCCAGGCACTTTCACTCCCTAGGTTTACAGACCAAGGAAGTGATGTCAGATCTGAACGCAGTCAGAGATCAACGCAAGTCAGATATCAACGCAGTCAGAGATCAACGCAAGTCAGATATCAACGCAGTCAGAGATCAACGCAAGTCAGATCTCAACGCAGTCAGAGATCAACGCAAGTCAGATCTCAACGCAGTCAGAGATCAACGCAAGTCAGATCTGAACGCAGTCAGAGATCAACGCAAGTCAGATCTCAACGCAGTCAGAGATCAACGCAAGTCAGATATCAACGCAGTCAGAGATCAACGCAAGTCAGATCTCAACGCAGTCAGAGATCAACGCAAGTCAGATCTGAACGCAGTCAGAGATCAACGCAAGTCAGATATCAACGCAGTCAGAGATCAACGCAAGTCAGATATCAACGCAGTCAGAGATCAACGCAAGTCAGATATCAAGGCACTTTCTTTCTTAGGGCCCGGCTGTAAGACACGCCTGATACGTAGGCGTGCATCCCGCGGGTCATGTTAGCAGACGTAATGTTATAATGAGATGAGTTCAGCCAATTCGCAAATAACTGAACTTTTTTTTTTTTTTTTTTTTTTTTTTGCAACGTGCTGCTCCCCTAGGCCCTAAACCAGAAGTCCGCGCCCACCACATGTCAAAACATACACCAGTTTTTAGTACAGAATATAGAAGTTGAATAGGGGTTTATTTTTTTTTTTTTTTGTTTTGCAACGTGCTGCTCACCTAGGTCCTAAACCAGAAGTCCGCGCCCACCACATGTCACAACATACATCAGTTTTGAGTACAGAATATAGAAGTTGAATAGGGGTTTGTCTTTTAATGGAGGAAATCTATTGATAGAACATCCGGGCGCACCGTTTGGCCAATCCCATTAAGATAATAATAAAACATCCTTGTACTCCGTTTGGCCAATTGCTCGACAGCTGTTGGGTACTTCTACGTCAATGGGACCCATCATAGTGGGTCTCAACCTAGACGAAAACGTGTTTGCTACTTTATTTCACCAAATATTTTATAAATTGTTACCCATATATACATATATATATATATATATTATGTTGAAATACATCATTAGAAGCTATGATTTACGAAGACATTGTCTAAAAATAGCAACATTACGTAATGCGATGTTGGGTTTCCTGGTCTTACAAATGAAAAACCCAATGAACGTCAACGGACCGAAATCTTCTACGAGGCAACATACTATACGTGAACAGTCAGGACTCTCATACAAGTGTAATACACTTTTGTTATGCATACTTGCCCGATATCGCCTCTGGGCTTTTAATACTCATGGGCGGGGGTGGGGGATTAGCCACGGCACAACAGACATCACCTCGAGGCTCTCTGCGGAGCTTCCCGTTATAGTCTCTCATAGTTGCGATAAGACAAGAGTGGTTTATGAGCTGTCAACCAATCTGATTGTAGATGGTACCCACACACCCCCAAATCGTCACCACCACCCATAGAAACAGTAGAAAAGTGTTCAAATATGTGCGTATAAACGTGGGCGGGGGCGTGCTGTAGTTGATATCTTGTGACGTTAAATGCCTCTGATCCCAGCCACAAATTGGTGACATACAGCACAGAGTCCCATACACGGATTAGTGACTTACAATGGCACGTGTGATCTCCAGCGACATAACGTCTGCTACCCCCAGATTTACAGCTCCATGTTTGTACGCACAAACTACTTCCCCCGGCAAGGTCAGTGACACCAGGTATGTCACTCTTAGTTCAGCTTAAGATCTACAACCCAATTTCTCTTCCGACCAACTGACGTCACACTTATCTTGATCCATTTGCGACAATAATGAGAAGAGGAGACAAAGTCTATCTCTTGGAACAAAAAGGATGCTTTGTAGATTTAAGACCATTTCAGACTGATCGTCATCGCAGAACCATTGGACTACAAGAATCTAAAATTGTAACAGTTGATTGACTACACTCAAAGGCGCATGGGGTATTACAGAAACTTCAAAGACTCGAGGAGCACATCTTCAAGGGTTTTAGGACCGCTGTTGTATGAAAGAGATGCATGCAGACAACTTTGGTAGAAAGGTAATGAACAGGTAATGTGAGTCCATAGTTTGGCATTTACCAATTCGATAACAAATGGATACCGTTGGAAGTGAGTTATGTGAGGTAATCACGAACTGTCAGTCTGACACCGGAGCCGGAAGCAATTTTGGCGGTGACTGCGCATGCGCTAGGGTTACTGAGGGAATCTGAAACGTCCGTGCGTTTACCTCATAGGTGACATACCTTAGTGGAGCAAATGTTCGGAATATTGTTTGTCAACTAAGAAAATATCAATCGGGAATTTGGGGTTGGGAGAGTTAGAGAGCGAGATAGAGAGAGAGAGAGGGAGGGAGGAAGGGAGAGAGAGAGTGAGGGAGAGAGAGAGAGAGGGTGCACCATAAGTTATATAAAAAGTCGATTTATGGTTGTTATAATAAGATGGAAAAACGTGTCGTACTTGAGAAATGTTGTATCTACCGTTTCAATTGGATCACACAAAAGAATCGATGAAGACAAGGTAATCCTGGTCTGGAGGAGCTAATCGATATAAAATATAACCATTCTTTGAGCAAATCGATATGAAACAGGTCCGTTGTTCTGAGCAAAGCGATGTAAAATAAAAACCATTGAAATGAGCAAATCGATATAAAATTGCATAAATCTAGAGAGCAGATCTAAACCAAATAAGACAAGTCAAGGAAAGAGATCAATATTAAACAGCACACAATTTTAGATCGAATCGACATAAAATTATACCAGATCGATACCAAACTTGACGACTACCGAGAGACGATCGAAGCATGTAAGCGCAGCCCACAGGTGTCACCGATGTCTTGACCTCTCTCCCGTTGACAGAGCTATCAACTCACAATGTGTCCCTAAACTTATATCTGCACGACAGTACATAGAATATTGAGCGTTTGTGGATTCATAAAAGGATTACAATGATGTAATGAGGTAGATGGACACATCAGATCTCGATTGTTGGGTGGCCCGCTCAGCCAGCGAGAGGAGATCATCTACCTCGTGACTTGATATTAACACAAATCGCCATATGCCGGTTGGGGAAAGTGGGAATCAACAAATAAGCTTAATGTGTGGATCATATGTGCATCGTGTGGGTCTAATGAAGGGGTTACCTGTCATATGGGGGATTACCTGACTGATGGTGGATTGCCTGCCTGATGTTAGGTTATAATGTCTGATGTTTAGACATTTGGTAGAGCGTGTAGGTGTATAATACTGAAGGGTACCACGACATTTGGTAGAGAGTGTCGATGTATGATACTGAAGGGTACCATGACTTTTGGTAGAGAGTGTCGATGTATGATACTGAAGTGTACCACCACCTTTAGTAGAGGGTGTAGATGTATGATACTGAAGTATGCCACGACTTGGCACATTTTTTTTTTTATTGTCGGTTCTGTGTTAAATTTGAGTCGTTCCCATTTTATATTATTTTTTTTTATTATTATGTGGGAAAAGCTGACAGGAGAACGGCTTTGTTTTGTACTAGCTGCGCGGGTGATTGTACTCACCACGGATTGCAAGAGACAGCGAAGAGCTGGGAAAATGGAATTCCACCAGACGGGGTATGCGCCAAACGAAGTCCTCGTAAAAATAAACAGCAAGGACAGAGTATGAAGATTATTATAGTATTTTTTTATTATTGTTCGACCTTCACATGCGAAGATGAACAAGATGAATACTTTTTTTTAGTTGCCTTGACTTGGGCTGTATTTTGTTTAAAGTGAGGGAGAGGTGCACAGTTCATCAGCCTCTCTCTCCCTCTCTCTCTCTCTCTCTCTCTCTCTCTCTCTCTCTCTCTCTCTCTCTCTCTCTCTCTCTCTCTCTCTCTCTCTCTCTCTCTCTCTCTCTCTTTTTTTTTTCATCTGGTCCTTGTCTAATTGATCCAATGGCAAGACTTAGTAAAAAGACCGGAAGAAGACCAGGATGCTGTAGATGAGCAGCAGTGTGTCATTGTCATACCGCCTACGGGACTCCATCTCCAGGTTTTATTACAGAGTTCGCCTTCTCTTTGATGGGTTGCCATCCGAGGTTGACGAGTCCCATCCTCCCGGGACGCTGGTGATGTTGTTTTGCTGGTCTATGCTTTTGCTGGGGGTTGTGCTTCAGTCCACAAAGCCTGGGGTTGTCTCAGTGCAGCCCGCTCGGCCACCCAGAACCCTGGACAGAGTAGACCATCAGTGAACGTTCTACGGCAAAACCTGCATTCGAGGCTGCCACACCAAGTGGAGGCCCCATAATTCGCATGTGGAGACGCAAATCTATACAGAAGCTAGGACCTACACCATCGTCTCACGGCCACGGACGGATGCCAATGTGTCGATGTGTAATATCACCATCCTCGGGGCCCAAAATAGCAGCAAATCTGATGCCTGAATAAGCCTTAAAATAGGTTGTGAAAATAAGCTGTTAAAATACGCTGTTAAAGTAAGTTGTTAAAGTAAGTATTTCATTTATGTGACGCTTCGAAATGTTGGAGAGAAAAATACGCCATCATTTTAAAAATGGGCTGAATTTGAAATACCAGGAAAGGTGCTGAAGAAATCTGGGAAAACTGCTTTAAAAAAAAAAAAAAATCAATAAGATAAAAAGAAAATGTGGAATGAGTGTACTTCATATTCCAACATGGCTTCGTTGCATTCCGTTTGTAAAAGCATTTTGTGAACAAAGAGGGTTGGGACGAAAAGAAAGGCGGGGTGGTGTGGGGCTTGTTGGAATCCGACGTTTGGTAAAGAAATAAAAGCTTGCATCTCTGGCGCCTATGACAACTGGAAACGGCGCAAAACTGCTTACATATCAAACAATGCCGGTCATAAGCGCCCGTCACATGCGATGAGAGAGCGGAGGCAAAGCGAAGGGTCTGCCCAAACACGCCGTGCTGAGGAAGACCGCTGTTTGATCTCCCCCAGCACGTACCTGGGACCACACGTGCCGCGACCCAACAACAATGTAGGTGTGTCTGTTTACACTCATAACGGCGTGGAGCTCGGCTTGCGGGTAGGAGTCTGGAGTGAGCGAGTCTGGATTGAGGCTTGTGCGAGGGAGTCTGGAGTGAGGGAGTCTGAAGTGTGGGAGTTTTGAGTGATGTATGCGGAAGTCTCGAGTAACGCTTGTGTGAGGGAGGCTGGAGTCAGGGAGTCTGGAGTCTGGAGTGAGGTTTGTTTGAGGAAGTCTGCAGTGAGGCTTGTGTGTGGGAGTCTGGAGTTAGGCTTGTGTTAGGGATTCAGCAGTGAGTCTTGTGTGAGGGAGGCTGGAGAGAGGCTTGTGTGAGGGCGTATCCGGAAGTTTGTTTGAAAGAAATTTCGTCGACGGAAAATTGATCGACGGAAATTTGATCGAACGGAAATTTGGTCGAATCTTTTTTTTATCAGTTGGCACGTTAAATTGAGCGTTAATTTTTTTTTTGAACGCATTATTTTGTTTTACTATATAATAGAGTGTTTTTTGTTGTTGTTTTTTTGACGAAAGTTTATTTGTACGTTACACGCAGTTGTTATTATTGTATGAAATCTGAGCACAATGCATGAAATCTGAGCACAATGTAGGAAATCTGAGCACAGTGTAGGGAATCTGAGTACAATGTAGGAAATCTGAGCACAGTGTAGGGAATCTGAGCACAGTGTAGGAAATCTGAGCACAGTACATTGACGAGCTGTTGAACCTGTTGTGTTGTGTTCATCCACACATGGCGATGAGAGTCTACGTGTTTGGGCCGAGTCTTTCACTTGATCCCACGAGACAGTATATCTGATAGCAACAGCTACTAATACAACAAACACCGGTTTGTTGCAAGATATGAGTTTATTTAACAACAATGCCTTAACTATGGTTGCCATATAATTTCAGATTTATCATCAAATCGTTCCAGCACAACACCAAGCGACACACAAGTCCAAATAGTCAATATAGCATAACCGCTGTCGAGGGTATGAGAATCACTGTTGTTATGTGTAGAGCGTTGTTGTCATGTTTGATAGGGAAAAGATGTTAGTTAGAGATTTTACGTGTAGCCGTATCGTTTGTGTGAGAGTGTTGTGACGTAATTGTGTAGTGGGAAGTGACGCGTTAGTTTTAGCGGTGGTTAGAGAAGATAGATGGCGGATGTGCTACATGGACTGTTGTGAATTGAATACTGCCAAGTGTTGTGCTGAAAAGATTTGATTGTTGCTCAGAAATTAAGTATCAACCATAGTTTGGGAATTGCGGTTAATTAAATGAAGAGTTGTGCTGAAAGGATTCGATTGTTGCTCCAACATTAAGTATCAACCTTAGTTTGTGAATTGTCGTTAAATAAACTTTTGTTTACAACAAACCGGTTGATGTTTGTTGCATTGGTGACTGTTGCTGTATGATGTACTGCCGAACGGAATGAAGTGAAAGACTTGGCCATACAGAAGAATCGCTTCTTGACAACCGTCATATATCCACCATAACAACTACAACAACTAACGCGTCATTTCCCCTTACCCAAGTACGTCACAACACTCTCACGCAATAGATACAGCTACACGTGAAATCTCTATCCTAAACATCTTTTCTCTACCAAACATAACAACAGTGATCTACACATTACAGCAGTGATTCTCATACCCTTGACATACATGAATATCTGAGCACAGTGTATGAAATCTGAGCACAGTGTATGAAATCTGAGCACAGCGTATGAAATCTGAGCACAGTGTATGAAATCTGAGCACAGTGTATGAAATCTGAGCACAGATCTGAGCCCAGTGTCTGAAATCTGAGCACAGTGTCTGAAATCTGAGCACAGTGTCTGAAATCTGAGCACAGTGTCTGAAATCTGATCACAGTGTATGAAATCTGAGCACAGTGTATGAAATCTGAACACAGTGCATGGAATCTGAACACAGTGCATGAAATGTGTTCACTGTAAACTGAGCGAGTTTAGCTTTATCATGTGAACTAAATTGTTGGAAGAGCTGGATGTATGTTAGTAATTTTTTTTTTAAGATATCAGTTTTAAATCGTTTGCCAATGAAGTAGGCATATTCACATACAGATCATGAAAGCAACGTAGGCATATTCACATACAGATCATGAAAGCAACGTAGGCATATTCACATACAGATCATGAAAGCAACGTAGACATATTCACATACAGATCATGAAAGCAACGTAGGCATATTCACATACAGATCATGAAAGCAACGTAGGCATATTCACATACAGATCATGAAAGCAACGTAGGCATATTCACATACAGATCATGAAAGCAACGTAGACATATTCACATACATATCATGAAAGCAACGTAGACATATTCACATACAGATCATGAAAGCAACTATTTCGTGGACCTGCTCTTGTACACATCAGTTCTCTCATTGGCTGACCAAAGATAAGCATCGTAGCTTCACAGAACTGACAAGCACAAGACAGATATGCTAACAAAATATGTTCATAAACAAAAATTAAGAATGTGTGAGTCCTCATGGTCCTACATGTCCTCATGGTAATTCACGTATTTATGACCATCCATGTTCTTATGACCCAACATGTCCTCATGGCCCTACATGTCCGATTTTGAGAACAATCCTTTACCGAATTGCAGGTCAAGCTTGAGCTTAGGAAAGGGGAGGAGCTTAATCATTGTGAGTGAGGGGCGGTCCCGGGGGGGGGTGAGTGTGTGAGGGGTCAAGGTTACAGGAAAGTTTTTGGAGGACGTTGGAGAGAGAGAGAGAGAGAGAGAGAGAGTGGTTGATAAAGTTAGAGCGATAGAGATACAGAAATGTGGAAAGATATAACGAAAGGTTGAGAGGTAGCGATAGAGATATAGAAAGGTGGAAAGATGTAGCAAAAGTTTGAGAGGTAGCCAAAGAGATATAGAAATTGGGTGACGGGGGGGGGGAGGGATATTGAGAGTTCTTGGTCAATATAGATGATATTCTCATGTTTACGAAGACTCTTCTTAGGAGTTGTTAGACCATGCCTCAAAGTACAGTCAAAGGATCTACGCCATAAGACCACTGGATAACCTGTTGACCAAACACCATTTTTTTTTAATGTTTAAATTCTTCAAGGCTACTCATTAACTCATTCAAGAGAACTGAAGAAAGGCCCTTACAAATGTGGATTCAGGAGGTTTATTGTAAGAGCTTCTAAGGACTCCAAATCAACATCAATATTAGAGGGTGATCAAATCAAAAGTCATCCATCAGATTTCTGATTCAGTACTTGGATCTTTGTCTGAAATTTCTTCCTAAACCTTTGACTCGAGGAATGCAAAGAAATAATTGTGTAAGGAGAGAAAAGCTGTCCCCCCCCCCCCCCCC
>CAXITT010000029.1:2424451-2435584 GCA_964033795.1 Lymnaea stagnalis
CGAGGCTTTTATCTTCTCGAGGCTTTTATCTTCTCGAGGCTTTTATCTTCTCGAGGCTTTTATCTTCTCGAGGCTTTTATCTTCTCGAGGCTTTTATCTTCACGAGGCTTTTATCTTCTCGAGGCTTTCATCGACATTCTGACCTTGTGCCTAGTCACTGTACAATCATCATCTATTTCCAACTACAATATGTTCAAGAATCGGCCGATGAGCCTCTTGAGCCACTCAATCCACTCAATCCTCCATCACTTGCAGGTGTATGCACCTTTATGGACATCATCACAAACACCCTTACAGACACCCTTGAGGACACTACAACGTACTGAGACAATGTGCGCGAGAATAACCAGGCAGGACGTGACAAGTGTTGTATAATGTAGTGGACGTGACATGTTTATGGGTCTAATATAAATAAATGAAAGCATACGGTATTGCATTGCGATCTAATAATGATGGCGGGGTTGGGGCAGGGGGGGGGGGGCATTCCGTCCAGTTACACCCATCTGACACAGGCTTTTTTCTGTGCAAGAGTTCGATGCATCGGACTAAAAGAAAATATTACGACGGAAACATGTCTAGCGATAGACGCATCAAATCCAATGTGTTTGAAATTGATTAAGCCAGAATGCGGTTATTAACAATGTGTGAGGCAATATAAAAGCAGAATAGATGCGGGTGTTTCCATTGGTTGTTCGGCATGTGGAAAAGATAATAATATTAGCATTCATCATTGCAGAGCAAGGTTGGGTCGAGGCGAGACATCACGGGAAATTTTAGGCAAAAAAAAACAAATATATTTTTTTTCCTTTTCATTAAAACACAATATAGTTGTTAACAGAGGTTGATCATTTTAAAGCTTATAATAGGAACTTATTAAAAATTGTGTTTTCAAAAAACACATTTAAGAAAAATTAGCATACGGAGTTAGAAATATCTTAACCTTTCATCAATTGTTCCGGGTCACTACTAGACAGACAATATGATGTCACTACCAGTCAGATAATATGATGTCACTACTAGTCAGATAATATGATGTCACTACTAGTCAGATAATATGATGTCACTACCAGTCAGATAATATGATGTTACTACTAGTCAGATAATATTATGTCACTACCAGTCAGATCATATGATGTCACTACTCGTCAGATAATATGATGTCACTACTAGTCAGATAATATGATGTCACTACCAGTCAGATAATATGATGTCACTACTAGTCAGATAATATGATGTCACTACTAGTCAGATAATATGATGTCACTACCAGTCAGATCATATGATGTCACTACTAGTCAGATAATATCATGTCACTACTAGTCAGACAATATGATGTCACTACCAGTCAGATAATATGATGTCACTACCAGTCAGATAATATGATGTCACTACCAGTCAGATAATATGATGTCACTCCTAGTCAGATAATATGATGTCACTACCAGTCAGATAATATGATGTTACTACTAGTCAGATAATATTATGTCACTACCAGTCAGATCATATGATGTCACTACTCGTCAGATAATATGATGTCACTACTACTCAGATAATATGATGTCACTACTAGTCAGATAATATGATGTCACTACTAGTCAGATAATATGATGTCACTACTAGTCAGATAATATCATGTCCCTACTAGTCAGACAATATGATGTCACTACTAGTCAGATAATATGATGTCACTACTAGTCAGATAATATGATGTCATCACTAGTCAGATAATATGATGTCACTACTAGTCAGATAATATGATGTCAGTACCAGTCAGATAATATGATGTCACTACTAGACAGATAATATGATGTCACTACTAGTCAGATAATATTATGTTACTACTAGTCAGATAATATGATGTCACTACTAGTCAGATAATATCATGCCACTACTAGTCAGATAATATAATATCACTGCTGATCAGTTAATATGATGTCACTGCTGGTCAGATAATATGATGTCACTACTAGTCAGATAATATGATGTCACTACTAGTCAGATAATATGTGTCATCACTAGTCAGATAATATGATGTCACTACTAGTCAGATAATATGATAAGGGGAAATACGCATTTCATGTATCGAAAAACTTGGAAAAAGTATTGTTATGAATTATTTTTACAATTTCTAGTTAGATAATAATTTAAATAAAACCCAATCAATGATACAACGTGCAAGATAATTTTGTGATGAAAATCGCCCATAGTAAAAGATACTATTGTGATGGAATTCATCCGATGGAACAACATGAAAGATACTATTGTGATGGAATTCATCCAAGTACAACATGAAAGATAAAATTGTAAGGGAAATTATACATTGATCCATCATGAAAGATAAGAGTGTGATGGAAATTATACATGGACGCAACATGAAAGATAATATTGTTAGAAAATTCACGCAATGGTAAAATTGAATGAGATACAACTGGTATAAATAGATCAGATTCAAATCGACGTTTGATAAAAGAAAAAAACTGGGCGTTTGCCGCCAGACAGAGCAGCAAGAGTTCATATATAAACTAACCAATCATTACAACAAGGTGGGGAAATGTTCTGAAGGAATGCGCAGATCAAACCCGTGTGTGTGCAAGGTACAGCCTTGCAAGCGCACAGTTTTACCTCCACCTGGGCCTGATTGCGACCGAATTTCCGGCCCCTGCCACGGTTGTACGGTCTAAACACACGGTTGTACGGTCTAAACACACGGCTGTACGGTCTAAGCACACGGCAGTACGATCTAAACACACATAGGAGTACTTTCTGAGGACATGGTTGAAACGGTCTAAACAAACCGCTGTACGGTCTAAAGTCACGGTTGCTATAAAAGAGAAAGGGGTTGGGTCGGATCATGCGGACTCTGAATCCACGTAGACGAGTATGAGGTGCTCCATTGAAATTATTCAAAATATATATATTTTTAATTTTAATTAGAGAAAAAAGAGGAACGATTTCTTATAACGAAACTTTCTTGGAAATCTTGTCCAGTTCTAAGAAGCAAGATTTTAGAAAAAATGTTGAAATTTCTTATTTTTTTTTAAAAAAATTGATATGTTTCATGAGTCTCTAGAGGACTTTTTTTTTCTTCTGATTTTTCAAAACTAGACATTCACGTATCGTGCTACGAATGAGATGTCAAGCAAATAATTATCTCGACAAAAGAATCTAAGCCATTGCAACACAAGATCAATATTTTCAATAAAAAAACCCTGAGTCGCAATCCAGCAAGCTGACTTTAAGACCACGACAATGGCCAAATTCCAAATTTGAGTCCGATTCGAAGACCCGCCAGTTCACAAACCTGGTCTAAACATGCAGGTGATGTACAACAACCAGGTGGCAACCAGGTAACCAGGCAATTCACGGTTACGGAGCACCTGAACTGAACTTCAGAAGAGGCTCAAACATCTACTTAAGCCTTAATAAAATAAAAAAAACTGGATAAACTTTGAGAAATTCTGCCTCGATAAAAAACGATTCAATTGTCGGACAGATTGGGGTGAGGGGAAAGAAGAAAGTGGGTCGGGTTGGGGGTTGGTTGGGGGGGGGGAGTCAGGCGTGTGATCCATTACCGCTAGAGATAAATCAATCTGTGAGACATCCATGAAACTGTACTTGATTTATCGGTGATATTAGGATTGATGATCCTGGGAGTTTGCAAAAAACAGGAGGATTTAATTGTTAATACAAAGATAGTGAGGGTGAGAGAGTGAACGGAAGAAGACGGAGGAAAGAAAGAACGAAGAGAGGAATCAAAGAAAGAAATAGAAAAGAAAGAAAAGGGAAAGAAAGAAAGCTTTTGAATAATATTGCAGTGGGAAGAGAGCAGACTAGATGAAGAAGCATGCTAAAAATAGCTACAGGGGTTGGGGGGGGAGGGGGAAGAGGGCAGGGCATGAATTCAAGCAAAGCAAACAAACAAAGCATTGAAATGAGTGTTTACAATTTCATCACTCCAATCGCGAGCAAATTCGATGGAGATCATTCCAAAATAACATTACAGTTTTATTCTTTGAGTTTTCGTCAAGGAAATTTTCCATTAACGTTATTCGGTAAAATGAGATGGGATTTATTTAAAATGTCGATTTTTGCGTGACATGAGATGGGATTTATATAAAAATATCATTATTTTGGTGACATGAGATGGAATTTATATAAAATGTTATTATTTGGGTGACATGAGATGGGATTTATATAAAATGTCATTATTTTGGTGACATGAGATGGAATTTATATAAAATGTCATTATTTGGGTGACATGAGATGGGATTTATATAAAATGTCATTATTTTGGTGACATGAGATGGGATTTATATAAAATGTCATTATTTTGGTGACATGAGCTGGAATTTATATAAAATGTTATTGTTTGGGTGACATGAGATGGGATTTATTTAAAATGTCGATATTTGCGTGACATGAGATGGGATTTATATAAAATGTCATTATTTGGGTGACATGAGATGGGATTTATATAAAATGTTATTATTTGGGTGACTTGAGATGGGATTTATATAAAATGCCATTATTTGGGTGACATGAAATGGGATTTATATAAAATGTCGATATTAATGTGACATAAGATGGGATTTATATAAAATTTAAGGAAATTAAAAACTATGTGAAAGTTTGAAGGATATGCTCCCAACCTATTCACTAAATTAATTACTAATTGCAAGTGATCCCCCCCCCCCCAATCTCCTCCGTGGATTATTCGCCAACAGTCAGACTGCCTGTAAATGCTGGCATCCGTCCATCACAATGTGACGATGGTGAACACTTCGCAGAACGAAATCCACAAGGCCTGGAATTATTCTTCTACGATTATGAGCTGGTTCCCAACAGCAAATCGCCTCTCTCCACGCCGCTAGATAACCCAAGCAGACATCATGTTGATGATACAGCCTGGCACCAGTGGCGTCGCAGGAGTTGTCGGAATTTTTCATTGTACCAAGGTTATCCGCCCACGGGACTCCATTTCGGGGTTTGAATTCAGAGTTTCCTTCTCTTAGATGAGTCCCATCCACCCGGGGGTGCTGGTGATGTTTTTGCTTGACTGGGCTTTTGGCTGGAAATTGAACTCCAGACCACCAACTTGAGATTGACTCACTCGGCCACCCAGCACCCAAAAAGGATCACCTAAGAAAATACCAGCTCGCTACAATCTACAACCTCACGACATCAAATCAACCAAATCAACCAACAATGCCGAAAAGGCGCACATCAAAACCCATTGCATACCGCCTAAAATCTCCTAACACGATAAGGCATCCTATGAAACACATGTTCCCCAGAGCTGACACAAAAACCTGGCTAGATTAGATTGTGCAATCTCATTTGAGATTTTAATAGTTTAGCATTTAGCATTTCCGTTCAATTGGATGTGACGTCGCCAGTGACATCATCGGCCGTAGCGGAATCTAAAAGAAAGCATTCCCTTTGTGACACAGACCTCTCCGTTTGACCTAAACAGATTCGTGGCCTTTAAACAAGACCGCTGTGTCCCTATTAGCGTTGTGGTTCAAACTTAATTGAAATCAGTTGAGCTCAAGAATTGGTTGTTTTCCCCAATTCTTCTGTGTTTTTTTTTTCAATACGCCATAAGGGGATGGTGTGTTTGAGGGGGGGGATTCGGGGGGGGGGGAGGTTGTGTAGAATAATAAACTTGTGTCATTGATTTTTGTGTGTCGTCATTAGCTCAATGCCGCAGGGCAAGGATATTTAACAATCGAGTATTTACATCGAGGGGGGTTCTATAATTGTGGCTCGAAACCCTAACAGATCAACGTTTAGCCGTGTCAATATCGAATTTGTGTCTGATCGTGTCAATGTTTAGTAATCAGTTACGGGTTTCCTTCTCTTTCTTCTTGGTATTTAAGACAACAATTGAAGGACTGCAGTCAAGCTGTGGGAATGAAAAAGTACAACCAGGCAACTATGTATGCTGAAGCATGAATCAATAGACAGGACAATAAGATGTGTACGTCGCTTGATATTTATATCAACAGGGATTCATATTCTCGGCCTATGGCTCCGCTGCTCCGACCAGTTTCATAAACACGTTTTCAGAATTAGATTAGATTAAACTTTTCATAATATAAAACTGACAAATTAATTTTATAGTCTAACCGAAAGATGTTAGCCAAAGCAACGAATACAATTGAATACAAGATAGACTTCTATCACCAAAAAAAGGGGGTTTTGTCAAAGCAAAGAAGTCATTGCCCAGATACATGTAAAAAAAAAAAATCAAACAAATTTATGTTTGTCAAAGCAAAGAAACCACTGCCCAGATACACCTCTAAAAATCAACAAGAAAATGTTTGTTTGTTTTTTTTCTTCTGCTCTTAAGTGCTACTATTTGCAGCTACACGACACCAGCCAGAATCTGTCTAAGCAGACCAGGCGTATCGTGAGACAGCCCCGCGTAATCTCTCGGAATGTTGACGGGGCATTAGAAAGGTGAAATAACCATTTGCAGCTCAGCGTTTCTAAATCAATCGTCTCGTTACGGGGTGGCCCTGGCAATCTCATCCGAGGTCTTTCTGCACCTTGCTAAAGCCATTAGGCGAGGTCGGGCTCGGTTGCGATAACTTCAAACCCAGCACCGCGCCAGGCCCCGAGAGACAACTGTAGCAGTGTCGGGTCAATTTTTAGTATTCACAACCGCGGGTTCTGTTGTGGTTTTTTTTTCCTTGCTTTGCGCAAATTTGGAAACCGTAGATCTCAAATTATGATCGATGGCAGACCGGGATAAGCAGTTTTTTAAATACGATAATGTGTTGTATGATTTCAAGGAGAGTACTTCTTTTTATCTCTTTTAGGCAAAATTTTATATTTTTAACAAAATACGTTAAAAAGCGTTAGAATGAAGTTATTAAGAGGAATTTTAATTCTTGCCAGCAGAAAATAGTCAAGAAATACAACAGTTATGGGTATCTCATTTTGCTAAAACTTTAAAAGAAATGAAAAACTTTTGTAAAAAATTCCCAATAGAGCTTAAGCGGCTTCCGACAATTACGTTAAAATAATGTATGCTCCCAGTCGTCGTCATCGAAAAGTGATTGTTAAAAGAAGGAGTTATTCAGAAATAACTCAACAATTGGTGTGTAGGATTTGACACGAGGCTTTTTGGATATTTCTGAACAGGATTAAAGCGGTCTGTACCGTACGAACAGTAGTGAAGTGGAGTGCACCATTCCAACAGTATTGAAGTGGAGTGCACCATTTCAACAGTATTGAAGTGGAGTGCACCATTCCAACAGTTTTGAAGTGGAGTGCACCATTCCAACAGTATTGAAGTGGAATGCACCATTCCAACAGTAATGAAGTGGAATGCACCATTCCAACAGTATTGAAGTGGAATGCACCATTGCAACAGTATTGAAGTGGAATGCACCATTCCAACAGTATTGAAGTGGAATGCACCATTCCAACAGTAATGAAGTGGAATGCACCATTCCAACAGTATTGAAGTTGATTGTACCATTCCAAGAGAATTGAACTGGACTGTACCATGAGTTATGTATAAAGGCCTTTTATGTAGCAAACGCATGATTGATCCAAAATGGCCCTTGAACCTACACAGTGTTCACGGCATTGGGTGTGTGTGTGGGGGGGGGGCTCTTGTTTGAAATACAATATCATAAAAAAGATATTCCAACAAAGCAAAAATCTCTACCCCTCAACTGTGTTATTCTTAAACCAGTGCACGGGCCAACACGGGCCAACACGGGCCAAAACGGGCCAACACGGGCCCACACGGGCCAACACGGGCCAACACGGGCCAACACGGGCCCACACGGGCCAACACGGGCCCACACGGGCCAACACGGGCCAACACGGGCCAACACGGGCCCACACGGGCGCACGCCCCCTGCAACGTAAGACGTCTTTATTTTGTTCCAATGAAACACCCACAAGATCTCAACCTGATGCAACTCACTTGTACCATTGCAACACATCCCCTAAGTTATAATGGGAACATATATCATCACTTGTATCATTGGAACATATCCACTAAGTTATAATGGGAAAAAATGTCATCACTTGTATCATTGGAATATATCCCCTAAGTTATAATAGGAACACATGTCATCACTTGTATCATTGGAACATATCCCCTAATTTATAATGGGAACATATCTCATTACGTGTATCATTGGAACACATCCCCTAAGTTATAATGGGAACATATCTCATCAATTGAATCATTTAAACATATCCCTTAAGTTATATTATCCTATTACTTGTATTATTTGAAAATATCCCATTAATTGAACATATACTGTCTCTTTTTTTACTTCTAATTTGAACATATCCCTTCCTTTTTATTTATAGACAAAATTCCCCTTGTCCAATATCGATTTACTTGTAGTTGTAGAAACGAATCCCCTTGTCTATCTCAGCCATTTACTCACTGGACAGCCTGGACGTACTCTAAGCAATCTTTCAACCCTGACAGATGATGATATGTTATTGGAATAAAAAGAATGGCCACTCGACCCCCTGGGGTCTGATCAACAAACTTATGGGAGTGCCTGGGTGTAATAATACTAAGAGTACAGCAGTCTTATCTCTCGTTATCATCACAGCATCAAAGACTCATTTTAACTACACACACATTCAAGATGCACTAAGATTCCAAAGATCGGTGATCTCATAACAATATTTTTCTGGTTTTGATGTATTTATTCAAAAGTATAGACTGATGATAGCACCATTCTAAGCCCACTCTAGTTTATATATAATATATATATATATATATATATATATATATATATATATATATATATATATATATATATATATTTCTTTTGTTATAATTATCTATATTCATTTTTATTTTTTTATATATATATATATATATATATATATATATATACATATAGTTCGTCAGTTGGAATCAACTATGCTCATCTTGATCATCGTATTTGCTAATTGTGAACCTGGCTGTGGGTGCGCAGATGGCTCATGGTTGTACAGTATGAAAGACAGCTCTTGAGTCTCAGTTCCCAGCGACAACCAAGTTCTTCTCGTGTAGCAGGAGATCGGATGTAATCAACTGGGATCGCCGTCATAATAAGTGTTGCCATGACATCCGTACAGGTAACGATTTGCGACTCCGCAATAAAGGAATGATCACCTTTTCCATTTAAAAAAAAAAATCTTCTTTATGAAAATTAATGACCGTAATATAAGTAGTCGAGGACTGACACTCATGTTTATAATTGGGTGTCCTAGTGTCGGTCACATGTAATAGGTAAACTCCCCGACAACATCGCGTCCAATATTCATAATAGCAACTACAGACCGATCAAATTTCGGCTTCGGTTTCGGCACCGAAAGCTGCCATTTGATCACTTTCGAATTTTCTGTTTCGGCCGAAATCAGTAAATCACTTTCGGTCGGTCTCTAATGGCAACTAAACTTACATCGGCTCTACGCGATATTGAATTGCGTCGCGCTTAACTCGTCTCAGGAGAGGCTTGTACGTTTCCAATACAACAAGACACTAGCAGAAACCATCAACAGTCAGCTAATACTTCTTTTTTTCTATTCTGGAAGCGGTCATTTAGTTTTTAAGGGTGTTGTTTCCCCCCCCCCCCCCACTAATCATTGACTCTTAAAACGAGGAGAGTTGACTTTAATTTTTTTTAACGAATTTGGAAGAGACGCCACATTGAGCTACCATAGAGACGCCACATTGAGCTACCATACTCCTCCGGTGCACGTCCCCCCTGGATGTGCACAGACGGAATCAAATCAACAAACCAATCCTACAGAGGTAAACTGCACCTGAGAAAGTGTTCCAAATTACATTATCCTATCCCCCCAGGTGTATGTCCGTTCCAGATGAATGTCTGGATGTGCGCCTGTCTAGATGTGCGCTTGTCTAGATGTGCGCCTGTCTGGATGTGCGCCTGTCTGGATGTGCGCCTGTCTAGATGTGCGCCTGTCTAGATTTGCACCTGTCTAGATTTGCGCCTGTCTGGATGTGCGCCTGTCTGGATGTGCGCCTGTCTAGATGTGCGCCTGTCTAGATTTGCGCCTGTCTAGATGTGCGCCTGTCTAGATGTGCGCCTGTCTGGATGTGCGCCTGTCTAGATGTGCGCTTGTCTAGACGTGCGCCTGTCTGGATGTGCGCCCGTCTGGATGTGCGCCTGTCTAGATTTGCGCCTGTCTAGATGTGCGCCCGTCTGGATGTGCGCCTGTCTAGATTTGCGCCTGTCTAGATGTGCGCCTGTCTAGATGTGTGCCTGTCAGGGTGTGTGCATGTCTGAATGTGCGCCTATCAGGGTGTGTGCCTGTCTGGATGTGCGCCTGTCAGGGTGTGTGCCTGTCTAGATGTGTGCGTGTCTAGATGCGCGCTTGTCTAGATGCGCGCCTGTCTGGATGCGCGCCTGTCTAGATGTGTGCCTGTCTGGATTTGCGCCTGTGTGCCTTTCACTCGCTCCCAGAGAGGTGCAGCCTGAGTTCATCAGTTCTACAATGACCTTTTCGTGTGGAAAAAACGTTTGGGTCGTCATTAAAGGGAAAAATGAAAGAATTCCGCAGACTCGGATGTTGAGATGACATCACGCAGATTTATAATGCTCAGATATCCTTAGATTTACTAACTGTCTCTAATCTTTCATTGGCCCATTCATGTATATTTGACACTTTTTTCTTGTATCTGAAGAGCCAGGTAAAACGGCCATTCTGTCAGATATAACTTCAGCTTTACCTTTCAAGCCGTAGCATTGGTCTCAGCTTCTGTTTAGTTTCCTTCTTATCATTTTGATATTCAATTACTTATTATTTAATGTTTACTTTATTATTTCAGATCACACATAACGGGATATTAATCGTCTACGTTCTCTTTTTTTTAAATGTATTTTATATATTAAAGAAAAAAATCGATTGATTGATTCTTACATTCTTATTGAACGCTCACAAATCTTAAAATATTTTTTTGGCCCTTTTGGGGGAAAAGACGGAGTATGGAAGGGAGTGGGGAAGGGAGTGGGGAAGGGAGTGGGGAAGGGAGTGGGGAAGGGAGTGGGGAAGGGAGTGGGGAAGGGAGTGGGGAAGGGAGTGGGGAAGAAGAATTGTTTATTTTTTTAAGTTTTTTTTTTTTTTTAATAAAAAAAA
>CAXITT010000029.1:2454185-2520455 GCA_964033795.1 Lymnaea stagnalis
GTGTGTGTCTGTGTGGGCGTGTGTGTGTGTGTGTGTTGGTGGGTGTGTGTTGGCGTGTGTGTGTTGGTGTGTGTGGGTGGTCGTGTGTGTCAGGGTGTGCGCGTGTTGTCATGTGTGTCATGGTGGGCGTGGGTTGTCATGTGTGTCATGGTGGGCGTGGGTTGTCATGTGTCATGGTGGGCGTGGGTTGTCATGTGTGTCATGGTGGGCGTGGGTTATCATGTGTAGCATGTTGGCCGTGGTTTGTCATGTGTGTCATGGTGGGCGTGGGTTGTCATATGTGACGCTTACCGGATAAAGTGGAGAAAAACTAAATATTGGAGGTGAGGGGAGGTAATTTCGATAAAATATGTACATGACCGTACACTATATATAACAATCTACTTGACCGTACACTACACATAACAATCTACTTGACCGTACACTATACATAACAATCTACTTGACCGTACACTATATATAACAACAATGGGTTAAGCAACGTAACGCATTTTTGGGTCAGCAGCTGGTTCAGTAGGGGGTCAGCAGGTGGGTTAGCAGGTGGGTCAGAAGTTTGGGGTCAATTATATGTCTAATCAGACAGCAGTAAGGTATGCTGCCACATCTTACACTTTATTATCTTGAGGCACATTTACTTTTAACCTTATACAAGAATTTTATATTTTTAAAAAAAATACTTTGAGCGCTGTTTGCAAGTCCCCACAGATATCAACCAAACACTTGTTATGTCACAAGGAAAAAAAGCAATGGTTAAATTGTAGCGATCGAAGCCACAGCATCTTCGGCGCAGAGGGTGGTTGGTGTGTGGCCCGCGGGACGAGGGTGGTGGTGTGTGGCCCCGCGGGACTTAGGTTGCCTACCTCAGGGGTACGCCTTCAATGTGTTCTGAGACGTCGAAATTTTCGCGTGTGTCTTCCAAGACATTTCATTGTCTGCTCAAGTCGACGGGACCACCTCAGGGGTTGGTCATAAAATGCTGCATCGGTGTGGCAATCATTAAACAGAAACACATGGGCAACGCGGAAATCATGTGTTAATGAATAACTCTCTCTTTTAGTTGAGATTTTATAGCCTAAAAAGGGGGTGGCACTGACTCCGGGACTACACAAATCTGGAGAACGTTCCTAGAGCACTTCCTTCCAAAATTTATATGAAAAGTGGGATCTTCATGTCGGAGACAAAATTTACGATTCATAAAGGGGCCATCCAGTTAGTATGTACTAAATGGATGGCCCCATAGTATCAAATATGTGAGCATCTTTGAACACCGACTCAGATTCAAACATTTGATTAGCTCCGGTTTCTTGTCAATAGTCTCCAGGGACTTGAGTGCATGCCAAGTCAAAATTCTATTTAAAAACTATCACGTGATCAGAATACATTTATCGGTGACAGCAAATTTGTTTTGCAAGAAATTTTGTCGACGGAAAATTGATCGACGGAAATTTGATCGAATCTCTTTTTTTTTTCAGTTCACACGTTTAAATTTTCGTCAAGTTTCTTTTTTGAACGCACTCTGATATATTGTAAAACAAAATAATAGCCCTCTATGAAACTACATTCTGCCATCATAATGTCCACCCTTTATAAAACTTCATTCTGTTATCATAGTGTCAACCATCTATGAAATTACATTCTCTCACCATAATGTCCAGCCTCCATAAAAATAGTTTTTTGTTTTTTTTTGTTTTTTTTTTAAAGTTCCTTTGTAAGTCATTTCATTTGCTTGACAAAATAATCTTTAATGAGATCCATGAATCATTCCAGACCGCGGGGCTCTGGGTATATTCTTTCAACATTAGTATGGCAGTGGACACACCCTTTCACCGCATCACTGTCCACTGTCCACTGTCGCCTTGCAAACGTCCACTGCGCTAGTTTGACGTGTCGTATGTAAGTCGAACTTCGATTTCTATTTATCTCAGCACGGGCCTTTAAGAAATACAACATTCCCTTCCTCCCCCCCCCCCCCCAAAGGCCAGCAATGTCCATACTTGTGCTATTATCGACTTCAAATCTTTCACTCTTCCTCTTTTTTATATTTTTTTGGGACCGACGAGCCATCAGCTCCCGGCTATCAACAGTCGTGGGAATCCATGGGTTAACATTTACATGCCTGGGGGACTCACATGTGGGAAGTCGCGTAACCATCACGTCACGCGGTTCATGGCAATAATGTCAGCATTTAACATGTCATTCGGATGTCAGGCTTTTACAGACAGAGAGAGAGAGAGAGAGAGAGAGGGTGGAATTGATGGCAAAAGAGAATTAGAGAGAAAGAGAGAGATTTGGGAGAGAGAGGTGGAAACAGAGTTCGTGAGAGAAGAGAGAGCGAGAAAGAGAGAGCAAGAAAGAGAGAGAGATGGGGTTGAAAGAGTGTTCGGGAGAGAGAGTGGAAAACGTCAGAGAGGTAAATTTAATGATTGTGAAATGAGTGTGTGAGCGAAAGTAGCCTATAAGAGGTTGAAAAATAAAGGGTAGGGAAACTGTTAAAGAAATGTGGAGAGGATATGTGTGCTACAGACAAAGGAAGAGATGGTTATGTTTATAGTGACAAGAAGAGAAGAAGAGATGTGCTGCTTTGCAGAAAAAAAGAAGGATTTAAAAAGTTAAAGAGACACAAGAAAGACACATTGTGAATGGGAAAGAGAGTAGACACCTTTATGTTTGGCAGTTGGAGCAGCAAAAGAAAGGGGGCAGAGACATTAGGAAGAGACAGAAAGTAGAGGCAGGAGAAGAGACAGAAGGACGAGACAGGAGGAAGAGACAGAAGGAAGA
Organism: Lymnaea stagnalis; assembly: GCA_964033795.1. Taxonomy (NCBI): domain Eukaryota; kingdom Metazoa; phylum Mollusca; class Gastropoda; family Lymnaeidae; genus Lymnaea; species Lymnaea stagnalis. The sequence continues at coordinate 2,456,964 of CAXITT010000029.1, forward strand.
TACCTTGGAAGAGACAGAAGTAAGACAAAGGGTAAAGAAAAGGAAGAGACAGAAGTAAGAGGCAGAAGGAAGAGACAGAAGGAAGAGACAGGAGGAATAAAGGCCCACAACACAATAAATCTCTTCTCTAACAATGTTAGTAGATGATGCATCCTGGCGAGTACGTTAATCTGATAGAGAACGGAATCATTCAGAAATGGATTGTCTGGTTATTTTAACTTCGTCTGTTGGTGACTGGCTTAGAACAAGGAAATACGGAGAATGAGAAAAAAAGAAAGACGATCAGACAGGCAGATGGATGAAATACTCCGTGGATTAAGAGATGGATGGATGGGAAGAGAGAAGCTAACGCATTAAACACAGATAGACATAGCTAGATAGATAGACAGACAGACATGTACCGGTCAGCTGAAATAAGCGACCGATTTAGTGTGAAAGGCGTGTTATTTTCTGTCAAATAAACAATTATGTAATATCATAGATCATAGTGTTATGAAACTCCATGACATTTCATTGTCATTAAATATGTTACATTTTGATGTTATGAAATCCTAAACACCATATGTTTTAGAATGATCAACTTTTAAAATCAAATTTTCCTCATCTTATTGACCCTCAAGATTATATTTCAACAACAACAAAAAATAAATCAAAATTCAAATTCTGTGGTTTATTTTCCTCTGGTCATTTTAAACATTTATTACGTCATTAAGGTAGAAATATGGTCTTGGCATTTTAAAAAAGGCATGACGCCATACGTGTAGACATAAAGAGGGCAACACGGAGATGAAACTAAACGTCCCAAGACGTTGCCTTCACAGGTGAAGACACAAAGTGATTACTCTTTTGGTTGTATGTACGGGCGGTGGACTTTCTGCGCAGTGATACTTTAAGGGCCAGTCAGTTTGGGACACACTTCCTGTCGCTCTCAGAAACAGCCAGACACTGGAGTCTTTCAAAACCGATTTGAAAACATATCTATTTCGCAGACGCCTGCCGGGGTGATGTTGTCTACCATCTTTTCCAGCTAGCTATTATCTCCTAGATGTATATTGGCCTGTGTTGTTATGGTTGCAAGGGATAAAAGACTTAGAATGGGTATTCTCATATGTAGTTTTTGTAATGTTGCGTTTTGTATTTCAATGTGGTGAAATTTAGATTTGTTTCATTTCTCTTTTAATATGGATGACTTTGTACCGCGAATCGAGCCTTTGGGGATGAAGCGTGATTTTCAAATAAGCTTTATTATTATTATTATTATTATCTTTTACGAAGTTTTGTTAATACTGAAAATGACAAGAACACTTAGGTGACCTCAACAACGCCCTTGCAATAGATGCAACCTAACAGAATGGGATATGTACAAACACTCGTGTTAGCTGGAGCTCCATGAAAGATGAAGAGATATGTCGCCACATTCCCATTGGTATACACTCGAATATGTCGCCACATTCCCATTGGTATACACTCGAATATGTCGCCACATTCCCATTGGTATACACTCGAATATGTCGCCACATTCCCATTGGTATACACTCGAATATGTCGCCACATTCCCATTGGTATACACTCGAATATGTCGCCACATTCCCATTGGTATACACTCGAATATGTCGCCACATTCCCATTGGTATACACTCGAATATGTCGCCACATTCCCATTGGTATACACTCGAATATGTCGCCACATTCCCATTGGTATACACTCGAATATGTCGCCACATTCCCATTGGTATACACTCGAATATGTCGCCACATTCCCATTGGTATACACTCGAATATGTCGCCACATTCCCATTGGTATACACTCGAATATGTCGCCACATTCCCATTGGTATACACTCGAATATGTCGCCACATTCCCATTGGTATACACTCGAATATGTCGCCACATTCCCATTGGTATACACTCGAATATGTCGCCACATTCCCATTGGTATACACTCGAATATGTCGCCACATTCCCATTGGTATACACTCGAATATGTCGCCACATTCCCATTGGTATACACTCGAATATGTCGCCACATTCCCATTGGTATACACTCGAATATGTCGCCACATTCCCATTGGTATACACTCGAATATGTCGCCACATTCCCATTGGTATACACTCGAATATGTCGCCACATTCCCATTGGTATACACTCGAATATGTCGCCACATTCCCATTGGTATACACTCGAATATGTCGCCACATTCCCATTGGTATACANCCCCCCAAAGAGATTTTTATCTCCAAAAGCAGATTTTAAAATTAAACCACTCAGCCCAATCGATTGAGTTCTGCATGAAAGAAATGGCATTATTAATTTTTCTCAACCCCTCTGAAGATACGCTGCTCACTAATACACGTCTCAATCAATATAAAATAATCTATTTAGCATATATCTCAATTCTCAATCAATATTGCGCTTCTAAAGTAGAAACAATTTTCTAATTAAAGAATTCCATGTAGTTTTTTTAATTTTATTTTATTAAGGTAACCAAAGAATAAAGTGTTCGTGACAGAAGGGGGGGGAGAGAGAGAAGTAACGAGAGAAGTAGAGAGAAAAATGTAGAGATAGGGAGATAAGAGGACAGAGACAGAATGAGATTGAGAGTGACAGAGAATGAGAGGGAGAGAGACAGAGAGAGAAAGAAGTATTCAGAAAGAGAGACAGAGAGAGAAAGAGAGATTCAGAGAGAGAGAGACACACAGAGAGAAAGAGAGAGAGAGAGGGGGAGAGACAAAGAGAGAGACAGAGAGGGAGAATCGTAGACCCGTCTCATTTATTGAGATGAATTGAAAGTGAGCTCTATCGATCAGGTTTCCAATACGTCACGCTTCATTAGAGCAACTTGCCGTCTCACGGGCCCCATTGCCGAACGTGTCTGATGGCTTCTCTTGCCTACCGTGTCTGATAGCTTATATTGCCTACTGCGTCTGATAGCGTCTATTGCCGACCGCGTCTCACAGCTTCTATAGTCGACAGTTTCTGATAGCGTCTATTGCCTACTGTGTCTGATAGCTTCTATTTCCGACAGTGTCTGATATCGTTTATTTCCGACCGTGTTTGACAGCTTCTATTGCCGACCGTATCTGATAGCTTCTATTGCCGACCGTGTCTGATAGCTTCTATTTCCGCCCGTGTCTGATAGCTTCTATTGCCGTCCAATTCTGATAGTTTCTATATTTCTGTCCGATTCTGATAGTTTCTATTTCCGACCGTGTCTGATAGCTTCTATTGTCTACTGTGTCTGAAAACGCCTATTTTCCAACCGCGTCTAATAGCATATTTTTTGCCAGGCATGTCAGATAGCTTCCTCTTGCACATTTTAACAGATTTGACCTCGATCAGTTGACCTTTTCCCACCCATCTCATCCATCCCAACCCCACCCCCACCACCCACCCACCAGATTATTGACATCTCACACACCAGGTGTCGGACACAAAACATGAGGATCCTAACACATCTTCATAGTGCTCCTGCACGTGACGTGTATTCCATGCGTGGTGGGTCCTAAACGGAAAATAATAAACCAGTTAATAGAGGCTTGATATGTTTGTTCACTCTATCGGTACTGTAATCTTGCTCACGGTAATGATCCAACATGCCTTTTCATTTCTTGTCGATATTTCAAATACATTATTTCCAGATTAGCGTTGAACAGACGTCCATCGGAATGTGATTATTCTAAGCTTCACGTCTTTACAACTGCCTTCTTTTCATATTAGCACCTCCAATATTCCCATCTTATCATATCCAATATTCCAATCTTAGCATCTCTTATATTCCCATCCTAGCATCTCCCATATAACAATCTTAGTACCTGCCGTATTCCCAACTTCACACCTCCCATATTCCCATCTTAGCACCTCCCGTATTCCCATCTTTATCATCTTAGATATTTCCATATTAGCACCTCCCATATTCCCATCTTAGCACCTCCCGTATTCCCTTCTTAGCACCTCCCGTACTCCCATCTTTAACATCTTACATATTCCATATTAGCACCTCCCATATTCCCATATTAGCACCTCCCGTATTCCCATCTTTAGCATCTTACATATTTCCATAGTAGCATCTCCCATTCTCCCATATTGCACCTCCCGTATTCCCATCTTTAGCACCTCCCATAATCCCATCTTAGCACCTCCCATATTCCCAATTTCACACCTCCGAAACTACAAGCTTTACATCTCCCACTGTATCATCTTTACATTCCCTGTCTTGATCTCATCTTGATACCTACCAAAGAACAATTTATCTTATACACCTGCCAGTTTTCTTATACATTCTTACTTAACATTTATATGTTCAATGTAGTCAACTGACGTAAGCATTTTATTTATTATTTCTAAATTTAAAGAAGAGAGGCTGTTGACTTCACTATGATAAAAAAGAGGACCTAGTGGTGATAAAAGAGGAACTAATGGTCATAAAAAGAGGACCTACTGGTGATAAAAAGAGGACCAAAGGGTGATAAAAAAGGACCTAATTATCATAAAAAGAGGACCTCCGTGTGATAAAAAGAGGACCTACTAGTGATAAAAAGGGGACCTACTGGTGATAAAAAGGGGACCTACTGGTGATAAAAAGGGGACCTTCTGGTGATTGTCGGGAAGTATCGAACTTTCCTCCCGCTCGTCAGAGACGATGACGCCAAAATAAACCGGACAGAATCTGCCTGTCGTGGCAACTGTCGTCCAGTGGTGGTGTGTTGTCCTGGCGGAGCGTTGGTTTGTTTGCACGTGCGTTGCTCGCGACATTGATGGGAGTCCTCGCTCACTCACCGGTGACGCCCGGGGTGTCATTTCATGGACAGAACCCGTTTCAGAAATGCCACGCTGCTTGGTCCCAAGACGTGCACACGTGACTTCCTTTCAACGTCATCGGCAAGAGATGAGTTGATGACATGTTCCACCGCGACGTCACTATGGAATGGCACGACCAAGCAGGATCGGGTCTAGCAAACAACAACACCCCCCCCCCCCGCGTGCCCCGCGCCCCACCCCCTCTCCCCCCTTTGGTCCCTCCAATACTTAAGATCCATACCAGGTGAAAATTAAAAAGATTCACAGCCAAACATTATGTGAGGACAACATTTTGCGAATATTCAGATGATCCCACTGTAATGACAGTTTTTTAAAACTCAGGATTTTGTGACATTCAAGAAACAGTTCAATGTTATGATCATTTATTTATTTTTTTTTATTTTTTTTTTTTTTGGTTTTAGTTGTTTGTTGTTTTTTTCCCCTAAGAGTATAAAAAAATACAATTAGTTTTAACAATCAAATTATTTTTTTTCTCATGGCATTGAACTCGCTGCCTCTTGATCGAGCAGCTTCTTAAACCAACCAATACGCTAGTGTTAAAGCATGACATTGTTTTGGGTTTGTTTCGCACAACCCCTCTTCATCGTAGCACATTTCAAAATTGGGGAATCCAAGTTTTAATGCAACGACTTGTTTATAATGATTAAATGGTGGTTAAATGAGATGATACTGAGACTGTGAATAGAGTGAGACACATCAAACTATGAACAGAGCTAGAAAGCTGAAACTATGAACAGAGCTAGAAAGCTGAAACTATAGAGAGAGCTAGAAAGCTGAAACTATGAACAGAGCTAGAAAGCTGAAACTATGAACAGAGCTAGAAAGCTGAAACTATGAACAAAGCTAGAAAGCTGAAACTATGAACAGAGCTAGAAAGCTGAAACTATAGAGAGAGCTAGAAAGCTGAAACTATGAACAGAGCTAGAAAGCTGAAACTATAGAGAGAGCTAGAAAGCTGAAACTATGAACAGAGCTAGAAAGCTGAAACTATGAACAGAGCTAGAAAGCTGAAACTATAGAGAGAGCTAGAAAGCTGAAACTATGAACAGAGCTAGAAAGCTGAAACTATAGAGAGAGCTAGAAAGCTGAAACTATGAACAGAGCTAGAAAGCTGAAACTATGAACAAAGCTAGAAAGCTGAAACTATGAACAGAGCTAGAAAGCTGAAACTATAGAGAGAGCTAGAAAGCTGAAACTATAGAGAGAGCTAGAAAGCTGAAACTATGAACAGAGCTAGAAAGCTGAAACTATAGAGAGGGTGAAAAAAAAAGCTGAAGCTATGAATAGAGTGCGACAGCTGAAACTATGAACAGAGCTGGAAAGCTGAAACTATGAACAGAGCTAGAAAGCTGAAACTATGAACAGAGCTAGAAAGCTGAAACTATGAACAGAGCTGGAAAGCTGAAACTATGAACAGAGCTAGAAAGCTGAAACTATGAACAGAGCTAGAAAGCTGAAACTATAAAGACGGTGGAAAAAAAAAGCTGAAACTATGAATAGGTAGAGAAAGCTGAAACCTCTGAATGGACTGAGAATGAAAACATGTCCATTCTAAGCAGCAAGAGACTGTACATTCTTTTGTTTAAATGTCTGTGTGAGAGCGCCATCTTTAAGTTTCCATCTTGGCATGGACATAAAAACTACGTCCCGTATTGATGTCTTTATTCCTTTGCATGAGTAGATGTGGTGGTAAGAAGCGAGGCTGTTCCTATGTTTCCATGACATGCCCTTTCGGCGATGGCATTACATCCTAGAGTCACAAAAGGTTTTCAATTTGCCTCCAGTAATAAACAACTTAACACACCGATCAAGTTTTGGTTTTGTCCGTCCCCCCCCCCCCAAGCCCGGCGAAAAAAAACGGAAATGACGTCCCAGTTTGGTGGACACAAATTTGATTTTGAGAATCTCTTTTCCTTCAAGTATTTTAGACAAACTCTTATTTTCTGATGACATGAATAAATTTGCTTTAAATAACAGTGCACATCATCTTCACCTTGTACTTTTGTAGATATTTGAGACTGAAAGCGAAAGTATCCGTAAAATTGCTAGGGATTATTTTTATATTGCGTACATTATCATCTATTGGAAAAAAATGTTAACATGAAATTTAGTTAAATTTTTTTTTAATATACGCGCTCCCTATTACATACTTTTAATAACTGTTGGCAATATTGAGAAGGATTTGTTGTTTCTGTCTGCATGAAATGAAAAGCGAAAGAAGGGGGAAAAATCCATAATTTCAATACTTCATAAACTCAAACCAATGCTTTTAGCAGCAAATGTGGGATTCCATGTCTCCTGGCATACACGACACATTACTCTACCCATGACCGCGCCCGAGACTGCGAGTGATCTCCCCTTCACTAATCTCGTATCTCCTTAGATATCTCCAATTACATTTTGACCACACGCCTCGGTCCGGACTCTGCTCCTGAGGCGCGAGTGAGTAGCTTTCAGCTTTAGAGTTATTGATCTGAGCGTGAAGGCCCTGTCCTCCCCCACCCCTACCCTGCAACCCCCCCCCCCCCCCCCCCCCCCCCCCCCCCCCCCACTTTCATTAAAGCGGATTGATCCCACCGGTCTTATCAACCAGATATAGCCGCAAAGATTCTGTTGTTTCAGAAAACCGTTTCACCGCTGCCTTACATATCGAATTATTCTGATTCCTGAATTCACATGTCACCGTGCCGGCCTGGGACCAGATCTTGAGGATAAGGACAAGCTGTTCCCATGCCGAGCAGCCAAAACCACGAAACGAATCTAGGAACAACCCTTGCATAATTAATTGTAAACAGGTTAACGTTAAAGACACCCGTTAGTGTAGCGTCTGTCAGTCGGAGAGGGTCTTTTGTGTCAGGTGATATCATTCCAAGGGGCACCTTCAAATCGTAGATGGGTATAACGAGGCACCAAGATAGGTCAAGAATGCAAGATGTTCCACGTGTTGAATTTTTTGTATATGACTGAGGTATCCACAATAATAGATTATATATAAGAAATATGCCAAGCATTACAAATCTACTTTTGACAGGTGACAGTGATATTTACGGGATATGTCAGCTGACCTGTACGTGATTCTACCGACTTCCCGAGATACTGACGCTGTCACATACATAGAATAAACAGACAAATGCAGTGGTCTTGGGGGATACATAGACTAAAACACAAAGGCAGTGGTCTTGGGTGAAACATAGACTAAACAAACACATAGGCATCGGTCTTTGATGATACATAGACTAAACAAACACAAAGGCAGTGGTCTTGGGTGAAACATAGACTAAACAAACACATAGGCATCGGTCTTTGATGATACATACACTAAACAAACACAAAGGCAGTGGTCTTGGGTGAAACATAGACTAAACAAGCACAAAGGCATTGGTCTTTGGTGATACATAGACTAAACAAACACAAAGGCAGTGGTCTTGGGTGAAACATAGACTAAACAAACACATAGGCATCGGTCTTTGATGATACATAGACTAAACAAACACAAAGGCAGTGGTCTTGGGTGAAACATAGACTAAACAAACACAAAGGCATCGGTCTTTGATGATACATAGACTAAACAAACACAAAGGCAGTGGTCTTGGGTGAAACATAGACTAAACAAGCACAAAGGCATCGGTCTTGGGTGATACATAGACTAAACAAACACAAAGGCAGTGGTCTTGGGTGATACATAGACTAAACAAACACAAAGGCAGTGGTCTTTGATGATACATAGACTAAACAAACACAAAGGCAGTGGTCTTGGGTGAAACATAGACTAAACAAGCACAAAGGCATCGGTCTTGGGTGATACATAGACTAAACAAACACAAAGGCAGTGGTCTTGGGTGATACATAGACTAAACAAACACAAAGGCAGTGGTCTTGGGTGAAACATAGACTAAAAAAACACAAAGGCATCGGTCTTTGATGATACATAGACTAAACAAACTCAAAGGCAGTGGTCTTGGGTGAAACATAGACTAAACAAACACAATGTCAGTGGTCTTTGATGATACATGGACTAAACAAGAGGCAACCACATGGAGATATTTTAACTCATACTTTTGCAAATAACTCTGATAAAGTGGACATCATCCCATCATGATTCATTGCGATATCATACTGTCAATCAGAAAGACTCTAAAGATAACATGGACACTTCACGCTTCAGTTGAGAATGGCTCCTCCCCCCTCATTTTTGGCAATATTAAAGGAAAATAGTTAGGAATAAATTACAATGGTTCAAATACTTGAATTAAGTAGGGGGGGGGAGGGGGGGGAGGGTTCTTATTTAATAAGTTAACTGCCTTCCGGGTCTGAACGGGGACAATGCTGATACCACTCTGGTGAATAAGTTTCTGCCATCCGTCAGTGTCAACATCGATCTGTTGGTCTGTGACGTCACCTATGAAGTACATCCAAGTAAACTGCGTCTGATCTCCTGATGACGTCACAATGATGGTCGCTACATCAGCATTTCATTGCTGTCACTAGTTTGATATCACTGCCCAATAATTGATATCACTACTTTGAGATCACTACCTTGAGATCACTACTTTGAGATCACTACCTTGAGTTCATCACTTTGATATCGCTACACACAATTCACGCAATTTGGTATTCAATACATCCCAGTTTTCCATGCTCGTCTGCTGAAGCAGAAACAAATTAAGAATGACATCAAACACTCACCCCGATCCTCCCCCCCCCACCCCACCCCCTTTCCCCCATACGACACACCCAAAAAACTTCTTAGTTCCACAATCTTGAGCTTAGAGCCCAATCACAGGACTCTGTTAACTGTTATACCGGACGAACTTGTTATATCAGACGAACTTGTTATACCGGACGAGGTTGTTATACCGGACGAGGTTGTTATACCGGACGAGGTTGTTATAGCGGACAAGGTTGTTATACCGGACAAGGTTGTTATACCCGACAAGGTTGTTATACCCGACAAGGTTGTTATACCGAACAAGGTTGTTATACCGGACAAGGTTGTTATACCGCACAATGTTGTTATACCGGTTATACCGGACAAGGTTGTAAGGTACTTCATCTGAAGCACATTTCAGGCGCACCAGGGCATAAATAGAACTCGAGCTTCGATTTTGTCTAAGCTCTGCGTTCTGAAGCAGGCAGCCATTGTCGGCAGCTAAAAATAAGATGTGTTCTAGAAACAAGGAGAATAGTAAGCAACAGCAAAAAAAAAAAAAAAAAAAAAAAAAAAAAAAAAAAAAAAAGAGAGAAGGGGTTCTCAACTAGGATGATCACAGCATCATCTTTTCATACACAAATAATATACGTTAGAGGACCGGAACATTCGATTATGTACAATTGAAGCTCGCATTTTGACTTCGCTCAAACCTTTCGGTATTTTCTGTGCCATGTTGACAAATCTAAGCGGATTTGATTCGGCTATCGACACAACTTACATATTAGGTGGAAGAAAGGAGAAAAGTAAATGTCAGGATAGACTTAGGTCGAGCTGGTTGGAATCTTTATGTGTAGATTATCTACCGTTTTAGTTGCTTCCGTTAAATCAAGCGGATGATATCTTGCGTAGTCACTACTGGAGCACACAACCTTCCCGGTCCCCTACTCCATCCCCTACTCCCAGGGGGCACAGACTCCCTGTTCCACCGAAGGTAGATGATGCTTAAGAGTGCCGTCAGGTGATCGTGGTCGGAGAGTTACGCCCCCAAAGCACTGCGCCACCCTCGGAGTTATCTTATTAGTTGGTCTCTTGCGACGTGTGGCTTCCGCTTAACGGAATGTGGGGTCGTAGGGAACCCAGTGCGGGCGGGGTGGGGGTGGGGGGTGTTACAACTTCCTGCCTCACCATAGTTGCTTGTGGGCTGTATGTGGGGTATATGGGGGTTGTATCTTGGTTGTATGCGAGTCGTATGCGGGCTGTATGCGGGTTGTATGTAGGTTGTATGTGATTTGCCGCAATTTCAGGGGCGAAAAGGGGAAGTGCCAAGATTTCACTTGGGCATAATGATATAATGAGGTGCTCCTGATACAATTATCTTTTTTGTAATGCTCATCTCTTCTGTACTTTAAAGCATTATCCAAAATGCATCGCTTATTGTACACAATCCCCAAACCACGGACTTCACGCTTTATTATCTTTCAAGTAGAAACCTCTGACAACTAAAGATTTCCATAATCTTTTCATTAAAAATCTCTGACAACTAAAGATTTCCATAATCTTTCCATTAGAAACCTCTGACAACTTAAGATTTCCATAATCTTTCCATTAGAAACCTCTGACAACTAAAGATTTCCATAATCTTTCCATTAGAAAACTCTGAAAACTAAAGATTTTTTTTCTACGTATCTCACCCCACAGAAGCCGGGTAGACTGATCAGAGCAAAACGCTCACTGAACTCCGACTTCATCACTGATATTCCCATAAACAATTACATCTGAAACAATAAAAAATGCTTCAAAGTGCCTCAGTGCAACACAGTGCAGTATAAACAATCTTTCTTCCCACGCACAATAATAGCATGGAACCACCTGAACGATGCCACTGTGAACTCGACATCGGTCGAAAGCTTCAAGGCTGCCCTGGCATCGGCTAGGAGCTGTTAGAATAGCAAAATAATATCCCCAACCTTTGCAAAGATGCCAGTACATGGGTGCAGCAACAAAACATTACCAGAACCGGAACCAAAAAAGTAAATTTAAAAGCTAAACAAGCCATATAACCATGTTTAGTTTCATAACATGGATAATCCATGCTCATGATTCCAATTAAGTTTATTGTTTTTGTTTTTGTTGTTAAAGTATAATGCCAAACTGCACTAGTTATTTTCTCATGATCCTCCAATTTCGCAAGTCGCATTCAATGTATTGAAAATAAATGAACGTTTCCTTTCCCTTAACGTGTTCAGTTTCCGTCATCTGTAATGACATCATGCCCCACATGCGCGGGACCTTTCAGTTTTTTTGGGTCAATCTTTAAACTAGCTGATTCGGACAACCTGGACATGACAGCGTCTAGCGTTTTAATTAAATACTAGACAACGACAACAACGCATCTGTGTCCTGTACAAAATTTGATAACTGTTTCAGTTTTTGAATCAAGTGTTCTAAATCTGCTATACAGAAAGGGAAAAAAAATAGTATCTTGTGCAGAAGTGTATACAGCAATAAGAAAAGATATGAAGGTATAGAGAGGACGCATGTTAGGAATGTTATACAAGTATGAAGGACACAGTTGTGCCTAAAAACGATTCATATCTGCACTAGGACACATGGAGATAGCGACACAAGGATACACGGACACAAGGACATATGAAAATATTGACGCATGGACCCGTGGTCGTATTGACTCAAGGACACATGGACACATTGATACATTAATCTATGATGGACACAAGGGCATAGGCAAAGTGCAAGAACGGGAAAATCTATTTACCAGAGTCATTCTCAATTCACATCATTGGGATACTGTTAAATTTTCAATGGATTCAGTACTTGTTTTTTCCTTGTGGTGTTTTTCGTGTTTATTGCTGTTGTTAAATCGTTTTGGATTTGAGGGAGGGGGGGGGGATTTTTCCCCATTAAAACGATTTTCAACGACGCTTTTGTCGACGAATTTTCATACGATGAATATCAAGCATTGCTTGACCAAACTATAAAAGGTGTTCTTAAAGACTACGATTTCGATAAGAAAGCAAACACACATTTTAGAACCACTAGAGCCAAGAACAGAATTGCATTGTACTGCGTCCGGCATGCAGCCAGTGACGCAGTGAATACATTAAACAAGGCGATATTCAATTTGAATTATTTTTATTTTTAATCAATAAAGTGTGGCCTGGATCAATCGGTCGCTAGATTATCGTGATCGGTTGATTTAAATATAGGAATATCGACCAGTTCATCATTTATTAACTGCGTTGTGAATTCATTTATTTATTTTTATATATTTTTATGGGGTTTTTTTTAAAACCAAACCAAATTGTTGTATTTGACTAATAGTTTTAGTGGTTTAGCCTAAATCACGTGATACGGGCCAGCACGTCGGGTTGAGGTCCTCCTATAGAGAGTGTCCCATTGACGGACTTGGGAGATAAGTGACCCAGTTGTATTTTGGGGGCAATATTTGATTTGGTACCAGGTGGCGCGATTCACCAACTCCATCACGTGCATTCAGGTTGAGGAGCTTTCCTAATCTGGTCACGTGAACCGATCGTCGGGACACTACTCTCAGCGTGACACCAGCGGTCCTCAAATTGCTCCTCCAGTCCGATAGCAATGACCTTCACAATATAACTACTTGTAGAGATAGTCCTCGCTATCATCATGATTGAGCTTTAGAAACGTGATGGCTAAACAGCTGACGAGTACTTATTAACCAAATTGCTGGAGTACTTATTAACCAAATTGCTGGAGTACTTATTAACCAAATAGCTGACGAGTACTTATTAACCAAATAGCTGACGAGTACTTATTAACCAAATAGCTGACGAGTACTTATTAACCAAATTGCTGGAGTACTTATTAACCAAATAGCTGTCGAGTGCTAAGTACCAAATAGAATCTCGACTCCATTAAGACATCTTGAAACACTAACGATGAAATCAAAGCCAATATTTTGTGTTCACCTTGATAATCGCAAGATACAAATGGTCTAGAACCACGCTTGAAATCAAACGGGGGGGGGGGGGGGGAAGGGGGGGAAAAAGGGGTGTGGGGGGAAAGGGGGGGAAATGGGATGTAGGGGGAATGTGGGGGAAATGGGGAGTAAGGGGAAAGTGGGGGAAATAGGATGTAGGGGGAAAGTGGGGGAAATGGGGTGCGATTTAAAAAAATTTTTTAACTGTATTAATAACATTTCAAAAAATCTAAAGATTAATACATTTCTGAAAATGATATGTTTCAATTTAATCCTTACCAGGTTTACCTGAACCCATACAAGGTACTTTTGATGTACCCATCATGACACTGTGCTGTGTAGTTCTTGGAACCTTTTAAATTACATTCCGTCCATTACATCAATTACATTAATACGTATGAATACACCTTACATTTGTCCTCTGCTGTTGACGCACATCGTGTTGCCACCTTTAAGGTAAAAGTTCGTTTGAGAGTTTATGTTCATTAGGAATTTCTTGTGTCCATTTATTTTTCTTGTGAGTTTTCTTAAGTCATGAAATTCTTAAAATGTTCTAAGATGCTTCTAGTTTTGATAGCATTTTAAATATTCTCATAATCTATGTACCCATCGTCATTAATTTGTGTCTATAATGAGGTAATGAGTTTCGTTAATTATTGACCAAATCGATCATTACTTGGAATTTAAATTAACATACTTGAAGATTTGACCCGTTGTTTCTAGTGATAGAGTGGAAGGCTTATTGCGCTACTCTCTACCCGCTATTGCCAAGTCTCAACATCTAAAACACAAAAATTCACGTAAGTAACTGGATCGGGATTTGATGTACAAAAATAGACTATTTGCCAGGCCCTTGAAATGAGTGTTTATGAAATAGTCGTTCAAAGATCCCTTACTTGAAAAGAAATTTCTATGCATAGATATGGACGCTTCCAACATTATTGGGTGTTGGTAATTTTTGATCCTCTAAAGAAGAGAGACCAAGTCAAAACTTTGTCACGCCCATGAACTGTCAAGAACACGTTTTGGCTTCTTTAAGGTGTGAAAACGTAGAGATCTAATATAAAAAAAGTATCAGCTAAAATATAAATAACATAAAGAATTGTACCTAGATTCTTGATCGCTGTTGAACTTTAACACATAGAATATCTCAAAATTAGCTCTCCAACAAGTCTCGGGCTATTTATAGAATTCGCTTATTTATTTTGAATGTAAATGTTTAACAAAGTTCGAATCTGTGACGTCATCGGGGCGAGAGATGTTGATANAGTAAAAAATACCAAACGAACTCACACTTTAAAAATTCATAGCTCAAAAAGTACTTAAGCTAAAAAGTTGATTCTGGTTTCATTTTTTTATTTGAAATTAGCTCTAACTAACTGTGCTATTAAAAAAATTATTTGAATTTTTTAAAATTTTGTATCCATGTGCCTAGATATAGATACATAAAATAATTCAGATTTTCTCTACTAAATCGATGTCAACCTCACTTCCCATGAACCATTAGGCAAAACGTATTATTTAAAACACACACGCCCTCCACCCCCCTCCCTCCCCCCCCCGCCCCCACCAAAAAAAAAGGGGGGGTGGGTGATGAAAAAGAAAAAAGAAAATTGGATTTCCATGAGAAAGCAAATGTCGGGTCTGCAGTTTCCTTTATGGGGAATAAATGAATCAGCGATGTGTTTAAAAAAAAGTGTTCTAAATTGATCAAGCCGTGCAAAACGTGCTGTGAGAGTGACCTCCCCTTGCCTGGGATCAGACAAAGTCCATATAACCTGAAGAGAAAAGCCGATTAGCCATTTTAAGCCTTACCTGCTTTCCCTCCATCGACCAGGTTATCTCGCTGTAGATCCAGTTGACCTAACCCATCGCATGGGGGTGAGGTGAGGGGAGGGGAGCCCTTGAGTGCATTCGTCGGGTGTTCGTTATCCATTATCCCTTAGGAAGAAAAACAATCCATTCTTGCGGCACTCCATCCATCAACAAAAGAGGAGAAAGAGTGTAGTCGGAAAATACGTTAGGCCTTGGATACGAATGTTAAACGATGGAATGAAGACTCCGCTGCTAGATGATCCAAGTGGTTGCTAAAACAGCATCTCTCTCCTAAACCATATGTGTCAACAGAGTTCGTCCACCACAAGCAGGATGTACTTTGGCCTTGACATTGTAAAATAGTCCAACCGCTTCCACACGGTGTAGTTTCTTGAACAAAGTTCATTGGTCGACTCCGTGAAGCATGTTGTAGTTGATTGTCCATCAGCCTCTGGTCACCAAATAATTTGTTTAAAGTAATATATGACATTGTAGTTCATGTTAGAAAATTGGATGATCAAAATAGATCTATTTGTCTGAAGAAGGTCGTCTGAAGAAATTGCTTAAATTTACGGAGCTTTGAATGTAGAATCACAGGTAACTGACCTTGTTATCAAACCATATTACCTTATGGTAATTTAGAATAGTGGAGACTGCATGGCTGTTGGGGGTCATCCTGTAGAAGATGGAAAGAGTGTACCATATGCCGACAGCTTGCTGCGAGGCTGGGCGGTTCGAAGATCTGCTTCAAAAAAAAAGTTTTTGATAATGAGCAGACGACACGCTTGGAATCCATGATGAAATATTTACATCGTGCACCACCAAAATCCAAGGGGAAATCGCCTCAAAGGTGGATCGGTGTGCCAAGGGTGCACCACCAAAACCCCCAGGGGCTATTCGGCTCAAAGGCAGACCTAAGCTTAGAGGGATTGCCTGATGCGGAGAGGGATCTTCAGCAGCTGGGAATCCAAGCATGGAAAAGAAAATCCTCAGTTAATTTATGAGTGGAAGGATGTGGTGAGGCAGGCCAAGGCCCTACTTGAGCTGTAGCGTCACAGGGATGGGTGATTACCCATTACACTCTTGTGGCCTAATTCCGAGAGGCGAAGTTTTTAAAAGTCCTATTTCTCCGTTATTCCGTGAGTCAGCGAAGATGCCACATAGTATTACAAAAGTAGCTCGATGTTAGTAGACAGGCACGTCTTTGAAGTCGTTGGAACGTTCCGTGTGATCAACTCGATAGCAAGTAAGAATTTATACACCTCAATAATGCTTTTATATTTTTGAACATAACTTTTTTTGCCATAGTTTCTAAGACAATGGAAAATAAGCCTACTTATCCATCCATATAAGTACTCTTCATACTTAAGTAAATAGTTTTACACGTATCAGCTTTACATATCCAAGAGCGATGACATTATCATTGATGGACAAAGTCCATGCCCCCCCCCTTTTTCTCCCACCACTCCTTGGGCAGGGGCAGGGGCAGGGGTCGTCTAGGCAGACGGGAAGCAGACGTTTGGATAAAATTCGTTATTTGTAATGTCCTGTAAACAACAGCTGGTGCTCTGACAGGTCGATACACAGATAGAACATTCTCCCCCGTTCAGCCTCGTGTCTGGACTACAATGAAACGGTATCGACAAAGATGGCAAATAAATCCTGGGAAGAGCCCCATTGTGTCTGAGGGACACATGTTACAGTACAATCCTACTTGCTGTTTACAGTTGTACGCCCGCCCGGGTATTTCTTCTCCCATATGAAGAGCGGCACTAAGTTTATGTACATATGAGATGCTGCATACTTGTTGTGTACAGTTGTACGCAGTTGTGGCGGGTTTTTCTTTGTTGGCTTAATGGCTCTCAAAAAAAGAACAGTGTCACCACGTTCATGTTAACATGTTACGTATCATACTTTTTCTGTATAGTTTTTTGAAGTTTGGTTTGGGAGGGTTTGGGGGGGGGGGGAATCTCTTCTCTGTTGAAATAAAGTCTCTCAAATTGATTCTTTGTTGGCTTAATGGCTCTCAAAAAAAGAACAGTGTCACCACGTTCATGTTAACATGTTACGTATCATACTTTTTCTGTATAGTTATTTGAAGTTTGGTTTGGGAGGGTTTGGGGGGGGGGGGGAATCTCTTCTCTGTTGAAATAAAGTCTCTCAAATTGGAAGGGTAGCACCGCGTGTATGTATCTATGTCATGTATCTGATATAATAAGCCGCTACTTTCAAAAGATTGTATTCCATAACTACATATTGTCACCCTGTGCCCTCATAGCAAGCTGTTTCTACTTCATGCTCTGCGATACATCATATTGACTGTTTATATCGTCTTTGTTGACATCGTCTGTCCAAAATTTAGTGAAATCTAAAATCCGAGCTGCAATTTCTTTAAAAATATATATATTTCTTTCTTTTGTTCCAAGGTCATTTTTATATTTTTTAATGAATCCATTTGATATGGCCCATTAGATGCACACTAAGCACTGTCAAAGTGGCACATATTTTCACAGGCTAGATCATAACAGAGACCCAACCTGTCGGCATTGCAGCCTGGTCCCAGAAGTTTTAGCGCATCTGTTGGCTTAATACCCCTCACTAGATGTTTCGGGGGAGGCCAGGGCGTGGGGGAGAGCCCTATGTTAGGAAAATGTTAATGGCACACTTAGCAGATGGAGTTGATTGCCAATATATTAGCCGGGGTCATAAGAGAGTAATCTCAGAGCTTCACATGAATATGCGCGTTAGTTAGTCCATTAGAGGTCAAATGTGACGTGTGTTTTTTGGTGTTTTTTTGGGGCAGCTGTCGGTTGCAGTGTCTCATATCTCTTCTAGCTCACTATTATATCAGTGTAGAAATTATTCACGTTAAGAAACACATTTCTAAAGAGTCGCTCTCTTTTGTCGCTTTATTGAATCGCAGCAGATCTCCCGTATTTGAAACTCAAAGATATTATCACCAGCAGCCAGATGACAGCCGAGATGCCAGGGAAAGGAACGCATGTCATTTCATGTGCCGTTAAAGCGGGTTACAGCTGTTCAAGCGGGTTACAGCTGTGTGAAGAACTGACAGACTTGAAGATTTGAAAATCCTGTGGAGCTTCAAAAAAAAAAAAAAAAAGCTCGTCTGATGAGCGATAGAGTTTCGACGACTTGAAGTGGGAGTCTCTTGAGTCGCTGTAGCTCTGCTCGGAGTTCTAAGAGCTGAAACTTATCAAAATTCATTTAGATCAAGGCGTTAAATTCGCATGCATTCAAATTGAAGCCGGTATTGATAAGGTAGCACACAGGTAGGCGAGGAAAGATGTGTCACCTGGGAACTTAAAACTGGTGAAGATAGGAAAAAAAAAAAAAGAAAGAAAGAAATAGACCTAAAGANTGTGTTGGGGGGGGGGACCCCATTTCCCGTTCGTCGTCCTTGAGTGCTAAAAGGTGAATGGACATACATTTTATATATTGAAACAAACTGCATGATGTTCATGAATGTTTTACAACTTCTGTCTTCAAATGTTAAGTGTGGTTATCATCGTCACAAACTATTCAGAATTAGCCAATTATTATTAAAGATATTTTTGAGAGGGTAGGGAGCGGGGTGGGGGGGGGGGAATTAAGCTTGTTTCATTACTCTGGATCTTGAGAAATTTAACTCGGGGGAAAGGCCGACATTTGGCAGGTTGGAGACATTGGCTATGGTGTTAATATATATTTCCTGCCACGATTCTATCGATGCTGAGAACCTGAAGAGGAAATGTGTGTCAGAAATACACAAGCAAAACTACAATACTCAAGGTGATGGTACGAACATTTAGTATGCAAAACAAACACAAAACATCACTAAGCCACGATATCACTAGACAACTGAAAGGATATGGCCACGTGATGCACCTCAGGCACCAGAACCGGATGTAGTTCCTCTGGGTAAAAATGTAAAACGTCTTCGGTACAAATCCGGGGAACAGTAGGTCCTCGTCCATTTCGCCGTCATTCTGCTGGTCATTCTGCTGGTCATTCTGCTGGTCATTCTGCTGGTCAACCTGATGGTCAACCTGCTGGTCGGTTGGATGCTCCAGCTGAGACTGACCTGGATCATCCAGACCCTGCTGACCGCTGACCTTGGCGCTGTCGCTGACGTCTTTTTCCAGATTGTCACCGTGGTCCTGACCCCTCTTCAGAAGCCGGACCCCGTCGTGTGACCCCTGCCGCAAGGGGGTCATCTCGTCCACATGACCCTCAGCGGGCTCAGATTGTTCGGGCGTGGTCTGGTCAGCTGATGACGCCTGGCCGCCGGTCACGTGCGTTCTGACCTCATCGTCGTCATCATTGTCGTCGTCCACCGGCTCTACGATGACCGGCACCGGCATGTAGCCGGCGCCCGGGACCGGCATGTAACCGGCCCCACTAGACTCTTCAGCCATGGGCCGGTAGGTACGTGCCGCCTTAGCGTCCAGGTTGCATTGTATCTGGGCTAAGAACTCGTGTGTTCATTGTGCAGAGACCAGACGTTCTGGTTAGGGAGAGAAGGAAAGAAGAAACTTGTTTTAAACGCAAACCTTCAAAAATGCTTGAACAGAATGACGTGTATATAAATATAAACAAGTCTATTTACTTAAACCAAGGTAAAGTGGTTAAAAAGGGGGGGGGGGGAATAAGACCAAATAATTATTGGCGTCATTACAGGCTAAAATAAGAGGTTGAATAATAATTATAACACTTTTCTTAGTAAGCGTGTTCTAATTTCCTCGAACTGTCGTTATAAACAATTCCAAACTACACAATATTCCAAAGGAACGGGCACAATAGATGAAAGCACTTCCTTGCCGTGGATGGCAGTGGATGAGTGCGAGAGGCTGAATCACTTTATCCAACCATCAGAATTCAATAAATCCACAGACACACAAAAACACTCGGGGAAAGTAGCCACCAATACAATCAAGAAACACGGGATGTCAACCGAAATAGAGATTTTCAATTATATTTTTTGAATCAACAATTAAATTCACTCATTGTTTCTCCAGTCATCACATCGGATATTAAGCTTGGACTGAGCGTTCTTATTCCCAACCTGAGGCGTCTCAGGCCACAACACACCTTTACCTAATTGGTGTGCGCAATAGCAGTAGCTTCAGCTACGGAACGGTTAGTGTACTCGGTTCATCGCGGGCAGCGCATCCAAACACAATGACGTGAGTCGGTTTCTACTCACTGCGAACATCTACTGGGCCACCCCCTCACGGGTAGCAGCTGATGTACTCTGTAGCGGACATACAAACGTGTGGTTTATCCAATATCGTGGCCTCAGAAAAGGTAAAAAAAAAAAAAATTTATGTCGGAACACGGGGAGAGCTGGAATGCTCACCTAGAACTAGAATTGAACGAAGTATCCGTCAGACATCCCCTCCACGCTCGCCCGCTCGGCCTGCCTCCGTGCGAACATGCTGCCTCACCCCGCCACGGGATCACGTGCTTTGGGCGCTTGGTGAGCAGAGAGGAGGACTGGTCTAAGTTGATGACGTAGAGGCGGCGACGCGAACATTGTCCTAATGGCGGCCCGGGAGATTTTGAAAGTGCGGACTGATCAAATTATCGTCGTTGAATGTGATTACAGTTTGGTAATAGGAAATTGATGTCCGGTCATGGATGAGTTGGTTTCAAATAAAAATTTAGGGCTTTGAGCCTGGCAGTGGACAAAGGCAGGGTGAAGTGTATGACTGGGCCAACAGCAGGGTAGATGGAGATGCAATGAAATGATACAATTTGTGAAATTGACTTTAATCTTGCAATGTGTAATGTAATGAACAGGATATGAGCTAATTAGTATCCTGGGGCACTGTGTGGGGTAGAGCTATGGACATTCGATGGGCATGCTGGTGAGGATAAGGTTAGCTCTGAGGTGGCTTCCAACGTTATTCTATCTGTGAAAAAAAACACCAGACAAATGCAAGATATTACTCGGAGGATGTGTTGATTATATTAATCAATTTGTGAAAGATTAAACTACTCCATTGATGCAATGATAAACTACTCAATTAGGGAAATAATAAACCACTCAATTGGTGAAATGATAAACCCCTCAATTAGTGAAATAATAAACCACCCAATTGGTAAAATGGTAAACCGCTCATTTTGTGAAGTGATAAACCACCCAATTGGTGAAATGGTAAACCACTCATTTTGTGAAGTGATAAACCACCCAATTGGTGAAATGGTAAACCACTCAGCTGATAAAATGATAAACCACTCAAATTGTGAGATGATAAAACAATCAATTGTTGAAATTATAAACCACTCAATCGGCGAAGTGATACACCACTAATTTGTGAAATGATACGCCACTTATTTGGTGAAATTATAAACCACACAATTGGTGAGGTGGTACACCACACAAATGGTGAAGTGATACACCATTCAATTTGTGAAATGATAAACCACTCAATTAGTGAAGTGATAAACCACTCAATTGGTGAAGTGATAAAACCACTCAATTGGTGAAGTAAAATTGGTGAAGTGATAGAGGTTGAGCATAAATGAGTATCGGATTACCAGCCGACAGAAATCTCAATCTCAATCACTTTCTGTCGAAACGAAAAACTCAACCGAAGTTAACTTTCCTGTTTCGACCGAAACCACAACTACGTCGAAAGTGATCAGATTACGAATTTCGGCTCCGAAATCGAAATTTGGTCAGCTTTTCTTTCCCCCCCCCCACCCCCAGCCCCTCTGCCTGCTGTATGATAAATTTCTTCAGGAGAGACCAGCAGGTAAATATTAACACATAATATACCAGCATAAACTCAACCGAAGTTAACTTTCCTGTTTCGACCGAAACCACAACTACGGCGAAAGTGATCAGATTACGAATTTCGGCTCCGAAATCGAAATTTGGTCAGCTTTTCTTTCCCCCCCCCCCACCCCCAGCCCCTCTGCCTGCTGTATGATAAATTTCTTCAGGAGAGACCAGCAGGTAAATATTAACACATAATATACCAGCATTTGATTGGCTCATTGCTAGAGCCTTTCAACACTCGGGGAATTAAATGGAGCTAATGTCTCAGAACGAGAGCTACGGCTAAAAAAAAACAAAAAAAAAACCTGTAGCCACAAGTTAAAGACAGAAGTCACTACTAACCCTCCATAGAATTGATTAAACACACACATTTTAACAAAGACCTATTTGCATGGACATTTTAACACGAAATATTTTAACATTGCCACTCTCAAAAAAAATTATTTTTTTTTAATTATTTTTTTTTTTGGAAAACTGTCTGGTTTGGTCTTACGGTAATAACTGACGTGTCTGAAGTGATTGCAATTATTGTCTTAATGTAATTGTTACATAACCGTTATGCGGTTTTCCAATTTGATCTGTTTCAAGATTGGCCTCGTTAGATGAGCAATGCGTACCAGCGCACTGAAAACCCAGTGCACAATGATGAACGATATCAACGCTAGTGGTATTAACAATAATCATTTAAGTTGATAAAAAAAAAGAAATCAAATATAATGATTTTTATAGCAATTATATTTCAAAATTGAGAAAATATAATATTATGAAGGAAACATATCAAGCTGTAAGGTCTCTTCTCTGGTACCTCTGATAACATCGTGGGTTTGACGGTCACAGTCGACCGTCGTATTTATAGTGAGGTGTTGTAAAACCAATAATAAATAAATATTTGTATGGTCTTGGGTTCAAATCAAACAAAATGTCCACATGAGTACACTACAAAGGTTCGTCATTGATGCCGGGGAAACCTTGCGTAAGTGGTTGCTCTAGAGTTCACTAGACACTAGAGTTCACTAGACACTAGAGTTCAATAGACACTAGAGTTCACTAGACACTAGAGTTCACTTGACACTACAGTTCACTAGACACACTAGAGTTCACTAGACACTAGAGTTAACTTGACACTTGAGTTCATTAGACACTAGAGTTCACTAGATACTGGAGTTCACTAGACACTAGAGTTCACTAGACATTAGAGTTCACTGGACACTTGAGTTCACTAGATACTAGAGTTCACTAGACACTAGAGTTTACTAGATACTTGAGTTCACTAGACACTCGAGTTCACTAGACCACCTAAGTGGGATGGTAAACATACGTAATTAATAATTTCCTGGCCCGGTCGAAATTGTGTTGTCGATAAGTTGATTACATGTCCACTACATTGCAGTTCGATAAGTTGATTACATGTCCACTACATTGATGTTCGATAAGTTGATTACATGTCCACTACATTGCAGTTCGATAAGTTGATTACATGTCCACTACATTGCAGTTCGATAAGTTGATTACATGTCCACTACATTGCAGTTCGATAAGTTGATTACATGCCCACTACATTGCAGTTCGATAAGTTGATTACATGCCCACCACATTGCAGTATTCCAATCTACTCAGCTTGAAAATAACTATTTTAGATACCGCTGACATGGCATATCCGTAATCGAGGTTCAATATCAATGTGGGTTGTTGTTTTTTTACCGTTCTTCAAAAGATTTCACATAAAGACGAATTTGTTTTTATCTTCTTGTCAATCTTCAATTCGTAGTTAATTACTTGGTGTATTTGTATTTTTAACTAACGTGTTTGTATTTATTTGTTCAAACACACATTTGTACCAACTAAAGTCAGATATTGCTATTTAATAAATACACTAGTCACGTGATGAGAAACTATAATTTAAACGTTTAAGAAACAGTCGACCCCTGAATAATCCCCATCTCTCCCCCACCCACCCCATGTGAATGGTGTAAACCTCTGAATAATCCCCATCTCCCCCACCCCACCTGAATGGTGTAAACCCCTTGAGTCCATCATTGGCTTCACAACAAACTTAAGTACTAGACATTAAGGGGAACAGCACCTAACTTTAGATAGGGAGTGACGAGTGGGGGCGATTTGCAACGCATTTCCCCAGCTCGTGCGTCTTACCTTTGGGCCTGCATGTGTCTTTTGACCAGTAAAGTTATTAAGGCAGTTGGTCGCGGTTGAATGGGTGAGAAGACCGTAACAAATGGCCATGGCATCTTAGGGTGCTTTATGTGACATTCCGCCCCTGCCAGTGAAGAGATCGGGAATCATGTCCCAAACAGTACTTTGTGTGCTTTCCATGGCTCAAGTGTTAGGGTGAAGAAAAAAAATGAAAGGTTCCTTAAACAACATCCAGGCGAACATCAACAGATTAGTAAACATGACGTGACAGGAACTTAAGTTTCTAAACTTCTCCAAGTCAGATGTCAGGATCAGACAAGTGAACAGTGCCCCCCCCCCTTTTTTTCAGCAAAACACATATCTTAACATTTTCCACCGACATCTCATGGTCAGATAGCCAGACCAGGGATCAGCGGAATAGGACAATCAACGAAAAAGTAAATCCCAGAATTTATCTACAAAGAGCTTGTCAAGACCAAATTGTCAAGACCAACGCTACTGGTCAAGAATAAGCGATTTACCTCTGATACATTGCCCAAAATAGGGCCAGTGACACTTTGTATGCACAGGCATCTAATACGCATAGCTATCGGAAAGGAGGGACGCATTTAAAAAAAAAAAAAAAAACATCTGCCACTCATTTATAACGCTTAGCGGCTAATAGAGGCTGTAATGTTGTTAGGAGTTAAGGTTTTGATCTGTTGAGGAAGAGGGTGGGGGTGAAGTCTCAGCTTTCTGGAGTCTTTCAAGTGCGCTTAGCCTGGTGGGAACATCGACAGGCTGAGGGATAAGCTCGTCTCTATTTAATTAATTGGAGTACGAGGCACAGGAAGTGAAGATTGAGAGATTGGGTGGGGCAGGGGGGTGGGGGGGGAGGTGCTTGCATAGGTGTCATGGCACAGGTGTGTATAAGATATTGATGTGTATTCGATGGGGTAAACATTGAATTTCGGAATGGTGTGTTGGAACGAATGGTGTTAACATGAAGCTGGGGATAAAGCTGTTAACGAAAGTGATGTGTCGGGGGATACCGGTGTTAATGAATGTGGTGTGTCCGGGATAACGGTGTTAATAATTATGGTGTGTCGTGGGATACCGGTGTTAATGAATGTGCTGTCATGAGGCTAAACACGTTAATGAAGGGGTTGTGTTGGAACCGTAATGTCAAGTAAAGCCATGTGTTGGGGCATCATACTGTGTTAGTATGGGTAATAATCTGTATTTATTGCCCCTTAATGGTATGCATTAGCTCGAATAATTTATTTCAAAAACCATTGTGGACAAAACTTCCATGTACGCTGAGCGTGTATAATATTAACTACCAACAGAGATAAGATAAGATAAGACGAGGGATATCGACAAGAATTTGGGTGCGAAAACATTAGACATTGCTGCATAACAGCAGGACAGAATTTGCTTTGTTAGCACAATTTGTTTATAGGCATTAATACATTCATTTTGATTTGGCAAGCTGGCTTGATGTGCAATCGTAGGGAACGTGGATGTGCAATTAGAAGGAATGTCGGTGCGCTATTAGAGGGGACGTTGCTGTGCTTTTCGAGGGAATGTTGGTGCACTGTCAGTGGGGAAAGGTTGGGTTTAAAATAGCGAGAATGTTGGTGTGCAATTAAGGGGAATCTTGATGTGCTATTAGTGGGAATTTCGGTGTGCAATTGGAGGGAGTTCTGATTCCCGGGATACTTATAGGACTCTGACTAAGGAAATAGTATGTAGCACGAAGTTTGTCAGAACTATCAAATTTTTATTTGCCGAGAACTCTTGCTAGAAAATCGCCATGGAGGCGTGGTCATTTCATTATCGCCACAACTGCTATACAAATATAGAGCGTAACTAGTCCGGGGGCCAACGCCCTCCTCTACTAACAAACGCTCTGTGACATAATGTGGAGTGGGGGGGGGGTCATCTCCGTACTCTATTTTAGTGAATACATCCACGGACGACAGGCATTCGAAATCAACTCATTCTGTGTTTGGTTGTGCGAAATCAAAAAGGGCTGCAATGCGTTATTGATATCACTAGTATATATTTTCTTTCGCACTGTCAGAGCGGGTTTTATAACGGTTCAACCATTACTACTCTTCAATGGTCAAGTTTGAAACAATGGGCCGTCGTGCGCCGTAGGCATTCAGCCTTACCATGCATTCAGGATAGAGTGTAAGGCGAGAAGGCTGGCCTCGTTGCGGCCTTGTTTGTCCAGCTGGTCTGATGGACCGTGATTCACGACGGGCGGTCGTCTCGTGTCCAGGCCGGTACCATTTCACTATTGTTCATATAGGGTTGGGGCGAGAACTCCAAACGAACATCACTAGTTGAATTGCTACACTGAAGCCCGGCTTTATTGTACATCGCTACACTGTGGGATAGAGGTTTGGTAGTATGGACAATTTCGTCGAAATAACCGATTTATTCAACGAATTCTCACTCTCACAGGCGAACACCTGCGTCTCACGCTCACAGGCAAACACCTGCGTC
The DNA here is from genome assembly GCA_964033795.1 of Lymnaea stagnalis. Taxonomy (NCBI): domain Eukaryota; kingdom Metazoa; phylum Mollusca; class Gastropoda; family Lymnaeidae; genus Lymnaea; species Lymnaea stagnalis. The sequence continues at coordinate 2,483,654 of CAXITT010000029.1, forward strand.
TCACTCTCACAGGCAAACACCTGCGTCTCACTCTCACAGGCAAACACCTACGTCTCACTCTCACAGGCAAACACCTGCGTGTCACTCTCACAGGCAAATACCTGCGTCTCACTCTCACAGGCAAACATCTGCGTCTCACTCTCACAGGCAAACACCTACGTCTCACTCTCACAGGCAAACACCTGCGTGTCACTCTCACAGGAAAACACCTGCGTCTCACTCTCACAGGCAAACACCTGCGTCCCACTCTCACAGGCAAACACTTGCGTCTCACTCTCACAGGCAAACACTTGCGTCTCACTCTCACAGGCGAACACCTACGTCTGTCCGTGCTAATTATCACATGAACCGTTTATCAAAATGACCATGTACCCCATGCTATTGCTCTTAGGAAATTATGAACAAAATTTTTCGTCCAGCATAACGATTCATTGTCCCCGGTGTGCCATGGATCATCCTGACATATGTATTTACCTTTGTGCCTATTACATAAAGACAAAATAATGTATGTCCTGAATTTGACCAAACATTTCTGAAGGAGATGTACTTAATAGCAATTTCTTGTTCTTTGATTTTTGTCATAAAAATGTGCTTCTTAAAAAATTGTGTGTATTCTCCTCCATCAATGCTTCTCCCTTTTCGGGTGTCAGGAGGGCCCCCACGGTCTTAGTTTTAGTCAGGGGGTTCCCACGGTCTTAGTTTTAATCAGGGGCCCCCCACGGTCTTAGTTTTAGTCAGGGGGGCCCCCACGGTCTTAGTTTTACTCAGAGGCGGCCAGTAATGTGATCACAGAATTACAGGGAGAGCTGCTTGCAACCAGAAGGAAAAGAAGCGAAACAAGGTTATGGGAAAACCTGGTGGGGAAAAATGACACAACAGAACAACGAACGTGTGAGCTAGAAGTCTTCTTAACGAAAGAAACAAAAAAAAAGTAAAAACATTAATGTTGAGGCAGTAAGAAATCTAAACATGGTGGTATCCTTCTTCGGGTTTTTTCTCTACCAGGTCCATATTTCTTAGGTAAAACATTTGATCACTGAAAACAAACCTTTACTTACCTTTCTTTGATTCATTATAAACGCTTGTATCTGTTATACTGTATTTTGTTTGTTTGTTTGTTTGTTAAGAAAATCATGAGATCCTATTCCATTGATTATAGGTGGCATGCGTATGTATTAAGTTATTGAGTTTTGAAACAAGGTGTTGAAGACAACTTACTTCTACGTGGCTGATACCGAATAGGTGTTAAGACCTCGGTGTATCATAGACACCTGAACTTGACACCCAGGCCGCGCGCTATTCCGCCCCCCCCCCCTAATGACCAGGGGGATTGTGCCTTGGTGGAACACATCTAACGACTTTGAGGACCGAATCGATCGGTGCGGAGCCACCCTCCCGCCCCCCAGTGTTAATGGGAAGATTGGGGGAGAAGGTTACGGCTTGTAGGGCTACTTCCCTACTAATCATCGACTAAACGGTTACCATGGCAACAGATTTTATGCGTATAACTTTAACGCTTGAGGCGTTGTTGGGAGTTTTCTCCCCTTCTTTTTTTTTTCTCCTTCATTTTTGTTATTTTAGTGGAATAGTAACGTGGAGTGGGGGTCAGATGGCCTTAGTTAAACATTTCAACGTGTGACCCGCCAGTGTCTAACACAGTTAGTGAGTCAGCCGGCGCGACCAAGTGGGGTCGGTTCATTTGAAACACAATCGTACAATTTAGTCCTCATCGTTACAATCCTTCAAAGTTACAAAACAATATTGGTACATTCTGTGTTTTATGACAAAATGGCCTCATTGGAGCCACTGCTGTATGACCAAAGTAGAGTCAGTGGTATATAGCCTAAGTGGAGTCAGTGTTCTATAGATTAAGTGGAGTCAGTGGTATGTAGCCTAAGTGGAGTCAGTGTTCTCTAGATTAAGCGGAGTCAGTGGTATATAGCCTAATTGGAGTCAGTGTTCTATAGATTAAGTGGAGTCTGTGTTGTATAGCCTAAGTGGAGTCAGTGTTCTATAGATTAAGTGGAGTCAGTGGTATGTAGCCTAATTGGAGTCAGTGTTCTATAGATTAAGTGGAATCTGTGTTGTATAGCCTAAGTGGTGTCAGTGTTCTATAGATTAAGTGGAGTCAGTGGTATATAGCCTAATTGGAGTCAGTGTTCTATAGATTAAGTGGAGTCAGTGGTATGTAGCCTAATTGGAGTCAGTGTTCTATAGATTCAGTGGAGTCTGTGTTGTATAGCCTAATTGGAGTCAGTGTTCTATAGATTAAGTGGAGTCAGTGGTATGTAGCCTAATTGGAGTCAGTGTTCTATAGATTAAGTGGAGTCAGTGGTATGTAGCCTAATTGGAGTCAGTGTTCTATAGATTAAGTGGAGTCTGTGTTGTATAGCCTAAGTGGAGTCAGTGTTCTATAGATTACGTGGAGTCAGTGGTATATAGCCTAAGTGGAGTCAGTGTTCTATAGATTAAGTGGAGTCAGTGGTATGTAGCCTAACTGGAGTCAGTTTTCTATAGATTAAGTGGAGTCTGTGGTACATAGCCTAATTGGAGTCAGTGTTCTATAGATTAAGTGGAGTCTGTGTTGTATAGCCTAAGTGGAGTCAGTGTTCTATAGATTAAGTGGAGTCAGTGGTATGTAGCCTAATTGGAGTCAGTGTTCTATAGATTAAGTGGAGTCAGTGGTATGTAGCCTAACTGGAGTCAGTGTTCTATAGATTAAGTGGAGTCTGTGTTGTGGAAATGGGCAAAAAAAAAAAAAAGATGTTTATTAAGTCATAAATCAATTTATGAGTTTATTATTTTTCTTTCTCCAAAGTCAGCTGAAAAATTCAAGACTTTTTTTTTAATAAACCGCTGTATGAGTTAAGTCAGTAAGGCCGCGTACTTTTGTCTGACAGGGAATGGCAGGGGAGAACCGATCGGCCCTGTTGTTATGGTTGGCTTATCAGACCGGAGGGGCCCTATTGGCCTTAAATTTATTTAACCCTCATTCACGAAAAGTACGCCCCACACAAGAACAAACATACACAAATAATACATTCCAAGTATGGCAAGTGTACTGACAATGCTAACCCCTAAAAAAAAAGTGCGTCCCTTTGTGGACAGAATGTCTTCCTACGCCAGAGAGCATGCAGCTTACCCATTCCCAAACAAAATTTTGATGTTAAAATTAATTAACCATTTTGGGGGCTGTCCATAAAGCACGTCACGCTATATTTGACCATTTTTACCCCCCCCTCCCCCCTGTCAAAAACTGTCACAAATCTCGGAACAATTTTTTTAAAAAAATTAACACCTAATTAAAATTTAATCTAAACACCCTTCACTATTAAACTGTATTAAAATATAAAATTTCCATTTAAAAGAACTATCCCATGAATAAAATGAATTTAATAGTAGAATAGCTACTAGCGCTCCTAGCAAGAGGAATCGTGAACAACACGTTCAGGAGATACGCAGTGACATGCTATTTTGACATAAAACTAAATTAAAATGTTTCACAAAATTTGTGAAAATTATTTTTAAAGCTATTAAATTCTAATAAAATTTTTTTTTTTAAAAATAGAAATAATTTTTTTAAATAAATGTGTGACATCACACATGGCCTGACACCCCCCCCCACCCCCGTCACAAACTGTTACACTTTCTTACACTCCCTCCCCTCCCCCCCTCCCTTTGGAGCGTGACGAACTTTATGGACGGGCCCTTTAAAATTGCTGATCATAATTTTGAGCCCTTTAAAATTGCTTATCATAATTTTGTCAAGAGCCCCCCCCCCCTCATTTTCGGCCCAGCGTGTTACTATTTCATTATCTTTTTTTTAATCTTTTTTTTTTAAACAGTTATATTGTTCCATAAAACTGACAGTCGGGATAGAAATGACGTCATCAACAGTGGGAGCACAAGTCATGCTTCTCCGCGGTGTGATGCAATCGATGAGGGGCGGCCACCGCTTGTAGACTAGCAAATCGCATTTATTGTTGCCGTTTCTGGCAGCGGTGCATTTAGAGCCGGGCTCCGCGCGGTGCGACATCAATAATGAATGCCACCACCGTTGCGCACCCCCGTCACACGTACACAGCGCGGGGGGGGGTAAATTATGGACGGGGCGCTTTGGTTAGACAAACAAACGGACTCCAAACAATTAAGTTCAATTATTTCTGGCGTGCGGGCCTCAAGAGCATTGTCAATACAATCAGCTCTTGGATGGGATCTACGATTTAATTTTGTCGGAAGACTGGATGCACGGAAGGAAGGAAAAATTCAGGTGATGGTAATGTATATATATATGTCACCATCACCTGTATTTTTTTATTTTATCGTTTTGTATTTTTTGTTTTTTTTTGTTGTTTTTTCCCATACAGAGTGACGAGTTAGAGGCCACTCTAGAAGCCATTGAAGTTCTGGGGTGGAGCATTTCAAACAAAATATTTGCCATTCAAAAAGAGACATCAAATTGAGACGTGGCTTTTAATCGAGCAAGGAACAAAACTTTGAAATAATTGTTATATTATCGTTGCTAGATATAGTAGGTTGGTTTGTTTTTTTTTAGTCGTTCGCGTCAGAACTCAGAACGGCAGCTGTGTAAAAAGAAAGTAGTAGTTGTTGTTTGGACAAGAGAGGTCCGCCCGTGGCACACGTTCACAAATGCATTGCAGTAAGAAGAAAACAACGATGACCAAGGCTTGATGAACGGCCGATGAGCTCATCATGGAAGGGAAGTTCACGATGCAACGGTGCATGGGAAGGACAGGGTTTGTGTACGACAGAGATAGACAGAGAGAGAGAGAGACAGAGAGCGAGAAGGAGAGAGACAGGCAGACAGAGAGAGAAAGAAAGAGAGAGATAGAGAGACAGAGAGAAGGAGAGAGACAGACAGAGACAGAGAGAGAGAGCAAGAGAGACAGAGAGAGAGGAGAGAGACAGACAGACAGAGACAGAGAGAGAAAGAAAGAGAGAGAGACAGAGAGAGAGAAGGAGAGAGACAGACAGACAGAGACAGAGAGAGAAAGAAAGAGACAGAAACAGAGAGAGAGAAGGAGAGAGACCGACAGACAGAGACAGAGAGAGAAAAAAAAGAGAGAGAGAGAGACAGAGAGAGAGAAGGAGAGAGACAGACAGAGACAGAGAGAAGGAGAGAGAGAGATTAGATTGTTCATTATCGCTGGGTTCCAGCTGCTAGCCAACAAACAAAAAAGCAAAAAGAACCATCAACAACGCACCCAAAAACACGCAAATGAAAAAACAAAACCAAAAACAAAACCAAAAACAAAAACAAAAACAAAAACAAAAAGATGAAAAAATGTCCAAATCATGAGCCCATCATTTTAATAGAGTAAATTCACTGAGTTGAGAACTTGAGATGAAAGCTTCTGGCAGGTGCGGCGATGATTTGACAGCTCTGAGACTGGCCGACCAATCAGAACTGACCAGGAACAAGAAGGTTATTTGTTTGAGTGGTTGGGTTCACAGCACGACTCCACCGTTGAAACGTGATCTGGGTCCGTTTGCTCAACCTCAGTAATCCGTAGCAGTAAACACTGTGATATTGCGTTAAGATCTTACAGCAAGGGTCTCCAAACTTGTTTTTTTCACGCCGGGCCGGATAACGAACAAAAATGACAATTGCGGGCCGGATAATGATTCTGCACAATACTTGCTAGCCAGAACGAAAACTCTGGGGGAAAAAAGACGAAAAACTTAGTTTAGTATTCCATGTTAAACATGGGCGAGTGGCGTGCAATGTACCACAAAAAAAAACAAAGACAACCAAAATATTCATTTTCTTTAAAAGTTATCAAAGAAGGTGACGTTAGCAAAGAGATAGTTTCAACAGATGCAGTGCGTTAATATTCGAATATCACAAACTAAGCAGCAAAAACAAGTTCGTGAGATTCATGAAATTGACGTTGTCCTTCAAGATTTCATCAATTTTTGGTTTCGAATTGCTGCATCCAATCAAGAGAATTGTTTTCAAATGCTTATCATTCACTCGCGTTCGATGTGTGACTTCACATACTTCAATTTTGAAAAAGTTTGTTCACAGACAAAAGTTGTTTCAAACACTGACGCCATACCAGTGGCAAAGTTCTTCCGTTTCAGAAACGCAGCATCGGGTTAGCAGCGGTTAAACCCAATAAGTTTTCCTTCTCTGTGGGTAAACATACGTTTTTATCAAGCAAGTTCAAGGACCGTCGGCGGGCCGGATGAACTGGCCTCGTGGGCCGGATGCGGCCCCGCGGGTCGTAGTTTGGAGACCACTGATCTAGAGCACCAATAGGGAGTGTCATTAACGGATGATGTTCATGAGGTCATCAAGTGCTTGGTTCAAGTGAAATTGGGCTCTACCCCCTTTTTGTCTGCTCTCCAAAGTAGTCACAAAAAGTGTTTAACCTAATCGAAATGCTGGCTAAGTTCATTGCTCCCGAAATCAGAAATACGAACAACTTTAGCTCCAGACTTCAGGCATTCAGAAAAATCTTAAAGAGACTTGAAATTTCCCAGGAGTCAGTAGTAAGCAGTGCAGAACAATATTAGCGCCAGAAGTCAGTAGTTTAGAACAATAGTGTCTCCAATAATAAGTATTTAGAACAATAATAACCCCAGACTTTAGTAATGTTGATCAATCTTGGCTCCAGTAGTCAGTAGTTAAGAACACTCTTAGCTCTAGTAGTCAGTAGTTTAGAACAATCTAAGCTCCAGTAATCAGTAGTTTAGAACAATCTTAACCCCAGAGGTCTGTAGTTTAGAACAATCTTAGCTCAAGTAATCAGTAGTTTAGAACTATCTTAGCCCCAGTGATCTGTAGCGTAGAGCAGTTTAAGCTCCAGAATTCAGAAGTTCAGGGCATTTTAGCTCCAGCTTAAAAGGAACACAACAGGTTTCGTATTAAAAAGTTTTAAACAACCGATCTGATCTGTACACAATTTTTGGGCTCTATCTGTTGTCTAATCGCACTGTTTTCTTCTATACAAAACATTGGGGCTCTATCTGTTGTCCGGTCGCACTGGTTTCTTCTGTACAAAATCTCCCTTCTAACTAAACCAAAAGACCTCAATTATATTTCATTAAACACCAAAAAGAAAACAACAAAAAACCCAAGGTGTTGTGATCTCCGCTCTCCTATCATCGTATCATTGACGTGTATGCCTTCAATTAGGATCCACTATACCCACCTTAGTTATCTCATTAGAAAAAAAAAAAAAAAACTTTTACATACATGTGTTTATTCTTTGCCATTTCCATAACAACAAGGTAAACAACTCTGGATCTTATCTTTTATACGTCAATATCTCCACCCCCAACCCCCACTCCATCCCCCCCCTCCTGGCTTCAGCCATATTTTTTTTTTCAAATTAATATTTGTTTGGACTTTCCTTTATATCACACTATAATAAACGTGTTAAAACCTAGATGATTGAAATTTGAATATATCCAACTGGTGATGTGTCGAAAAAAGACATGAAAAACGGATGACAAGGAAAAGAGATATCCATTCATCCATCCATCCCTCCGCCAAACTTCTGTCTCACTACTTGGGATACAGCTGTCTCACTACCTGTGATACACCTGTGTCACTACCTGTGATGCACCTGTCTCACTGCCTGTGATACAGCGTCCTCACTTCATGAGATACAGCTGTCTGATTACTTATGATAAGCTGTCTCACTACATGTGATAAGCTGTCTCACTACTTGTGATACAGCTGTCTCACTACCTGTGATAAGCTGTCTCACTACCTGTGATACAGCCTTTTCACTACCGGTGATACAGCTGTCTCACTAGCTGTGAGACAGACACCACTATTAAATAAGCCTTTTGTGGGGGAGAAAAAAAATCTGAAACACTTTCCTAATGACCGTCATTTAGGCAGGAGGGAGGGTGGAGGGGGGGGGGGAGAACAGAGAATGACAACTGGGGGCCACAGTAATCCTCTTGTGGGCATTCACGGGGATAATTAAAGAAAAGTGTTGGCTAATGGCCACGACTGTCTCTGCGTCTGGAAGACATGGCATACCAACGACACAGTAACAGTCCAGTAACGTCATCTTGGGGGGGGGGCAGTGGGTGGGTTTTGAAAGTGGAATTCTTGGGTAGAATATTAAATGAACTAAGATAAAGCGTTTTAATTGCTAATGAACACGACAGGTGTCAACAGGTGAGACTTTGTCTCTGTACTTCAACAGCGCAGAAACATCACTACAGGACAGTGGTTCTTAAAAAGTTTTCTACTCGCACCCACGGTGTTATTTCGATACGGCAGGCACCACCACCCCCGCCCCAAATGTTAAACTCTGCTTAGGCCAATGAACTCTGGAGAGTAACGAGAGCTTCGTGTTGTTGTTTTTTTTTTAATTCACAGGCACTCGTAAGACTTGCTCTGGGATATTTACCCTTAAATTCTATTCACAGGCACTCGCAAGACTTGCTCTGGGATATTTACCCTTAAATTCTATTCACAGGCACTCGCAAGACTTGCTCTGGGATATTTACCCTTAAATTCTATTCACAGGCACTCGTAAGACTTGCTCTGGGATATTTACCCTTAAATTCTATTCACAGGCACTCGTAAGACTTGCTCTGGGATATTTACCCTTAAATTCTATTCACTGACACTCGTAAGATTTGCTCTGGGATATTTACCCTTAAATTCTATTCACAGGCACTCGTAAGACTTGCTCTGGGATATTTACCCTTAAATTCTATTCACAGGCACTCGTAAGACTTGCTCTGGGATATTTACCCCTAAAGTCTATTCACAGCCCCCCCCCCCAATCCACCCCTTCTATTTAATTCTACATTAAAATACGATTCAGCAAATAAGTCACATCAAATATCGTTATCTTCCATTCGTTGTGGTATGTAAACACAAGCACTGGCAGGGTTCACTAATGAGCTTTTCAAAGCCAGCTTCACGTTTTCCTACTGTGAGCAATAACATGACTTTTTGGGCTGCTAATCATTTGACTTTGAAAAATGAAACACACAAAAAAAAAAGCAAATGGTGCATATTCCAAGATGGCCTAGAGCAGGCCTACAGAGCTCAAAATGTAAGGTGGGCCGTAATATTTTATGAAAAACTTGTGCGGGCCGAAAGATAATAAGACAAGGAGGAAAGCTATTATGAAAATAATAATAATAAAGAATATTCCGTTATTTCGTGGGCCACAAAGTGTGTGCTGGCGGGCCACATGCAGCCCGCGGGCCGTATGTTGTGCAGACCTGTTGTAGAGTGTAGATTCTATTTCAAGTTAAAGGGTAAGTTCCGTACACTTAAGGAATTAGCTCACTGCTGGTATGCTCCCACCACCTCCCACCACCACCCTAACTCCCACCACCACCCTAACTCCCACCACCACCCTAACTCCCACCACCACCCTAACCCCCCCCACCACCCTAACCCCCCCCACCACCCCAACCCACCCCACCACCACCCTAACTCCCACCACCACCCTAACTCCCACCACCACCCTAACTCCCACCACCACCCTAACTCCCACCACCACCCTAATTCCCACCACCACCCTAACTCCCACCACCACCCTAACTCCCACCACCACCCAAACTCCCACTACCACCCTAACTCCCACCTCCTCCCACTACCACCCTAAAATCCACCTCCTCCCACTAGCTTCAAATTTGGGAAATCCCATGTGGATCGTGTGGGGAGATCTAATGGTAAAGTAATAGGATCGTAACAAAAGTTGCTCGTGACCAGCCCCTGGGGATCACAATGACTCGGGTTTGAAATACTCTAGTCATAGAAGTACGTGTACGTCCATGGTCTGAAATACTCTAGTCCTAGAAGCACATGGACAGCTCCTGGTCTGAAATACTCTAATCTTAGAAGTACATGGACGGCCCATGGTCTGAAATACTCTAATCTTAGAAGTACATGGATGGCAATGATCTGAAATACTCTAATCTTAGAAGTACATGGATGGCAATGGTCTGAAATACTCTAGTCTTAGAAGTACATGGATGGCAATGGTCTGAAATACTCTAATCTTAGAAGCACATGGACGGCCTATGGTCTGAAATACTCTAATCTTAGAAGTACATGGACGACCCATGGTCTGAAATACTCTAATCTTAGAAGTACATGGACGGCCTATGGTCTGAAATACTCTAATCTTAGAAGTACATGGACGGCCCATGGTCTGAAATACTCTAATCTTAGAAGTACATGAATGGCAATGGTCTGAAATACTCTAATCTTAGAAGTACATGGATGACAATGGTCTGAAATACTCTAATCTTAGAAGCACATGGACGGCCCATGGTCTGAAATACTCTAATCTTAGAAGTACATGGACGGCCCATGGTCTGAAATACTCTAATCTTAGCCCTAATTTAGACGCACACATTCTCCTCTAGTGACGGCCCTAATTTAGTCGCACACATTCTTCTGTATCGACGGTCCGTAATGATTTACGCCTGGAGATATATTTTAATTTTTTTAGAGAAGTTCGAGTCAGACTGTTATTGTTACATTTCCATATTTAAACGTATTAGTTAACCAAAAAAATTACATACAGTAAACCAGAATGATGTTGTTGTTGCTTTGTTGTCTTATCAAATCATGAAAGAAGTTTGCAACTCATCAAATTATTTCATGCTGTCCTTGAAACTGATATTTTTAACAGTTATGTCCAGCGTCAAGCTTGTGAACAACCAATCAGAGATTTTCAAATCCTCAAAACTAATTAAGTGATTACCCACTGCCCTAACTTTATGACGTCAATTTAGAAAACTGCCGAAACAATAACAACAACAAAAAGTAGTATACTTACAATATTCAAGATGCTACAATTTAGATAATAGTTTAATTCAAGTTGCGTTACTTGTTTTTTCACTGGCCTTCCAAAGTTCTTCAGCCCGGTCAGGGGCAGAAGATTCCTTGCTTTTTGTCTTATCTTTTTTGCCTCTGATTAAAATGAGCTATTTTTTAATTAATTCAGAATTTGCATCAAGTATTGATATGTCGATTACTTAGAACAAATTGTCCGTGAGATCAGACATCGTGATTTCGCTGATGTAAGACTACTGAGGATCGATGCTAAACAGAGTCATCAGTCAGAGACGGGACGATTTTGTGTTGAAGCTGCTTGAATGCCTTTAATAGACCAGGTCATCGATTAAAATATCGATCTGCCATTTCTTGGTTAAGTGGAAGCATCGAAAACGCAGAAGCAGAGAAGGTGGCAGCAGCATAGATGGAAATAACTGTAGTGGCGTCATTGAGTCTTAGAAGCCACTAAACTGTAGTGGCGTCATTGAGTCTTAGAAGCCACTATCAGTGCGCTTAAGACTTCAAAGAAAGGATACATAAATAAAAAAATAAACTCTTGCTCTTCGAAACAATGTAATAATGTGCAATAACCCCCCTCCCCCCACCCCAGACCCCACCTCACACCCTTAAATTGACCATTGCCCGTTTTAACGGTTCTATGATTAGTTTAAGTTTGTGGACTCAGTTTTACCCGTTTGTTACCTGTAGTCTTTATTCGAATTCGGTACCCAAAATAGTCGACTTCTATCGCTCTAATTTTTTTTATATGTATTGCATCAGCCCACTGCACGCCCAATAATCTCCACCCCAACAAAGAAATCAAACTTGAGAACGCTAATCCACTTCCTGTTCCCTCCAGTTCTCTTTTTTTTTTAGTCACGTTGAAGACAGTTGTAAACTTAATCGTTCTGAACTAATGCATATATTACAGCTAATAACGCTTTCATTGAGCAACTAATGCAGCCCACCGCATTTAAAAAAAAAAAAAAAAAAAAAAAATAAATTGATATTTGCTAAAAAAACGGGGAAAAAATCTTGGCAACTGGACACAAAGGGTGATAACTCACAGCGCAAATATTTGTTGTCGTGACGTCTCAGATATTCTGACGTCATAAGCAGACAGATGACGAGAGAGAAAAACACACAAAAAAGATTGGAGATCTGCTTCCGGGTTTCAGGAGGTGAACTCGGCGAGGTTTGCTGGAACTGGTCGCTACAGATGAACTCATACTCCACCACTACTCCATACTTACTCTATCACTACTCAACCCTTATACCACCCTTACTCCATCCTTATTCCACCCTTACTCCACCACTATTACACCACTTCTCCACCACTACTCCCCCACTACTACACTACTACTCCACCCTTAATCCACTACTACTCCACCCTTAATCCACCACTACTCAACCCTTATACCACCCTTACTCCATCCTTATTCCACCCTTACTCCACCACTATTATACCACGTCTCCACCACTACTCCCCCACCACTACACCACTACTCCACCCTTAATCCACCACTACTCTACTCTTACTCCACCACTACTCAACCTCTAACTCACCCCTAAACCTCCCTTATACCACCCTTACTCCACCACTACTCCACCACTCCACCACTCCACCACCACTACTCCACCACTACTTCATCGCTACACCACCACTACACCACCACTACTCCACCAATACTCCACCACTGCGCCTCCACCACTCCAATACCACTACTCCACCACTCCACCACCACTACTCCACCACTACTCCACCGCTACTCCACCGCTACTCCACCGCTACTCCACCACTCCTCCACCACTTCACGCGTGCTCTTGAGTGACAAATGTAGAACTGAAGCGATTAATATTCAAATGAAGAACGGGAGAGCAGTTGTTGTTCACACCATATCGTGTGGACGTTGAATGTTTGACCAAGTCTCCGCCTATGTACATTACACATTCTGTTTGACGAGAGCCTTAAGCGTTGTAGAAAAGACGCGCTGGGGACCAGGGCTTCTTTCAGGCAGCTCTCAGGGGGGGTCGGGGGGGGGGAGGAATAAGTCATCTCCCCCCCCCTCCCTTTCCGAGAACCATGTGTAAAATCATAAAACGAAAATGTATTTTTTTTTAAACACGACTAAATGTTCATTTTGTAACATTTTTTTTAGGGGGGGGGGGGGGGGGGGAGGAATAAGTCATCTCCCCCCCCCCTCCCTTTCCGAGAACCATGTGTAAAATCATAAAACGAAAATGTATTTTTTTTTAAACACGACTAAATGTTCATTTTGTAACATTTTTTTTTTAAAGTGTAGTAACTGGTGGCTTTCAACAGTATCAACTGGTTGATCCTATGAAATATCGCTATGCTCGATATATTTGATGTTTTGGTTAAAGGCTTTCGGTATTGGGTTATAAACTATCTCACTATTCCGGAAAGAGGCGCTCCTGACTTACTTCCTGTTGTTTGCATTTATCGTTAATTTTATTCATTAATTGTTTTGCACCTCTCCAGTTTACAGACTCTGAATTACACGGGGCTAAACTTCCTTATATTAATATAATGGTCTTTCATTTTAATATAGTCCTTGCCAAGTATTAAATCCTGGCATGTGTGTGTCTACCTTGCGTGTGAAGACTGGACCTGGTGTACCGTGCAAAAGGAGTCGTCACGTGATCCAATGGGTGAACGCGCAGGTGCGACGAACGTGACGTGGAACGAGTCAATAGACAAGTGGTCATCCACTGCTGGTCATCCACATGTTCAATTTTTAGTCTTCTTTGTTTAGCAGGGGCAAGGTGCCACATATATAAGTATTGCTGGAATCCGTCCGTCACAATGTGACGATGGAGTGGGCTTCGGAGGTCAAAATCCACAAGGCCTGGGATTATTCTTCAAGGATTATAAGATGGTTCCCAACAGCAAATCGCCTCTATCCACGCCGCTGGATAACCCAATGGAACATCAAGGGATGATACAGCTTGGCACCAGTGACGTCGCTGGAGTTGTCGGAATGTTTCATTGTATCAATGATATCCACCTTTCTGGTCTACATCTCCGGGTTTGATTTCAGAGTTTCCATCTCTTAGATGAGTTTCCAACCAAGGTTAACGGGTCCCATCCAGCCGGGGTGCTGGTGATGTTTTTTTTTTTGCTTGACTGGGTTCTGGCTGGAATTGAACTCCAGACCACCAACTTGAGACCACTTGGCCACCCAGCACGCCATATAAGTATAAAGTTCTGTAAAACACGCAGTATAATTTAAAGCAAACATAAAAAAGTGGTCCACTCTTTATGTCTATTTAATTGGATGTGGGCTGTCAAACCTCTAAAGTAATTTCAATCACTTTCAAAATCTCTACGTATTTTAGCAGCTTTCAAAATCTCTACGTATTTTAACAGCTTTCAAAATCTCTACGTATTTTAGCAGCTTTCAAAATCTCTACGTATTTTAGCAGCTTTCAAAATCTCTACGTATTTTAGCAGCTTTCAAAATCTCTACGTATTTTAACAGCTTTCAAAATCTCTACGTATTTTAACAGCTTTCAAAATCTCTACGTATTTTAGCAGCTTTCAAAATCTCTACGTATTTTAACAGCTTTCAAAATCTCTACGTATTTTAACAGCTTTCAAAATCTCTACGTATTTTAACAGCTTTCAAAATCTCTACGTATTTTAACAGCTTTCAAAATCTCTACGTATTTTAACCCCTTTAAAAACCTGCTAAGTAATAACTTCATCTTGGATTATAATTGCAAAAGTTATTTATGTAACTATTTTCTTTTTTTTAAACATATACTTTACAGCAAATCTTTCGACAGGAAAAAAAAACAAAATCTTAGGATTGACGCATCATGGTATTTTTTTTAAATGGGCTATTCTCAAGATTATTCTGATGCGACTGGGCAAGTTTTGCAATTGAACTCCACATTTATTAAAAGATACGGTGGAAAACCTTTGAATTTTGTGGGGAAAAAAATATTCTTTTTTTTTTTGTATTCATTATTTCGCCAATAAAACATCTAAAACAAAAGGGCGTAGCTCAATAGTTTACCTTTAAATTTGAAACAAGGACTCAGGTGGGGACCCGTTGTATAAGGTAGGGCCCCGAAATGATTCATGATATTAATACCTAAATAAACATTTAAAACGTGCCCCAGTTAAGATCGCCTGAACAATTGAAAAGGTCTAGTGGTTATAAGAATAATGAAATGAGTATCCCTGGCCCCGACAGTTGTGAATAGTAAGAGTTCAAAGCACTCCAGTGGCCCCGACAGTTGTGAATAGTAAGAGTTCAAAGCCCTCCAGTGGCCCCGACAGTTGTGAATAGTAAGAGTTCAAAGCCCTCCAGTTATTTTTTTTTCAAAGTTCTTTGTAGCAGATGTCATCTAGATCTCTCCATTAATTTTAATTTTATTCATATAGCTAATATCAGAGCCCCAAAAAAAAAAAAACAACAACACAACTTTGTCATTATTTTTTTTTCAAAGTTCTTTGTAGCAGATGTCATCAAGATCTCTCCATTAATTTTAATTTTATTCATATAGCTAATATCAGAGCCCCAAAAAAAAAAAAAACAACAACACAACTTTGTCGTTCATATTTTTAGATAGGCTAACCAACAAACTTTATTTTATGACTTGTCACATAACATTCAAATCGATTGACGAAGGGGATGGCTCACTCCCACCCCACCCCAGTCCCCCGTCACAAAAAAATGTGGATATTATTATTTTGAAATCCACCGATAGTTTAAAAGGGAAAATGAAAATAAATAAAAATGTTACCAGGTTTGGTCCAGATGGAACAATTTACGTAGAAGCTTTCACTGTATCCAAGCCTTCGTGTAGGTCACAGCTTCAGCTAAACCACAACTGGTGTCATTAAAATATAGAGAGACAAACGCATTGAGTTTTGAATTTTTTTAGCTTTTAACGAAAGCACAACTTGTAATTCATTTTACTTTGTTATGTAGGACGTGTTCACGTCATATTTCCCCCGTGCTGAGATCCCTAGCAGTCGCTAGGTTCGTATTGGGCGTGGCTTAATTCTTTTCATCTTGTTTACCACAACTTAAGGTATCGCCTGTTTTGGTTGAGTCGAAGACCTTAGAAAATTATAAATAATTGTGGAATGTTCTAGTTACTATATCCGGAATACGCCGCGAATTTTCTGTAGAACCGACTATAAAAGCAAAGAGAGCAATATTTAGAGGGAGATATTTTGACTTCACGAGACAAGGGTGTATTATTCTGTGTGTATTCATATGTGTTTATTCGTATGCATCATTTTACCTTACTTTTGGCACATTGTATTAACTGTGTACCGGCACAAGACATACCATAGCCTGTAAGTTGATGATTTTTTTATTATATTTCTTTTTTTTTTTTTTGTAATTATATTGATACATGTGTACTGAGGTAAATCTTATTAATTGTAATTAGTTTTAAGTGTCGTATTTTTGCTATTGTACTTCTCATATGGTATCGTCCTTTGCTATGCACTGTTTAGAACGAGCCATAAACTTAAAATAAGAGATTAAGTTCTCACTATAGAAACAAATGAAAAAATTAAAATCCACCATTGACACAAAGTAGTGACGCAGCTTACTGAATGCTGATATGGGTCTAAATCACAGTCCTACCATTCTCCCTTCCGCAAACACATCTACTATAAAAATAAAATTGGTAATGAAAATTAATAAAAGAACACCAATGACTGTTAACCCCTAGGTATCAGAAAGCCCCCACCCCCCACACACACACACACACTTTTTTTTTTTTTTTTTTTTTTTTTTTGCACGACCTTGAACCATGCGATAATTCTAATGTACTTTTTTTTTAAGTACATAAAATAAAGTTTTATTTAAAATATCTGCATCAAGCAAAATCGCACCTAACACCTTCATTTAACGGATGTTTGAAAGCGCACCGTTCTGAATGTAGACTTATTTAAAATGCGTGCACCAAAAATAACTTAACTTGAACATCCCTCGAAGACATTCAATTGGAACATAATTTTTTTTTTCTTTTTTTTTTTTTTTTTGTTTTTTTCCCCTTAATTTTTTTTTTTTTTTTTTTTTTTTTTTTTTGCTCTTTACCCTCTAAATTTTACTTTTTTTTTCTTAAATGACAGCTTTGCATTAGAGGGATGTTGACCAAAACTTTTCAGGAACAATCTTTAGGTCAGGAGAAATTTGGATGCGATCCATTGTTTGGTTTTCTTGTGATCAATCGCCCCAACTGCAGACAGAGTCACACTGAGTTTTACATACTGGGTGTATTTTTTTCTTTTGGAAATATGAGAAAGGTTTGACTACACGATGCGTCATGTCACAGAATAATTATTAAAGAATAATATAATTTTAAAAATATTTTCTTCTTACAAATCAATGAAGCAGGAACAAGGAGAGCTCCGAGTATTATTCTAGACCATCTAGACAAAGGTTATTGAAAAAGTGGAGACATTCAGGTCAACTAAAAATAACTTTCTCATTTCATCAGGACAGGCAGAAATTACCCACATTTCCTCGGGTTGCAATATATGTGACTAGGGGACATATTTACTCTGGCCCTGACACGGTATTAATTTAATGTGGGTGACTCGGTCTTCGAAGGGATCTGGGGCAAATCATAGAGCGAGTGACCAGACAATTTTGCAGCTAAACCGAGTCTTCCATAACTTGTGAACTCGTGTAGACATTTAAAAGTAGTGCACTGTGGTGTGAGCTAGTGGGTAGATTTAGACATTAGTGCACTGGGGTGTAAGCAGTTAGATTTTGACTTTAGTACCCTGGGGTTTAAGAACCGCCAACGGTCCCTCAGCCCGTCTCTAAGAACCCCTGATTTTCACTTTAAAAAAGAATTCTCTTCTCAAAAGCTATTTTTTCCCACATGTTTCGCCTATCAGGATTTTGTATGTCTGTCCTAACCTATTTTTCTCTCTGTCCATCCAACACTTGAACGGGCGTGCCTTCGGGGGAAAAAAAGGGTGTGGGATGGGGCGCTACCTGTTCATCATCCTGGTGAGATGAAGATCGAGTATTTTCTGGGCCGTGGTTGAAAATTGAAACATCCGGAAACTAGCGGCGAAAATATGCCTCATCCATTATTAATTATGTCCCCTTTTCACTTTCTTTTATAATTTAAGGGGCGGTTTTTTTATGCATTGAACATTCTGTCTCAAGATCGATATTAAACGATTAGGAAGCACAATAAACCGAACAATACCTTTTACATCAACCAACAGGAATTAGGAGTCAAAATATATCTATGTTAAAGATTTTATGTCCCGGGACCACAAGGATCGGTTGTCTTCCGGTGAAGATTTTAAAAAAAAAATATTTAGATCGAATGACGTCATTAAAAGTGCATTTTTTTAATTACTGACTTACGTTTTTGTTTTTGTTTTTTTTAAAGGGAATTATCAACGTATACGATCATTGAAATGAAAAGAACTCAACCATGCGCCGTGTATGATGCAACGGACATTTAATTCATGATTCACTACATGATGTCATGGTCATGTAAGTTTACGGCATCATTCACTACATTCTGTTATGTATGTGTACTTTAAGATTTACTACATGATATCTTATAAGTCTGCGGCATGATTCACTACATTCCGTTATGTATGTGTACTTTAAGATTTACTACATGATATCTTATAAGTCTGCGGCATGATTCACTACATTCTGTTATGTATGTGTACTTTAAGATTTACTACATGATATCTTATAAGTCTGCGGCATGATTCACTACATTCCGTTATGTATGTGTACTTTAAGATTTACTACATGATATCTTATAAGTCTGCGGCATGATTCACTACATTCTGTTATGTATGTGTACTTTAAGATTTACTACATGATATCATATAAGTCTGCGGCATGATTCACTACATTCTGTTATGTATGTGTACTTTAAGATTTACTACATGATATCTTATAAGTCTGCGACATGATTCACTACATTCTGTTATGTATGTGTACTTTAAGATTCACTACATGATATCATATATGTCAGCGGCATGATTCACTACATTCTGTTATTTAAATTTGCGGCACCATTGACTACATGATTTCAAGCAGGTGCGCTTGTGATTGATTTTTTTGTAAAATAAATCTGTTTATCTGAATGACAAATCAAAAGAAATCAACCATTGATTTTATTGCATTAATTACATCCACCACGCTTCTATCCATACCGATGAAGATACACTCGATGTCTGACTATTTGTGTCGGTTTGAGTGTGCGTCGGAGTGTCTGTCTACATGAGAGTGTCTACTCTCTCTCTCTCTGTGTGTGTGTGTGTGTGTGTGTGTGTGCGTGCGTGCGTGCGTGCGTGCGTGTGTGTGTGTGTGTGTGTGTGTGTGTGTGTGTGTGTGTGTGTGTGTGTTAGTCTGTATGAGATCGTAAAACTGCGAAGTGTCTCTTCTCTCTCTCTCTGTGGGTGTGTGTGTGTGTGTGTGTGTGCGTGCGTGCGTGCGTGCGTGCGTGTGTGTGTGTGTGTGTGTGTGTGTGTGTGTGTGTGTGTGTGTGTTAGTCTGTATGAGATCGTAAAACTGCGTGCGGCAGTGAGGCTGGAAATGTTAGGCGATGCTAGGTGAGGTGTGTTTTAGGAATGTTGGGATTGAGACAGAGGGGTTGGCTGAGACAAGGGGCGGGATGGCTGAGACAAAGGGTGTGATGATTGAGACAAGGGGCGGGATGGCTGAGACAAGGGGCGGGATGAATGAGACAAGGGGCGGGATGGCTGAGACAAAGTGTGTGATGATTGAGACAAAGGGCGGGATAGCTGAGACAAAGGGTGTGATGGTTGAGACAAGGGGCGGGATGATTGAGACAAGGGGCGGGATGGCTAAGACAAAGGGTGTGATGGTTGAGACAAGGGGAAGGATGGCTGAGACAAGGGACGGGATGGTCGAGACAGAGGGTGGGATTGCTGAGACAAGGGACGGGATGGTTCAGACAAGAACGACATGGTTGAGACAACGGGCGGGATGGCCGAGTTACGCACTGGCTTCTCTTGTGAGAAATTAATCTCTTGTTTTAAGTTATGGCTCGTTCAACAGTGCCTAACAAAAGACAATACCATAAATAAATACAATAACAAAAATACGACACCGAAAACAGTATCAATCACAATTAATAAGATTTAATTTAGTAATGATACAATTACAAAACAAAGGGGTGGTTGGCTGTGACAGGGTGTGGTTGGCTGAGACAGGGTGCGGGATGGCTGTGACAGGGTGCGGGATGGCTGTGACAGGGTGTGGTTGGCTGAGACAGGGTGCGGGATGGCTGTGACAGGGTGTGGTTGGCTGAGACAGGGTGCGGGATGGCTGTGACAGGGGGCGTGATGGCTGAGAAAAGAGATGGGATGACTGAGACAAGAAGCGGGTTGGCTGAGACAGAGGGTGGTGTAGCTGACACAAGGGGTGGTATGGCTGAGACAGAGGGCAAGATTTTATTGATTTGAATTTTAAAGATTATCGTCATGATGGAATCAAATTAGGGTACACGTAAGAGGGTGTTTTGGAATCAAATTAGGGTACACGTAAGAGGGTGTTTTGGAATCAAATTAGGGTACACGTAAGAGGGTGTTTTGGAATCAAATTAGGGTACACGTAAGAGGGTGTTTTGGAATCAAATTAGGGTACACGTAAGAGGGTGTTTTGGAATCAAATTAGGGTACACGTAAGAGGGTGTTTTGGAATCAAATTAGGGTACACGTAAGAGGGTGTTTTGGAATCAAATTAGGGTACACGTAAGAGGGTGTNTTTTTTTTTTTTTTTTTTTTTTTTTTTTTTTTTTTTTTTGGTTAAATTTTTGGTAGTCTGTTAAAACGGGCGTGAGAGCGAAATAAGTTTCTTTAGATGAAGATGGAACTGTTGCTAGATAATAACTTAATGGTTGCAATAGAAGGAATGTGTTTTTGGTTCAGGTACTGTGACATGTTTCCTTGTGTAAAGTGACTCTAACATCCCATAATGGAATGGAGCCGTGTTAAATTTAAACTTATTAAAAATCTATTTATACCGTATTATAACTGACAATTGATTTCAGAAAACTCTAGTCCTGAGATGTCACTACTGGCTGTTAATGTCCCGCCACCACGAGCCCCTGGGTTGTCACTCCTGGGTATTGATATTTCCCCCACTAGACCTAGTGTGTCACCCCTGGCTTTTGCTACTGCCCCCCAATCTAACCATTCCATTATTCCAACACCATTTTTGGTACCCAATGAATCTCAGACTGTTGAACTACTAAATGCAACCACACATTATGTGACAAACTAAATTCAGCCTCATATTCTATGGCAGACTCTAAATGCAACCACACATTATGTGACAAACTAAATTCAGCCTCATATTCTATGGCAGACTCTAAATGCAACCACACATGGGGTAACATACTAAATGCAACTAGACATAGCATAACCTATTAAATGGGACTACATGTTTTATGACCTAATAAATTCAACCATAGATTGTGTTATCGACTAGATGCGATCACACATTGTATGACATATCTCTGACACAATTGAAATTTGACAATGGCAGCAAAACTATGAATTTTTTAAATAGACGAAATATTTGATATTATCTGACAATGTCATATAGAGCAGTGAGCGACCGAACATATAACAATGTATTAGCTCCTAGTTATTGCTCGCCAACCATTGGCGACAGCAATGCGTGAACTCCCCATCTACTAAAGTTACTTGACAAAACATGAACTCAAGTAACGCATATTTAAGAATCCCTATATTTGCTACACCCCTCCCTCCATGATACGTCACTGCACACTTTTTATTTCAAGCCCATGAAGAATATTAATATTTTGATGTCCCAACTACTATTAAACCGAATGTTTATAAAAACCGTATTTAAATTGAGACGATTTCATTTCCGAAAAACGAAAAAAAAAAATATTGCGCAAAAACGCAGTTGCGTTATTTATTCTTTTAATCTTATAGCGTAGTTATCAGGAATTATATTTAGCGGGCTATCCGGAAATTGAAGCAGTCACACTACAAGCAGTATATATATAGAAGAGATATTCTTTGGATATCTGCAGAAATTGAAACACGATTAAAAGTAAAATTTTAATTTCCATCCAACCGATATGAGACGTCTAAAAAAATCTATCCAACGCGAGAAAAAAAATCGAACCCAATTTAACAGGGCCAAATAGAATTCGCTTCTCCCCCCCCCCCCCGCCAACACATCCCACTTCTATCGGAATTAGATAACCGATAATAACAAACTATTTCTTTTAAAATTTCATTACCGAGTTCATCTGGCAGACGATGCAGTTTTGTTTTTGTTTTTTTTTAATGTGAATTTCTTTGACTCTATCGCATCTTCAGCATTCCCGCCATCATCAGTCTCAGAGATGCCATTTTCGACCAACTCCTCCCTCCGACCATACCGTCCACCATCGACAGGGCCCTGGTTCATTAATACGGCTTTGTTACGGCTTACATCTTCACTATAAGCCAATGTGGCTATTGCTCAGCTGCTTGATACATATAACGTTAAATTGGTTTTATTCTCTGTGTGTGTGTGTATGGCATTAGGAAGGATTCTAGAATCGTATTTATTGAATAGCGGGCTGTAGGTGGCGCCATCATTGAACAGGGGGGTGTAGGTGGCCCCATCATTGAACAGCGGGCTCGGGGGGGTGGGGGGGGGGCCAGCATGGATATATCACCTTTAGATCGTAGTTCCAACCAAGTGCAATTAAATTATAAATTTTTGGAATGACGTCATGTAGGAATTTAATTATCTTTTTTATGGTGACCTCTCAACTTCTATTATTATTTTCTTTATGAACAATCTCTATTCACCTCCTCTTGGATGATGTCATAGACTCTGCATACTAAAGTTATACTTCGCTTGAGACACATATAAAACGATGTATAAAGGTAATAACCATCGCAACATGTATGGTTATTACCTGTATACATATAAAGCGATATGTACAGGTAATAACCATAGCAACATGTTTTGATGATATGGTAACTCTTTGAACTGTTATAAAATTGTAGGACCATCCAAGTGATACCAAACTTCTTATAACTTTCTTAATTTTTCAAAAAATAACAAACATTTTTAAAATCATGATCCACACTCCATCATTATCTTCCCATCCTTTGGACACTCGAAATTTCATTTTCACAAAAACCTTACTCCCAGTGGCGTGGGATGGGGGTGCGGAGGGGAGCGGGGTAGCCCCGGGGGGAACTTTTCACCTTTATACGGAGGGTTTGGGTGGGATGTTCGCCCAACTGTTGGGATTTTTCATCGAAGGAGCAGCAAAATCATCCGACCGCCCCTGGCGACACAAACCCTTGCAACGCCAATGCGTCCCCTACGTCTCTCTGCGTCTGCCTTGTGGGTCTATGATTTAAAGTTGTCTTGTTGTTGGTTGCATTTTTTTTGTAACTCCTGCCGTCATTCAAAACCTGAATCCAATTCGCTCTTTAGCCCTGACAGCCATCGATGAGTAGAAATGATTTATTAACATACGCCTTACGGAAACCAAAAATTCAATTGACGACGTCTGTTGTTTTGTTATTTTTTTTCGTTCCCACATGCTGAAACTTCTGCTTACATGTCATTCTATTGCGCGCACACACACACACACACACACAAAAGAAAGCTTGATTAAATCAATACATGAACTTGAAATAAACCAAAGGATAAACAGACTTCTGTAACATCTCATTGGCCATACACAGGTACGCTGTGTCTCCACTCCACAAACACTCGTACTGTTTACGAACTAACCCTTGCAACTCACGCGAGTTTATACAAAGCCCTGTTTAAATGTTATGGTAACAAAATTCCATAGCTAGGATATTACAGATGCGTCATCGCTCAGCCTCTTTGTCGGTGAAGATTGGGGGGGGGAGGGGGGCTTTTCGGCCAGGGCTCCTCAAACGGTGTAATGGAATGAGAAGTGGATTGATCCCAGAAAGTCTGAGAAATATCGTCGGTACCAAAAGAGGAAGAATGGCCAAGGGTAAATGACAAAGTAAATGACATGGGGGGGGGGGGGAATACAACTTGTAACGAGGACAAAATCGTCTTCTCTGTTGTTGTGCTAATTTGGAGGGGAAAGTGGGGGGGGGGGGGGTACCTAAAAGGGTAAATGACAAAGTAAATGACATGGGGGGGGGGGGAATACAACTTGTAACGAGGACAAAATCGTCTTCTCTGTTGTTGTGCTAATTTGGAGTGGAAAGTGGGGAGGGGGGGGGTACCTAAACGTCATCTTATTGCCTTGAGCTGTTGTATTTTACTTTTCCAGGTTTATATTTCATTTATTTTTTGGGCGAGGGAGACATAATAAGCACCGCTAAAACGATAGTATGTTAGTACATAGTATAATAGCACTCCTTCGAGACTTTATCATTGGAGGACACCAGAAATATTGACATTCTGATTTTAAGCTATACACGTAGTTACTTATAAGATTTTTCAGACGTTCTTAAGCAGGGCACTGGCAAATGTCATCCTTTGTACTTAACACAGTTTGCGAGTCGCATTCTCCACCAGAGGCGTGTCGCTATTGCGGCAAAGACACGGCAAGCGCCATGGGTGGAACATGAAGGGGGGAGGGGGGAGGGGGGAGGCGCAAAAAAGGTGAACCGGGCATTTTTATGCTTAAACTTTAAAAAATAAATATTGTAGAGTCTTGTTTTCATAGCCAGAATGAGCAATACATGTTTTCAGTATTATGTTGTCAGCGCCATGTTTTCAATGCCATGTTTTCAGTGCATTGTTGTCAGGTCCAGGTGTTGGAGTGATAAATCTGTATCTTTTGATCAAAGTAGGATTTAAACAGTGTGATGCCTAGTCTCATCAAAGTGCTAGTAAACAAATGGTAGAAGCAGTTAGTCAGAGCCATTAGGAAGAGGCATGTTGTCATAGTTATGTGGTAGAGGCAGGTTGTCATAGTTACGTGGTAGAGGCAGGTTGTCATAGTTACATGGTAGAGGCAGGTTGTCATAGTTACAGGGTAGAGGCAGGTTGTCACAGTTACATGGTAGAGGCAGGTTGTCTTCGAAAAGTAAAATGTCGTATACAATTTATTGTCTTTGATTATTTTAAAATTAATTTTGGATCAGATAAAATAGCTTTATGATAAACTCTAACTGAGAAGTCTGCGCCTTTAGGCCAGCTAGTTGTGGATACGCCTATGTTTTAGTACGAGTTAAGAGCAAAACCAGATGTATCGACTATAAAAAAACAGATATATTCAGTTTAATTAAGTCAACTTCCCCATCAGTAGCACAGCTGTATCAACCATAAACAACAGCTTAGCAATTCCAGCACGATTCCCCTTTTGAATGGCAACTATTAGTCACAGTCTAATGCACATGAAACAGCAGATGTTAGTCACTGTCTAATGCATATGGAACAGCAGATGTTTGTCACAGTCTAATGCGCATGGAACAGCAGATATTAGTCACAGTCTGATGCACATGGAATTGCAGATGTTAGTCACAGTCTAATGCACATGGAACAGCAGATGTTTGTCACAGTCTAATGCACATAAAATAGCAGATGTTAGTCACAGTCTGATGCACATGGAACAGCAGATATTAGTCACAGTCTGATGCACATGGAATTGCAGATGTTAGTCATAGTCTAAGGCACATGGAACAGCGGATGTTAGTCACAGTCTGATGCACATGAAAGAGCAGATGTTAGTCACAGTCTGATACAGATCAAAGAGCAGATGTTAGTCACAGTCTAATGCACATGAAACAGCAGATGCTAGTCACAGTCTAAGGCACATGGAACAGCAGATGTTAGTCACAGTCTGATGCACATGGAACAGCAGATGTTAGTCACAGTCTGATACAGATCAAAGAGCAGATGTTAGTCACAGTCTAATGCACATGAAACAGCAGATGCTAGTCACAGTCTGATGCACATGAAACAGCAGATGTTAGTCACAGTCTGATACACATCAAAGAGCAGATGTTAGTCAAAGTCTAATGCACATGAAACAGCAGATGTTAGTCACAGTCTAATGCACATGGAACAGCAGATGTTAGTCACAGTCTAATGCGCATGGAACAGCAGACGTTAGGCACAGTCTGATGCACATGGAACAGCAGATATTAGTCACAGTCTGATGCACATGGAATTGCAGATGTTAGTCACAGTCTAATGCACATGGAACAGCAGATGTTTGTCACAGTCTAATGCACATAAAATAGCAGATGTTAGTCACAGTCTAATGCACATGAAACAGCAGATGTTAGTCACAGTCTTATGCACATGAAACAGCAGATTTTAGTCACAGTCTAATGCACATGAAAGAGCAGATGTTAGTCACAGTCTAATGCACATGGAACAGCAGATGTTAGTCACAGTATGATGCACATGGAGCAGCCGCTAAACTGAAGGATCCCCTAAGGCAGCGTTTCCCAAACTTTTAAGTTCCACGGACCGGTGGACAAGTTTCGAAACTGCACCAGGGACCGGTGCCAGATTTATTAATTACATTTTCGTTATTTTTAAACATGTAGTACATGGGGACTTGATGTTGATCTTGAACGTACACATCATGACTTAATGTACAGTACAGATGGGCACCTAGGGCGACTCTATACACAACACATTTTTAATATTAAACGGAGATACAAGAAAAAAGCAAGGGGAAAACAATGTTCATTAAGTTTTCATAAGAGGATGTTCATCAAAGATAGAAGTTTGAGACTATGGCCAAATGATGACCACACTATCGCCATATGATGATCACACTATCGCCAAATGATGACCACACTATCGCCATATGATGACCACACTATCGCCATATGATGACCACACTATCGCCATATGATGACCACACTATCGCCATATGATGACCACACTATCGCCATATGATGACCACACTATCAACTACACTATCGCCATAGGATGACCACACTATCGCCATATGATGACTACACTATCGCCATATGATGACCACACTATCGCCATATGATGACCACACTATCGCCAAATGATGACCACACTATCGCCATATGATGACCACACTATCGCCAAATGATGACCACACTATCGCCATATGATGACCACACTATCGCCATATGATGACCACACTATCGCCATATGATGACCACACTATAGTCATATGTTGACCACATTATCATTGTATGATTACCACTTTATCGCCATATGATGAGCACACTATCGACATATCATGACCACAGTATCACCATATGATGACCACACTATCGACATATGATGACCACACTATCGCCATATGACCACACAATCGCTATATGATGACCACACTATCACCATATGATGACCACACTGTCGCCATATGATGACCACATTATCACCACATGAAGACCGCACCATCATCATATCATTATGTTGACCACTCTAGTGTCATTTGATGACCACGGGTATACATAGGATATATGGAGCAATGTCCGTGAATAAACGACTACAAATGTGAAAAAAAAAGACTTGTTCTTGACTGATTCTTGATACCAGTCATTTAACAGAAGGTCGGCTGAACTGAAAGTGAAGGATGTGGATATGGAGGGGGGGGGTTGTATGTACATACTTGACTAATGACGCCCGGGATGAGCTGAAAAAACTGCACCACTAGAATACGGAACGATTAATCAAATGTTAAGATACATATGAGCTTCAAAATGCCGCTCAGGGCGGCCGCCCCTTCGCACCATCCTAAATGCATCGGTGGGTGGGGCAAAATGTTGTCTGCCTGGAAGTGGCCACCGGAGGTCTTTTCCAGGCACTGCTTGTTGAAGGCTGCTATTTGGTAGTTTGGTTCCGAAGTAGAGACGGACCACAGGGCTTAATGTTTTCATGTGTCACGTGAGCACAACGTACTTATGGCGTACAACACATTGCTGGTCATCTAGTGCATCCCGGACTAATTTCGGGTAGTCTTGACTACCGGTAAGACTTGCCAATGGATCAAACAAGGTAAGGGACGAGAGAGTCAGGCGGACGAATCGAGCCACCCTCCCGCGCTTTAAACAGAATACAGCTCAAGTCAAGGCCACCACTCGAGCCTTGGTCATCTTTGCGTGCGAAGGTCTAACACTATAACATCAATATAATATGACGCACAACACAAGGAGTTGCATTCTCAAATTTATCGTTATTTTGGTGGGTGGGGGGGTTCATAATCCGAAATATTAAAGATAACTCATCTCGTCAAACACGCAACGGATCCGCTGAAAGCGCAGAGTTGTCTCCCATAACACGACTGTATCAACATCCACATCTACATGCCATGACAAGTTGCCTTGTGTAAATGGTGAGTACATCGAGTCCATATGGCAAGATTCACTGACTGACTTGCGTAATCCGAGCACGATATGGTATCAGATTGTGCTAGAGGACAGGGGCGGGTCCCATGCCTGGTACTTACACAAACCTAAACAAAACTGAAAAGAAAGGTTTTTAAAAAAAAAACAACAACAAAATACTTGTAAGGTAAAATCTTAACTTGAATTTCTTGGTGACACCTGAGTAGGCAACCCCCCCCCGGGCCACTTTTCCCACAAACCCAAACCAACACACACACACACCATTTCTTTAAAATTAAAAACAATAATTATGGGATCAATTTAAATTAACATTTTATTCTCTCCTCCCCCCTACCCTTCTCCTTTTACAAGTATTATTTTTTTTCTAAATCAACCAACTCATAACTCCCAGGTGTTCTGTGGTGGATACACCCTTGACTAGCCTAAACAATTCAATTATACGGTGATCTGATAAGCGCCTTAAGATAAGTTGATAAATTGCAAAAACTAATCTTTTTTTAAATATCATACTTTCTATCAGGTCTTCGATCAGCGGGCAGCGGTCCCCCCCCCCAGGGCCCCCTTTAAAAGCGCCTCTGCCCGTGTAAGTAGAGAGCAGCCCGTTCCCCTTTGAAAACGCCTCTGCCCGTGTAAGTAGAGAGCAGGCCCGCCCCCTTTGAAAACGCCTCTGCCCGTGTAAGTAGAGAGCAGCCCCGCCCCCCTTTGAAAGCGCCTCTGCTCGTGTAAGCAGAGAGCAGCCCCGCCCCCTTTGAAAGCGCCTCTGCCCGTGTAAGTACAGAACAGCCCCGCCCCCCTTTAAAAGCGCCTCTGCCCGTGTAAGTAGAGAGCAGCCCGTTCCCCTTTGAAAACGCCTCTGCCCTTGTAAGTAGAGAGCAGCCCCGCCCCCTTTGAAAACGCCTCTGCCCGTGTAAGTAGAGAGCAGCCCCGCCCCCCCCCCCTTTGAAAGCGCCTCTGCCCGTGTAAGTAGAGAGCAGGTGCGTGATGTCATCGACCAGGCGCGCGTTGACGTCCGTATCGCCCATTAAGTAATCCTCTTCCTGCATCTACTTTGGCCGTGGGTCGGTGGGAAGGAAGTGAGACAGTGGCGTAACTACCATCCGCGCAGAATGGGGACAACCAAGCCCCCCCCCCCCCATTTTTCTTTCAAGGCTCTGGGGCTAACGGAAACCAAGGCAACGTAATCGAGAGGGGTTACCGGAAATTTGATCGAAAGAAATTTCGTCGACGGTAAATTCATCAACGGAAATTTGATCGAACCGAAATTCGGTCGAATCTTTTTTAGTTTACACGTTAAAATGTTTATCAAATTTCTTTTTAAACGCACCATACTATGTAGTAAAACGAAAAAATGCGTTCAAAGAGAAATTAATTGGAAGCAAAATTTAAACGTTAAAACTTTAAGAAAATTACCGTTGACGAATTTTCTTTCGATCAAATTTCCGGATACGCGCAGAATGGAGACAACCAACCCCAATCCTTCCCCCCCTCCCCCCCCCCCATATTTTTCTTTTGAGGCTCTGGGGCTCACGGAAACCAAGGCAACGTAATCCAAAAGTAACATTGCGACTTTGAGAGTACAGATACGTCACGAATGACGTCATGAAGAATTTACATCAATCTTAACACCTGAAAGCTTTTTTTTGACACTGTTTTAAAATCAAAACCCGTCAGTGCTAATGTACCCTATGTGGAAAATGAGAAACTTAACAAAGAACTGACATAGTTGAGTGTTTTTACAACTGATCACCTTGTGGGGTCGCCATGCCGGCTATTTCCATTATAGTTCTAAATAATGTTGTTGGTGGTGGGTTGTTGTGTTTTTTTTAATTTACCGAACTTTTCCTAATTATTTTCTTTATTATTTTCCTTATTCTTTATATAGCGTGGTACCCCAACATATGGCTCGGCTCACCTAGCTGTACATACAATTTAACAAACATAATCAAAAACTTTTTTAAAAAATAATTAACGTACATTAATTGCATAAAACAAAACAAATGTATATTCAAAACTATTGACGTGTCAAGCCATGGGCGGCACCCAGCAGCGTCGTTTTTCAGTCAGAGGTGGGAATCAGTCAGGATAGTCGAGTTTTAAAAGATGTGCTTTGAGTGCAGTTTTGAAGGTTGTGATGGTCGGCATATTGCGGATGTGTGATGGAAGAGAATTCCATTGTTTAGGGGCACAGAGAGAGAACGACCGTTCACCGTATGTTTTTGTGCGAGTCTTGGGGACAGAAAGAATACGCGCGTCTGCGGAGGAGCGAAGCTGTCGAAGGGGTGAATAGACAGAGAGAACGTCGGTTAGATAGGAAAGGGAGGAATTCGAGAAAAAGTTGTGGCAGAGAGTTTGTAGTCCATCCGTGCTTGTACGGGGAGCCAATGAAGTGAATGAAGTGGTGGTGTCACGTGATCACGGTTTTTTTTTTTTTTGCCTTTAGAATAAGTCGTTACAAAATCTATACAAATTTCAGTTTTGAGTTTCACAAATGTACCTTGATTTCATAGATACATTTTTTTTCATAACATTTAATAAATGTATAAGAACAAAAATAAAGTATAACTTTCCTTTTTAGTTGTGATACTGAAGGTAAGTTTTCAAAAAAGAGAGTTTGTAGTCCATCCGTGCTTGTACGGGGAGCCAATGAAGTGAATGAAGTGGTGGTGTCACGTGATCACGGTTTTTTTTTTTTGCCTTTAGAATAAGTCGTTACAAAATCTATACAAATTTCAGTTTTGAGTTTCACAAATGTACCTTGATTTCATAGATACATTTTTATTCATAACATTTAATAAATGTATAAGAACAAAAATAAAGTATAACTTTCCTTTTTAGTTGTGATACTGAAGGTAAGTTTTCACAAATTTGGTCAATATTTATTAACATTAATTATTTTTATTAGAGTTCTTGAATTATCTATCGTTTGGTGGCCGTATCATACAACTGGAACTGATAACACTTCTCTCGCCACTAAAGCCCCCTAGCGCACCACACCACTAGCCCCCGAGTGCACCACGCCACTGAGTTCAGCGGATATACCGTGTGACTAGTACATGGGCACGAAATGTATTGTCTGTCATGAGGAATGCGCTGGGTCTGGTTGGAAACAGAGAGTGATCCTTTAATTACCTAAATAAGATATTGAAGATTTGATGAAAGGAATCGTTCTCTGTAACTCTGAACATGTGATAGCATAATTTACCTAGGGTTCTTTTTCTCTCGTCTTAAAAGTCCTTTTAAAACTGTCATCTTCGTTGACATGGCCGACTGTTTGGTTTCACTATGGTCTACATGGCCGACTGTTTGGTTTCACTATGGTCTACATGGCCGACTGTTTGGTTTCACTATGGTCTACATGGCGGACTGTTTGGTTTCACTATATTCTACATGGCCGACTGTTTGGTTTCACTATGGTCTACATGGCGGACTGTTTGGTTTCACTATGGTCTACATGGCCGACTGTTTGGTTTCACTATGGTCTACATGACGGACTGTTTGGTTTCACTATGGTCTACATGGCGGACTGTTTGGTTTCACTATATTCTACATGGCCGACTGTTTGGTTTCACTATATTCTACATGGCCGACTGTTTGGTTTCACTATGGTCTACATGGCGGACTGTTTGGTTTCACTATATTCTACATGGCCGACTGTTTGGTTTCACTATGGTCTACATGACGGACTATTTGGATTCACTATGGTCTACATGGCGGACTGTTTGGTTTCACTATGGGCTACATGGCCGACTGTTTTGTTTCATCCTTGTTTACAACATCGATTCATTTAGGGTTGTATCTAACATCGAATAAAAAGTTGGCTCCAACATCTTACAGTTTCTATCATTGTCAGTCAAATTTGTTATGATCCGATTTAACAGTATGTTACATGGGGACCCACTCCCCCATATCGTGAGTTGGCCGTTCATTACCTAAAATCAGATTCGCAGCGTTTCACTGTACCCTAGCCGAAATCTTGAGAAGAAACGGAGCCCTGGTCCCAAGGCGTGGTTTTTAATATACTTACACCTGGATCTGACACAGACGTGCAGGTGTGTTGGCAGGTGTTCTTCAATTTGTAAAATTAATTATTTCAAGGTAAATAAATGGCGATGAAATGGCCAAAAAAAATGTTCAAACATTTCTTTCAACTCGATTTAATCTTGCTCTAACACGATCTAAGAGACAAGAATATATACAGAAAAACTACCGAAAAACATGGCAGTGTATTATTTGAATCCAGATAATTGCTGAAAACTTATATTTTATAACCCTTACAATGAATTCTCTTTCAAATGACAGATTATCAATTTGAATTTATTTGTTTTGCTATTTTAAATTTGAAAACAGTTGGTTGAGTTCTAATGTCAAAGAAATGTATACAAATTTGTTTACCTTATTTCAGTGCAAAAACAAAAAAAAAGAAAGAGCGACAGGACTTCTGAGGTATCCATGTGGCAGGCTTTTGTGGCAGGCTTTTGTGGCAGGCTTTTGTGGCAGGCTTTTGTGGCAGGCTTTTGTGGCAGGCTTTTGTGGCAGGCTTTTTTCCGTTGTATTACTGGGAAATTTAGTTTGCATTCGGTTTTATTGAACATATTCTGACACGCGGGCCGATGTTTGAACACACCTGGTTAGAGAAAAAAATATCGATTCCTTACGAGAGATAACAAAATGCTGAAGTAGCCATTTCTCTCCAGTCTGTATAACAAAATTGTGCTTCCAGTCAGTATCACAAAGTTGTGCTTCCAGACAGAATAAAATAGGTTGTGTTTTAAGTCAGTTTAACAAAAACTTCCTTGCTAGCAAATATACAATCTTCGTTTCTAGAAACTATAATCTATTACTTGAGGAAGTATACCATAACTCTGGTTCTAGCCTTATAACAAAGTTATGATTCTGTCAAGTATAAAAAATTGCACTTTTACTCATAATATCCAAGCTCTGTTCCGAAGTTAAAATACATAAGTCATTTTGATCCCGATCTGAAAACAATAACTACTTACATCTTCACCAATTTGCTGCCTAAATTAGCATCTATTCCATGATAACAATCACAAATTTCAATGCTTACATTAACAATTTCCTGCTTACATTTGCAACAATGCCCTGCTTACACATGGAACAACGCCCTGCTTACATTTGGAACAATGCCCTGCTTACAATTGAAACAATGCCCTGCTTACATTTGGAACAATGCCCTGCTTGCAT
This sequence comes from Lymnaea stagnalis, assembly GCA_964033795.1. Taxonomy (NCBI): domain Eukaryota; kingdom Metazoa; phylum Mollusca; class Gastropoda; family Lymnaeidae; genus Lymnaea; species Lymnaea stagnalis. Next base: position 2,516,983 of record CAXITT010000029.1, read on the forward strand.
TTGGAACAATGCCCTGCTTACATTTGTAACAATGCCCTGCTTACATTTGGAACAATGCCCTGCTTACATTTGGAACAATGCCCTGCTTACATTTGGAAAAATGCCTTGCTTACATTTGGAACAATGCCCTGCTTACATTTGGAACAATGACCTGCTGACATTTGCAACAATGCCCTGCTTACATATGAAACAACGCCCTGCTTAAATTTGGAACAATGCCCTGCTTACATTTGGAACAATACCCTGCTTACATTTGGAACAATGCCCTGCTTGCATTTGGAACAATGCCCTGCTTACATTTGGAACAATGCCATGCTTACATTTGGAACAATGCCCTGCTGACATTTGGAACAATGCCTTGCTTACATTTGGAACAATGCCCTGCTTACATTTGGAACAATGCCCTGCTGACATTTGGAACAATGCCCTGCTTACATATGAAACAACACCATGCTTACAAGGGAAATGTCTTGCTTACATTTGGAACAATGCCTTGCTTAAATGTGGAACAATGCCCTGCTTACATTGGGGGAAAAAATGTCCTGCTTACATCTCAGGCACTTCCACCTGAAACTAAAGACAACAGAAACTCTTTGTTTTTCTCTTGACCCTGGCTATTGATTCCTTTCAATATCTTGAGGCTACCAGGCTAACAGTTCTAACTTCAGGCTACCAGCTCAACGGTTCCAAGGAGCAGAAGATAATACTGCCCCACCATTTAATTAGCATGTGTCGTGTAGTCCTTGCCCTTTCTGGGCAACATAGATATGTGCCTGTGCGTGCCTCTCGGTGCGCTTCTGTCTGTCTGTGCGCTTCTGTCTGTCTTTGCGTTTCGCTCTGTGCGTTTCTCTCTGTGCGTTTCTCTCTGTGCGTTTTTCTCTTTGTGCGTTTCTCTCTGTGCGTGTCATTTTGTCTGTGTGCGTTATTTTGTCTGCGCGTTTTTTTCCGTCTGTATGTGTCTTTCTGTCTGTGGGTGTGTTTTTGTCTGTGAGTATACGCTCATGTCTGCGTGCGACTGAATCGTATGAGGAAAAAGTCGTTACATGTATTAAGGTATTTCTTAATGACGCTGAGAACAGTGCTCACGAAAGTCGTCACAATGTGAATTGATTTTATTTTAAGGTAACCATTGATTTTAAAGGGGTTTTTTAACGTATTTTCCATACTGGGATTTCGGCACATAATATATGAATCCTTTTGTTACACTCCCCACAGACAGGTGTAATACACCCCCCCCCCAAATTCACAGATGTAGCACTCCCCGTACACACATGTAGCACTCCCAATAGACAGGTGTAGCCCTCTCATAACCAAGGATAGCAGTAGGCAGCACGCACCGAGCGTTAGCTCTTATGGCCGACAGTCAACTCCCAGGGCAACAGTGGATCCTACTTCAGGTCATTTTCCTGAATCTCATAACCAGATTTAGCCACCCCCCATAGACATATGTAGCACTCCCATAGACATATGTAGCACTCCCAATAGACAGATGTAGCACTCCCCATGGTCAGATCTCCCTTTTGTTGTTGTTTCAGTGTAGGCCTATAGTACTCCAGCTGCCCCATGGGTCTGCACTGAGTTTGTCATTTCATATCACCCCCCACCCCCCACATCATCAAAACAAAACATATCCTGATCACCATCCTTAGATTGACTGTCGCCCCAGCTGACGGCTAGTTGTTGATTTTTTCCTACTTCTCACCTCTTTTTTTTTCCTCCCAATATTTAGATTTAATTGGGTCAGAAGAAACAATGTCAGCTAAACACGCTATAGAAGAATTGAGCCATTTTTTTCCGCAAAGTTCCACTATCTCATATGCCTAGTATTTGAAGGTAAAATATATAAAATTATGCCTTGCGTGTTAAAGCTCCTTCTTTTCGTTTGACTTCAGCGAAAAATCACCCCGCCCCAATATAGAGATAAAAGTGCCTCCATGGACTGACCGCCCCTCCCCCTCCCCTCCCCCCCTCTTCATTCACCTCTGCCTGGTCCAGCCGATCCTTCATTCACCTCTGCCTGGTCCAGCCGATCCTTTATTCACCTCTGCCTGGTCCAGCCGATCCTTCATTCCAAAACCCGTTAATTGGCAAGCGCCTGATTTTTTATTTTTGTTTAAACTTATTACCGCTCCCAGCTTCTGTGTCCATCGCCCTGTTGCCGGGCACAAGCAGGGGCCGATAAAGCAATCTGAGACACACGACTTGCGGCCGATTAGTGGCAGCAGATGGCCGCGGCGCTGCGCCATCCTCCTCGGAAGCCTTTAGCTAATAGCCTCACGTCCCGGCATCCCTGAGTCGTGTGCATGTGCCGTGATCACCCCAGGTGAACTTTAGCGGCGCGTCGCACGTGGCCCCGTACCTGGATTCCAGTGGATGCCGGCATCTGATACCACCCAGATTGTCCCGGCCAGCCATGGATCTGCTGATGATATGATGTCGCATGTTGACATTTTGACCAGTTCACTGACAACGCTCAACATTTATTTCCTGCGCCGCGCTGAACAAGGAGACCGGGTTACCCTTAAAATATCGCAGGACTTCTCCCCCTTGCCCATGGTTCTGTCTCCCGCTCTTGGGATGAGCGCGTCCCACTGTTGCGGTAATCGATGCTGCTGAAGTCTGCCAATAAATCGACGCTTCTCAACCCATTCAACGCTTCTAACACAAGGGCATCACAATGAGGAGGAGGATGGGCTGACATGTGGCTTCTAACACAAGGGCATCACAATGAGGAGGAGGATGGGCTGACATGTGGCTTCTAACACAAGGGCATCACAATGAGGAGGAGGATGGGCTGACATGTGGCTTCTAACACAAGGGCATCACAATGAGGAGGAGGATGGGCTGACATGTGGCTTCTAACACAAGGGCATCACAATGAGGTGGAGGATGGGCTGACATGTGGCTTCTAATACAAGGGCATCACAATGAGGAGGAGGATGGACAGACATGTGGCTTCTAACACAAGGGCATCACAATGAGGAGGATGATGGGCTGACATGTGGCTTCTAACACAAGGGAATCACAATGAGGAGGATGATGGGCTGACATGTGGCTTCTAACACAAGGGCATCACAATGAGGAGGAGGATGGACAGACATGCGGCTTCTAACACAAGGGCATCACAATGAGGAGGAGGATGGGCTGACATGTGGCTTCTAACACAAGGGCATCACAATGAGGAGGAGGATGGGCTGACATGTCGCTTCTAACACAAGGGCATCACAATGAGGTGGAGGATGGGCTGACATGTGGCTTCTAACACAAGGGCATCACAATGAGGAGGATGATGGGCTGACATGTGGCTTCTAACACAAGGGCATCACAATGAGGAGGAGGATGGACAGACATGTGGCTTCTAACACAAGGGCATCACAATGAGGAGGAGGATGGGCTGACATGTGGCTTCTAACACAAGGGCATCACAATGAGGAGGAGGATGGGCTGACATGTGGCTTCTAACACAAGGGCAT
>CAXITT010000029.1:2525183-2539057 GCA_964033795.1 Lymnaea stagnalis
CGGCAAGGCTAGGTGGTGATATGACGGCAAGGCTAGGTGGTTATAAGATGGCAAGGCTAGGTGGTGATATGACGGCAAGGCTAGGTGGTGATATGACGGCAAGGCTAGGTGGTTAAAAGACGGCAAGGCTAGGTTGTGAAAAGACGGCAAAGCTAGGTGGTGATATGACGGCAAGGCTCGGTGGTTAAAAGACGGCAAGGCTAAGTGGTTAAAAGACGGCAAGGCTAGGTGGTTAAAAGACGGCAAGGCTAGGTGGTTAAAAGACGGCAAGGCTAGGTTGTGAAAAGACGGCAAGGCTAGGTGGTGATATGACGGCAAGGCTAGGTGGTGAAAAGACGGCAAGGCTAGGTGGTGCAGGAAATTACAGCGGTGATGGACGTATCTGATGTGCCCTTGTGTGCACCTCCGTTGAAACGGGAAGGGATCGGGGATGGATTGCTTTGTTCAATATCTCGAAGATGTTCACTGAACCTATAAGATAGCCTTCGTCTCGTCTAAACCTGTATAGCAGGAGCGACATCTCTTTAAAACAATAATACAGATCACATTTTGACAATTACACGTGAAGGCCTCTTAGGTGGTTAAGGTCACATTAGCGATGCCAATGTCATCAGTTTCCAAGTCCTACATGGCTTCTCAAACATGGCTTCTTGAACATGCTTTCTTAAACATGGCTTATTGAACAAGGTTTCATAAACATGGCTTCTTGAACATGCTTTCTTAAACATGACTTATTGAGCAAGGTTTCTTAAACATGGCTTCTTGAGCTTGACTTCGCACGTGAGGATGGTCGGCTCCAAGATCCCATAGATTTGTATCCCATCTGAAGAGAATAAGTGTAGAAGAGGAGAATACCTTGTTAGTGTCAAGGTCAGCTTCAGCATACTTTGTTCTACTATGAGAATAAGTGGAGAAGAGGAGAATACCCTGTTAGTGTCAAAGTCAGCTTCAGCATAGCTTGTTCTACTATATATTGACTAGGGGATAAAAAGAAAGCAAAGCAAAGTGATCATGTTAAGGTGGTAATATGAAGACAAGACTATGTGGTAATATGAAAAAAGACTAGGTGGCTATGTGAAGTCGAGGTAGGTGGCTATGTGAAATCAAGGTAAGTGGTTATGTGAAGTCGAGGTAGGTGGCTATGTGAAGCCAAGGTAGGTGGCTGTGTGAAGTCAAGGTAAGTGGCTATGTGAAATCAAGGTAGGTGGCTACATGAAGTCAAGGTAGGTGGCTATGTGAAGTAAAGGTAGGTGGCTATGTGAAGACAAGGTAGGTGGCTATGTGAAGTCAAGGTAGGCGGCTATATGAAGTCAAGGTAGGTGGCTATGTGAAGCCGAGGTAGGTGGTTATGTGAAGGGAAGTATAAGAGACAAGGTCAATGTTTGATAACATCTATTAAAATAAAGGATTAATTATAATATGATACCGTAAACCGCAGAAAATAAGGATTGTGTAAGGACAGGGAAATTTTAATTAGAGAAATACCCGAAGTACCTGTGCATAGATGACTATGGCTTGTTACAGAGATGACTATGGCTTGTTACAGAGATGACTATGGCTTGTTACAGAGATGACAATGGCTTGTTACAGAGGGAAACAAAAACATAGCACTGTAGTTAGCTGCCTCAGGAGACGTCGACATGGAAAGGTTGTCTTGCCTCAAGACCAAGTAGGCGAAATAATATGAATTTAGCTGTATGAAAAAGGGTAGGGGGGTGGCTTCTTGTCTTTGTTTTTGTTCGACCGTAACACTCGAAGTGACGCACCAAGTGACGCTCCACGTGACGCTCCAAGTGATGCTACCCAAAGTACCACCAGGTTCACCAAAAAAAGAATATAGCCATAGGGTGGTAGGCCTATACTAGTGCTATTGACATCAAAGGGTGGTAGGCATATACTAGTGCTAGTGACATCATAGTGTGGTAGGCCTATACTAGTGCTAGTGACATCATAGAGTGGTAGGCCTATACTACTGCTAGTGACATCATAGGGTGGTAGGCCTATACTAGTGCTAGTGACATCATAGAGTGGTAGGCCTATACTAGTGCTAGTGACATCATAGGGTGGTAGGCCTATACTAGTGCTAGTGACATCATAGGGTGGTAGGCCTATACTAGTGCTAGTGACATCATAGGGTGGTAGGCCTATACTAGTGCTAGTGACATCATAGAGTGGTAGGCCTATACTAGTGCTAGTGACATCATAGGGTGGTAGGCCTATACTAGTGCTGGTGACATCATAGGGTGGTAGGCCTATACTAGTGCTAGTGACATCATAGAGTGGTAGGCCTATTCTAGTGCTAGTGACATCATAGAGTGGTAGGCCTATACTAGTGCTATTGACATCATAGGGTGGTAGGCCTATACTAGTGCTAGTGACATCATAGAGTCGTAGGCCTATACTAGTGCTATTGACATCAAAGGGTGGTAGGCATATACTAGTGCTAGTGACATCATAGTGTGGTAGGCCTATACTAGTGCTAGTGACATCATAGAGTGGTAGGCCTATGCTAGTGCTAGTGACATCATAGAGTGGTAGGCCTATACTAGTGCTAGTGACATCATAGGGTGGTAGGCCTATACTAGTGCTAGTGACATCATAGGGTGGTAGGCCTATACTAGTGCTAGTGACATCATAGGGTGGTAGGCCTATACTAGTGCTAGTGACATCATAGTGTGGTAGGCCTATACTAGTGCTAGTGACATCATAGAGTGGTAGGCCTATACTAGTGCTAGTGACATCATAGAGTGGTAGGCCTATACTAGTGCTAGTGACATCATAGGGTGGTAGGCCTATACTAGTGCTAGTGACATCATAGGGTGGTAGGCCTATACTAGTGCTAGTGACAACTTTCTTTTTTTGTTTTTTGTTTTTTGTTGTTCTTCTCCAATGGGTTTAATATGAATGTCTTCTTCCAGAATGCATGTGGACAACGCGACCTTTAAATAAAAGTTTTGGAGACGGCGTTTTGAGTTCACGGGAGCAAATAGTGATAATTAGCCATTTCCAGGTCTTCGCGCCTCGGACATAAAAATAAATGGGGCACGTTGCCCACGTGAGAGAACAGACGACATTCGGGAAAGCTGCTAAACATAACACACAGACCACAAACTAAGTTTAGTTCCTTATTGTGATCGCGTTGTGTTGGTGAGCGTATATGTTTTTCATTAACGTTATTTTCACATTATGAAACATAACCGGTAAATAAAGAGTTAACGGGACACTGACACGGACGATGAAGTAAAGATAGATATAGAAACGGTATTGCCTTTTTACAAATTAATAGACTCAGACATACACACAAAAAAATCAACCTGAAATAAGATTGATTAAATAATTATGGCTTGGACAATAAGCTGTCCCGGGCGTACAGCTGTATGGAAGGCTCTGCACTTGAATATCTTATAGAACTTACTTCCAAAAATGTATCCTCAAAGAGGCTGCGGTCTACATCACGGTCGCTAAATCAGAGTTCCCAGTGTGGAAGGACGCAAAAAGATGTTATTCGAAGTGTGCTTCCTTTTAAATCAATAGCGACTAAATTATGGAACAGTTTGCCTCAGTGTGTGGGGGATTTTAAAAATGATTTGAAAAAATCATTTAAGAGACACTTACATACATTTGTATTTAGATAGAGTTTACGACATCAGAGCGCTTTGAGCATGTCTGAATGCCACGGACACAAGCGCTGTTAAAGTAACCAATCAATCAATCGTCATCATAATCATCATCACAAGCTGACGTTTAGAACATAAGACCGAATGTATATTCTATAAAAAATCAACTATTTCGTGTGGACTCTACCACTGAGATTTTGGCCATTCCAGACACTGCCAACAAATCGTGTTAGTCATGCAGTTAAAGTCAATCATCGGGACAGGTCCTCTCCCGCAATGAATACGAAAACTGACAAATGGATTTCGGCAGGGCAAGTCAATTTAACAGCATTTGCATCTGAGAGTAACGGCCAATCAGATTGTCGGATTATTTAAATTTCAAATGAATGATTTTAAATGCCCATGAAACTGTATTTGCAGTTTGCCAAAAAAAAAGGTGGGATTAAATAGCTTTGATCAGCGGTTCTAAAACTGTGGGTACGCAACCCCTGCATGGGTCTAATGACGCTTACACATAGGAAAACACATATTTATGAAGTATAAACAGAATAAATTTTATTGTTGACGGTCACAACTACATAAAGAGCAGTATTAAAGAGTCGCGGAGTTACAAAAGTTGAGAACCACTGCCTTAGATAATATTGGATAATCATTAACGGTAAATTAGTGTCAATTAGTCTGGGGTAATCTCATGTCTTGTGTAGTCTCATGTCTGGGCTAGTCTCATGTCTGGGGTGGTCTTATGTCTGGGGTAGTCTTATGTCTTGAGTAGTCACATGCTAGTCTGGGGTAGTCGTGTGTCTGTGGTAGTCTCATGTATGGGGTAGTGTAATGTCTGGGGTAGTCTCATGTCTGGGGTAGTCTTATGTCTGGGGTAGTGTAATGTCTGGGGTAGTCTCATGTCTGGGGTAGTCTTATGTCTGAGGTAGTGTAATATCTGAGGTAGTCTCATGTCTGGGGTAGTCTTATGTCTGGGTTAGTGTAATGTCTGGGTAAGTCTCATGTCTGGGGTAGTCTTATGTCTGTGGTAGTCTCATGTCTGGGGTTGTGTAATGTCTGTGGTAGTCTCATGTCTGGGGTATTCTCATGTCTGGGGCAGTCTCATGTCTGGGGTAGTCAGTCACACGCTAGTCTGGGGCAGTCTTATGTCTGTGGTAGTCTAATGCTATTCTGGAGCAGTCTTATGTCTTAGGTAGCCTTATGTCTGGGGTAGTCTCTTGTCTGAGGTAGTCTTATGTCTTTGGTAGTCCGTCACATGATAGTCTGGGGTAGTCTCATACTCGTCTGAGGTAGTCTTATGTCTTTGGTAGTCAGTCACACGATAGTCTGGGGTAGTCTCATACTCGTCTGAGGTAGTCTTATGTCTTTGGTAGTCAGTCACATGATAGCTTGGGGTAGTCTCATACTCGTCTGAGGTAGTCTTATGTCTTTGGTAGTCAGTCACACGATAGGCTGGGGTAGTCTCATACTCGTCTGAGGTAGTCTTATGTCTTTGGTAGGCAGTCACATGATAGTCTGGGGTAGTCTCATACTCGTCTGAGGTAGTCTTATGTCTTTGGTAGTCAGTCACATGATAGTCTGGGGTAGTCTCATACTCGTCTGAGGTAGTCTTATGTCTTTGGTAGTCAGTCACATGATAGTCTGGGGTAGTCTCATACTCGTCTGAGGTAGTCTTATGCACAGGCGTTGCGATTACTTATGGCTCCCCGGCAAAAAAAATAGCAATGTGCCTCACCAAGCTTAGGAAAACCCCAATTTAAATATGTCATATTTTGATTAAAATTACGACACGTATTAGATGACAATAAAATTGTTGTACTGGCTTTTTTAATTTGTTATGTTTAAAATGATAAAGATCTACAAAACTGTATGGAATTTCATGTACGAGACAACAAGAGCATTTACTTAAACAATGAAGGATAAGACGATCTGACTGCGAGAAAAGCTGTTTCAGAAAATTAATGAGACACAAAATATGCGCAAATAAGACAGTATGTGTACGCTATAATTATAAAATAGACATTTCAACGTTTCGTAATTCGGTGCAATATCAGCAAAATAGCAGTAATTTAAATACATTTTTACGTCATTAATTTTCAATTGACCTATTAATGTCAAAGAAATCAAATAAAGGGACAGAAGAAGAAAGATGATTTTTGTCATTCTTTTTTTTTCTTCTTTCTTTTCCTTTCTTTTCAATCAGTAGAACCACGCAAACAAACTTTATTGAACAGCAGCAGCAGTTAGTAAGCAGCATCATTTAATAAACAGCTGAATTTAATAAACAGCTGCATTTAATACACAGCAATACAAATCTTTAGTGTATTAGGCCTAAATGCCAAATGAATTTGGAGATTGTATATCTTTTATTTTGCACCACTGAGAATTAATTCACTTCCATTTCTCACCACTTAAAGTTCATTGACTTTCATTTTTCAGCTTTACAAGTTCACTGACTTTCATTTTTCAGCATTGAGAGTGGATTGACTTTGATTTTTCAGCACTAAGAGTTCATTGACTTTCATTTATCAGCACTTAGAGTTCATTGACTTTCATTTTTCACCATTGAGAGTGGATTGATTTTCATTTTTCAGCACTTAGAGTTCATTGACTTTCATTTTTCAGCACTTAGAGTGCAATGACTTTCATTTTTCAGCACTTAGAGTTCATTGACTTTCATTTTCCAGCATTCAGAGTTCATTGAATTTCATTTTTTTTTTTTTAATCTTATCTCAAACACAACTAGAGCGAATTCGCCGAGCATCAAATTCCTTGGTTACGCTTAGGTGAGCTGCAAGCGCCAGGCCGTTCCATTTGGCTCTCGTTTACATCTTTTAGTGGGAGGATATGGAGATTGACATCTTTTATTTACGGTTTAAAAAAATATGTTATTGTCTGCTTCCGGTTTTAAAGCGGTGACATCAACTTACGGCATCATACGGCGAACTGATTCGGCATAGGGAAGGAGGTCAAATAAAATGGCTCCAACTCCCGTGTTGCAAAAAAATTCAAGCTGTGTTGCAAAAAGTTCAAGGTGTTATGTGTGATTTTGATAAGAACGAATACAAATCGATTATATTTTCTAACGAAGTTTTACCAACGAAATAAGTAAGAAACTCTCATATAATCATTCAATATAATAATAATCCATTTGGGCGGATTTGGTTGGCAATACAGCTGACACTAATTGTGAACAATTTTATGAAGAGTCACAGAACTTCAATAGATCGCATTCTATTTAGTGTGTAAAAGAGAAGAAAAACTTGTGAAAGGCAGGTCTAAATTTAGAAGGAAGACTTAAAAAATATTTGACAGTTGGTGTAAAAATTATAGTGAAAGTAAGTTAATAATTTTGGCACGTTTTACCGCACAGGTTCACATTAAATCAGAAGGGCGAATTCTTTCTCTTAAAGTTAGGACCGAAAGATATAACCTTTATTTTGTGCCCCAGTATGTGCGACTTTACCAGCATGCTCCCGCAGCCATGACCAAATCTAAATCATCACTAATTAAGTCATTATTGTCACCGAAGGAGTTCATTGGTGGCTGGTTCCTACGCTCGAGAAACATTATAGATGTCTTGTGTTTAAGTTGATATAATTGTAAAATGTTGTCTTGGTTTCAATGTGTTTTTACTTCATGTGCCGAAAATGAATATGTATAATGTAATTATAAGAAGATTTCCATTTATTTGTATCCATAAAGAATCTTATCTCATATTGTCTTATTATTACTGAAGAATTTGACTCACACTTTCTGCCCTCTGCGTATGACGTAGCGCAGTTTGCCGAAGAATAAAGTAAATATAATAACATATGACAAGCTTTTCAGATGTTTTATTCACAATCATTTATTTTTATCGCAATCGTTTTTCCCAAGACAAGAGAATTGTAATAGTCCTATCTCTGAATTTTTGTTTTAACTGTTAAACCAATTTTTTTTTTCAAAATCAACCAGCGATCTTTTCAAGTTTGGGGGAAGGGGGGGGGGGGGGGGGGGCATACCAAATACTTTTTTCATTTATGTTTTATGAACTTTTTTCTTTTTTTTTTTATGAACTTTTTTTTTTTTTGTTTTTTGTTTTTTTTTTTTTTTTGTTTTTTTAATTTTTTTTTTTTTTTTTTTTTAGAAAATCAACACGGATTTTTTTCATGTGGGGGGGGGGGGGGGGGGGGAGGGGGGGCATACCAAATACTTTTTTCATTTATGTTTTATGAACTTTTTTCATTTATGTTTTATGAACTTTTTTCATTTATGTTTTATGTACTTTTTTCATTTATGTTTTATGAACTTTTTTCATTTATGTTTTATGAACTTTTTTCATTTATGTTTTATGAACTTTTTTCATTTATGTTTTATGAACTTTTTTCATTTATGTTTTATGAACTTTTATCTTTCCACCGAGGATTTCTTTTTTTTTTTTTGAACTTCAAAACAAAACACACAAAAATCTTTTAACCTTCTCAAAGATGTGAAGTGTTTCAATGTTTACCCATTCATACAGCGCGGTGACACAAATATCTGAACTTTATATATATATATATATATATATATATATATATATATATATATATTTTTTAAATATTTCTTCTTAAACTCCCCATGAGCTCTTCGACCATTCAATCTAGCAGTGCGCGTTTACGCATGTGTAGACATTAAAATACCCACCAACCCCCTTTTTTTTTTTTCCTCTCCTTTTTCTTTCCCCTCATCCCAAACACTTCAATAATAGAAACCATGAACACGATTCAATGTTACGTATCCTGCCATTCAGCCACTACCAACCAATATCAAATTTTTGTTTTTTGTTGTTTTTTTTGTTTCATATCCAACATCAAAAAAAAAGTGTGGGGGGGGTGGAAGCAGAGAGAGGGAGGGAGGGAGGTAAGGGAGAGAGAGAGAGAAAGAGAGAGAGAGGGAGAGAAAGAGAGAGAGAGAGATGGAGAGAGAATAGATAGAAGTCTCCATATTTAAGGCTACATTGAATTTAATTGAATTTTAATAATTTTCAAATATACAAAAAAATGCTAAGATTTATTGATTTATTCCATTATTTTGGGTTATATTTATTTATTTATTTATTTGTGTGTTTAGTTAGATGCGAAACTGAGTAAATTCTTAATAAACGATTTTATTTCACAAATCATTTTACCGGTATCGGTCATTATATCTCATGTGTGACGTCATTTTACGGAGTTGTAGTAGTCAACCTGAGTGAACCTAAATTACAAAGAGGATCATTTTAAATTTTTCCCCCCATTGCAAACCGCGTCAGTTCTGGCGGGGCCCAGCAGTAGACCTTTCTACTGTCGGGGGCATTTTTGAAACGTTCCAATGTGCTTTGTTTAAATCTAGGGCAAGGTGAGGCTGGAGATGAGGAGAAATAGTTGAGGCATCAGGCTCACTGTACATAACTCGAGTGGCTTGTCTAGAGGCTCTATAAACAATCGGACCTTTAATTGTGTGCACCTGCTGCTCAATCTGGTAAACACTCCACCAGATCCCCTGCCCGATACCTGGCCTGTAATGTTGCTCAATTTAATTTCTCCCATTTTCTTCTTTTCCTTTTTTTTTTTTAAAAGACATGACCTTCCCTTTAGTTTTTTTTTCTTTTCCTCTTCTGGGAAATAAGTATTTTAACTGGGTTTTTTTTTTTTTTACTTTGTGAGTTTTTTAAAGCATTTCAGGTTTTTTTTTTTAAATTTTTTTGTTGTTTTTTTTTTTTTTTTTTTATTTTTTTTTTTTTTTTTTTTAATTTTTTTTTTTTTTAATTTTTTTTTTTTTTTTTTTCTTTTTTGGGAAATAAGTTTTTTTACTTGGTTTTTTTTTTTTTTACTTTGTGAGTATTTTAAAGCATATCAGGTTTTTTTTTTAAAATGTGTTTGTTGATTTAGTTACTTATTTTTAATTATTATTTTTTTTTAATTTAACCTTTTTTTTTTTAAAGAAAAGAAGCGGTGGGGCTGCGGTGGTCTAAAAGAAGTTGTCTTGTCGTTTCTCTGGTCGTTACTTTCCGGTAAGTAGTTTGACCAAACTTGACGTGTACGATTTTGAAAATGGTTTTTAGCGGTGAAGGTGTTGGTGGTAAAACCGTGGTTCTAGGTGAGGGGAACAGAGATATCTTATGCTGCTCTGGTAGAACTGTGGTCTAGGGGAGGGGTGGAGAGACATCCCCATACTGATCTGGTAAAAATGTGGGTCTAGGGGAGGGTGTGGAGGGGGTGGAGAGATATGCCATGCTGCTCTCTTCTGTACAGACCAAAAGTTAGATCGATGTTTCTTAACATGGCGGCCTTGGAGTCGTGCTGGTTCTATAAAGCCTTCTCAGACTTCCGGGGGTTTTGTTTACACAAACAAGGATAAGAACTCTAGAATTAGACGAGTGTTTAAAAAGGTTACTATAATAGAATTAACGACCCTGAATCTTGGATGAGACGGCATATTCACTAGGGTTTGTGGGGTCCTGATACATCTGACATTGTAAGATTTGGGTCCTGATAGACCTGACATTGTAAGATTTGGGTCCTGATAGACCTGACATTGTAAGATTTGGGTCCTGATAGACCTGACATTGTAAGATTTGGGTCCTGATAGACCTGACATTGTAAGATTTGGGTCCTGATAGACCTGACATTGTAAGATTTGGGTCCTGATAGACCTGACATTGTAAGATGTGGGTCCTGATAGACCAAACATTGTAAGATTTGGATCCTGATTGGGTCCTGGTAGGCCTGACATTGTAAGATTTGGGTCCTGGTAGAAGTGAAATTTTAAAATGTTTGTCCTGGTATACTTGACATTGTACGTTTTGGGTCCTGATAGACCTGACATTTTAAGATTTGAGTCCTGGTAGGCCTGACATTTTAAGATTTGAGTCCTGGTAGGCCTGACATTGCGTTGTGTTTTTTTTTTAACTTATTGGAAATTCTCAAACTTCAGTTCAATTTACCGCAACAAAATTTGACATAATTTATAATTTTATAAATATTTATATTAACTTCAACAACAACAACAACGAAAAAACTGTCCGTACTGTTTTATATAAGGCCACATATAGTTACAGCTAGCTTCTATACGATAACTCTAACTTGTTTTTTTAAACCTGCTTGCACCTATATACCTTTCACGATTTCATCTTCCGGGGAGCTGCGCATTTTTCTTAACCCAATCCAGAAAGTTCGAGTAGGGCTAATTAAAAAAGAATCGATATTTTTTTTTAAAATAGATCATTTCCAATCCCATTAATCTCCTTCCTTCCAATTTGTTGTATTGTCATCCAATCCTTGTTTACAAAGCCTAACCACGGCAGCGGCCAATGATATGTCAGATAATAACATCACGTGTCATACCTATATACTCTTCTTCCCATCATACGTCTTGCGCAGGTCCTACGCCATTTATTTTCATTTTGCCATATAATTTAAGCGTACGACTACGGTCTAGGGCAGGGCCCGGCAGGCAACCTTTTGAGACGGAAGAGCCAAAAGTTACAATTTACCAAATTTCCGAGTTTTTAAAGAGCCACTAACATTTTTATTTCAATATAATTATTAATATTTGCGCATGGAACTGGAGAGTCGCATCTCGACATCAAAAGGTTGCCGACTCCTGGTCTAGGGTAATAAGAGGAGTGACAACAACCGGGTTAGCAAAATAGAAAATGAGTAAAACAAAGTAAGGTTAAACCTGGAAAAAGGCATGCTATTTTTTTTTTAATTGTATTCTGTTGTTTGTTCACTGACGAAGGCTTCCTGCAGACACGATCAATTTTTTATTTTTTTTTGCGTTCCTTTTTTCAGGTTTAACCTTATTTTGTTTTATACTCATTTTTGAATACTTTTTAATACTTTTTACTTTATATATATAATTAGGCTGCAGCATACGGCAAACACGAACAGTCAGATCACTGGGGGAAACTACAATCTGATTTTAACTGGGGGGGGGGGTTAATTGTTACTTTAAATAGTTTAGGCGGACTTCAAGAACGCTAACGAACATTAGGTTAAAAATCCCGAAGGAAATGTTAACACTTGACCTCGGTGAAGCTACTGCAACAGGTTTAAACGGTCTTAGGCAGAACGTTCTTTGTTTGTCTCACAAGAGCCGCGAGATGCAAAAATAGGTTGAAAACCGCTGTGCTGGAAGAACTAGAGAACCATACAATCCCCATGACAACTCGGTAACAATAACCCACGCTCTGACTTAACAGGAGGACCCAAGGTCAAGGGTTGGACGGGACAACTACCAATGTTCCCTTTAAGGTTTACTGGTCCGTGTGCAAAATCATACAGATGTGTGCAAAGTTGTGCGGCATCAATCTTTTTGTGTGCAAAATTTTACAGCCCACAAACACATACATGGAAATTTGCTGCGCGGATACTCAAAACTGCTGCGCGGCGTCTGTGAGTTAGCTGCGCGGCCGCGCAGCTTAAAGGGAACGTTCCCCCCCCCCTTCCAAACCTTGATTTTCCAGATTTAATTTCAATTGCTACGTACTGTAGCGCCCCTGGGAATAAACAACGCAAAAAGCCGGGGAAATTTTGATTTTTGAATATATATATATATATATATATATATATATATATATATATATATATATATATATATATATATATGTGTGTGTGTGTGTGTGTATGTATATAAGAGACTTGATCCCAATCCAAACCCCCTTATAATTTGTCAAAGAAGAAAATCACTAAGTACAGATTCAGTTGGTGGATTTACGAGGGGTGAATGTGAATATCAACAGTAAAATATTGCTGCTGACTGGGGCAGATTGCAACTAGGCTTTAGCATTAACCCTTCTCCCTCCGCCAAAGTAAAAGGATTATATAATATTGTATGCCGCTGCCATGAAACGCTTGTGTTACTACACGAGACATGCTGCTCATTAGAAACATCTCATTGTTTAACAAGAACCTGCCGCTACATATTCGTTTCATAGTCTCCGAGGCCGGTGCATACTGCCGCAGATTATCTCCCATTCTTGTCTGGAGCCAGTGCATTTAGCCACCGAGAAACTTCAGTTCCTGTTATGAGCCAGTGTGTTAAGCAAGAGAGAATCTTCAGTTCCCGTCTGAAGACATTGTATTTGGTCACAGAGGATCTTCAGTTCCCGTCTGGAGACAGACCATTTAGCCACAGAGGATCTTCAGTTCCCTCTGGAGACAGTACATTTAGCCACAGAGGATCTTCAGTTCCCGTCTGGAGACAGTACATTTAGCCACAGAGGATCTTCAGTTCCCGTCTGAAGACATTGTATTTAGCCACAGAGGATCTTCAGTTCCCGTCTGAAGACATTGTATTTAGCCACAGAGAATCTTCAGTTCCCGTCTGAAGACATTGTATTTAGCCACAGAAGATCTTCAGTTCCCGTCTGAAGACATTGTATTTAGCCACAGAAAAACCTTCAGTTCCTTTCTCCCACCAATTCCTGTGTTTCTACTCTTTAATCTCGTCTTAAGGCGCTACCCCAATGAAGTCGTCTGTAGACCGAGGCGATTTGATGAGGGCCTCGTCAACCAAACCCTGGCACGCGCACAGTAATCGCAGTCCGTTGACGCACGGGGTTTGAGATTTCTGGCCTGTTATTATATGATGGACAGCGGCTCTCGTGTTGTAAGAGCTGCTACCACCTATTTTAATTCAAGAAATATTGAGATCTACGAGTACCTAGAAGCCCTCTGTAGCGTAAAAGACTTTACAAAAACATGCTTTCACATAATTTATTGGACCGATACAAAGTTTGCTGCGTATTTTTACATTGCCATTTAAAAATTGCCCTCATACAAGCAAACAAGCAAAGATTATCGTTTTAGAAATTTGACAGAAATTCTGTGACTTCATTCTCTGACATGCATTATAATCAGGTGTATCTCATTAATAGTGGCGGATCCAGAAGTAACAGGGACGAGCCCCCCCCCCTTCCCCCACTAACACGAATTCACAAATGATTCATTCTGTTACAAGTGAATTATCTTTCTCAAAAGTATGTTAGTAGTTTTTAAGTGGTGGAGATGTGTGCTCTTGGTATCGCTTAGTTTGCATACAAGGTTAGGCTGCAGCATACCGCAAACACGAACAGTCAGATCACTGGGGGAAACTACAATCTGATTTTAACTGGGGGGGGGGGGTTAATTGTTACTTTAAATAGTTTAGGCGGACTTCAAGAACGCAAACGAACATTAGGTTAAAAATCCCGAAGGAAATGTTAACACTTGACCTCGGGAAAGCTACTGAAAAAGGTTTAAACGGTCT
>CAXITT010000029.1:2560568-2572471 GCA_964033795.1 Lymnaea stagnalis
GCTGTGTCTCTACACAGAAAATATATTGTGCTCTCTCTTTTTTTTTTTCTCTCTCTCTCTCTCTCTCTCTCTCTCTCTCTCTCTCTCTCTCTCTCTTCACACATGCACAAACTTGTGTGTGTGTGTATGTGTATGTGTGTATATATATATATATATATATATATATATATATATATACACTTCCTTTCGATGACTCCAAATTGTGTGTATACAAATATGTGTTTCTTTCTGTAACGCCTTTCTGTTTATATGTATGTTGTTTTTCCGATGGTACCTATCGATAGTTCTTCATGCGTTTCACAGCCGGACAATAGCTGGCATGTGTTTAATAAGTGACGGAACGCAGTTTATGCCCAGCGTGTAACGGACTCCAATAAATGTCTCGATGTGAAGGCAATAACCATATCATCTCATCCAATATAGTAGACAGCGCGGGGGGGGGGGGTCATTAGAATTACAGTCGACTTTATCCAAACAACATAAGAAATCTACACATGTACACTTTGATGAAACTGCATGTGTCTTGAACAATCCATCCAAGGTTTTATTATTTCATGGGGCAATCAGTTTGTTGGTCGTGTTTTTGTTTTTATTTTAATCTTCGATTTATCTTATAAGAATATTTGTTTCCTTTAACGCTATCTTGTTGATAAGTTTTTAAATTTAGTCACAAACTCGTGACGGTACCGCTTCGTCTCCATATTTCATTTGAAAATACCATTGAATACAAAGTCAACGCTACATTAGCCAGGCAGCATTGCGGCAGATCCAACAAAATATGGTCTACTATGTGAGACATGAGTCCAGTCAGTGAAGTTGCCGTCCTCTTCACTTTGTTGCTTGTCTACTATGTGAGACATGAGTCCAGTCAGTGAAGTTGCTGTCCTCTTCACTTTGTTGCTTGTCTACTATGTGAGACATGAGTCCAGTCAGTGAAGTTGCTGTCCTCTTCACTTTGTTGCTTGTCTACTATGTGAGACAAGAGTCCAGTCAGTGAAGTTGCCGTCCTCTTCACTTTGTTGCTTGTCTACTATGTGAGACATGAGTCCAGTCAGTGAAGTTGCTGTCCTCTTCACTTTGTTGCTTGTCTACTATGTGAGACAAGAGTCCAGTCAGTGAAGTTGCTGTCCTCTTCACTTTGTTGCTTGTCTACTATGCGAGACAAGAGTCCAGTCAGTGAAGTTGCTGTCCTCTTCACTTTGTTGCTTACATTTTAAAATTCATGTTTGCTCTTTCCATCCAAGCTGTATTTTAAGTTCAGTCATTCATCGGCAACCTGTTGGAGGCAAGGATGACGTAACAATGTTAAAACAGCTTTGAGGCAAATATGACATTGTAATGTTTAAAACCATTTTGAGGCAAGGATGACATAATGATGTTAAAACAACTTTGAGGCAAGGATCACATAATTATGTTAAAAAAGCTTTGAGACAAGGATCACATAATGATGTTATAACAGCTTTGAGGCAAGGATCACATAATGATGTTAAACAGCTTCGAGACAATGATGACATAATGATGTTAAACAGCTTCGAGACAATGATGACATAATGATGTTAAAACAGCTTTGAGGCAAGGATGACACATTCATGTTAACCGGCTTTTACTATAAAACTGAAATTTGGTTAATTATTGATTGGTACGCAAAAAAAAAAAATTGAGAATTTAAAAATGTCCAGCGTTAAGATAGAAATTACCTTTCTAAATGTAACTTGTATATCTTAGGTTATCGATTTTGAGTCGAGGGTGACAAAATTGTGAGTCCGACTTTGCGACCTTGAATCCACGGCCCCATCTTATTATACATTTTTTTGCGCCCAACGTAGTTCTAATTCAGTGGTCGGCAACGCCTGGCTCCGGAGCTGCATGCAGCCATTTTCATTGCTGATTTTTTTTTTTTTTAAGGAAAACTAATCTTTAAATGACACTTTCAAAACGAAATAGCTGCATTTACCGTGGTAGTTAATAATATAATAAACTAAAGGATACCACAGTGCGTAACTAATATTCGCACCTAAGCCTGTATTTACCGCGGCTGCAGTATTGGCCTCGTTTTGAGACTATATTGTTTAATTCTGAAGTACAGCCTTTCTTTCTTTGTTGTGATGTGTTGTTTTTGTGTTGTTGTTTTTTTCAACTTAAAAACAAATGTTCTAATATTCATTAAATTAGTGCATGCGGTTTTTACATTGATTTGAACAGAAAATTATACTCATATATTATTGGTCAGTATTTTTTTTTTAAATACATGGTCTGCAAAGTATTAGTATTACTATTTTAACCTCTGCAAGATGTGGCAGACTTTCACCATCAGCCCTCCCTGTGTCTCACAATTTTTTTTTTTTTTTTTTGAAATGGCTCTTCTCTTTACAAAAAATTTTAAAAAAAAAAAAAAAACCAGAAGAAGATGAGGTTTCCGACCCATGCTCTAGCTCTGCTCGCAAAGATGAATAGATTAAGTGCAACAAAACCCAAAGTCGACGCCTAATCACCTGCGGTAGGTCACTCTTCATCAAAGCGGTTCTCCCCCCTTCCTATAGCTTTAGCAGCTGAATACTTGGCAATTAACACAGTTATATTCACTCTGTCGCTGACTTCGTTGGTCCCCGGCTCTCAGACATTAAAGTCAAAGAAGATCTGTTTATTGTCTTCGGGTGTTGACGTTGTCGCAGTTTGGCTCTAGGAAGTCTAACGCTAACGTGGGGATAGTAACTGTAGGTGCTTATTTGAGTCGAAATCGTAAACACTCATCTGACTCATTCTCCAGATGAAATATTTTGAATATTTGTGTATAATTAGCTACAGCTTTCTTCATATTTTTTTTTCATATACACATTTGGAGTCGCAGCCCGTGTATGAATCACATTGTTCCACCTGCAACCTATGACACCCCCCCCCGCCCACACACACACACACATACTTTTGTTTTCCTTATGAGAAGATCAACGTTATATGCAAACATTGCTTTGATCGCCAGTAAACACTGCGCGGAACTCATTTCATTGTACCTATTAAATATTACCAAATAAACGATGACGCAATAACATATTTATTCTCAATGTGCATACTTTTTTAGTTAAACAAATCTACTTGTGCCACGTCATATAAATAAATTGTATGGACTGAAATAAATAAATATATATATATATATATATATATATATAATAAAATATATATATATATATTTATATATATATATTTATATATATATTTATATATATATATACACATTGTTAAAATGTAGATAATATGCCGTTCGTCCAAGGTGGGATGAGGGAGCTGAAATCGAGGACGCCCACCGAGGTACCCCGAGCGAAAGTGGGGGAGGGGTTTGTGGAGAGGAGTTAGTACCCTCCCCAGAAAATGTTTGATAAATTCAAAATTCAGGAATGCATTTGGGTCTTATCTTATTTTACGTGTGCTTCATTCTACGCGTAAAACAGAAGAGCAACTAAAGCAACGCTAGTGGCATGGACACTTGGGTTCCCTTCACCTAGATGGGTTTATATGAATCCTTCAATATTTCAATTTTTTATCAGCCATACTATGCACCGTCTCAAGAAATGTGCTTAATATACTTTTTAAAAGCGCGTTTATGACAAGATTATATAACTGAATGAAGAAATGTGTTCATTTGTGATCAATCCGGCGGGCTACCGTATTTAACGTAAGAATCCCTGGTTGAATCTTATTATTAGCTTATCCCTTGAGAATATATCGGCTCATAACTTCCCAAGAATTTTATTTTCTTCTTTGAAAAAAACAAACAAACAACAGAGCCTGTATGGTAAGGTGCATAATTTTAACGCTTTAAACATAGGCCCAGTGTTGAAGGCGGGACCGGTGGCCCAGCAGTGGCCCGGCAGTGGCGTTCCTAAGTTAGGGCGAGGAGTGGTGGACGCCAATTTTGTTGATGTTAATATCAAAACTATAAAATGCATGTGTGTATGGGTCAAGCAAGGTATACACCTCTGGGTGATGCGCAAGGTCTGAAATGTCACATCGTGTGTGTTGGTTATTTGCGGATAAACGACTATGCATGCTATAATATTTCCACTTCGATTTACTTTCTAATCACAGTCTTTAGTCAGTTTATTCACAATTTCTCAATATTTCATAAATTACAAAATTAATTATTTATTATATAGTATGGATGTAGCCAGGCAATCCCTATTCATAGTTAATAATTTCCAGTAAAAAAAAAACGGTTCGGAGTTACAAGATAATCAAATGGTCAGAATGTCCTTTTCTTGTACTGTCACCACACGTTCAAAAGCGTGAAGACCATACAGTGAGTGTTGAAACTGCTTGAGCTGGGTTTTTTTAATTATAATTTCTACTTGCGATGGTCATATCACCCGAAATCCTGTTTATTGTCAATACCGTCAGCAAGTTCTTGCAGATCTCGACAATGCAACGTGACAAAACCATTACACTTGTCCAAGGTGAAACTCGTTTCTTCACCAAAAAAAATAGAGAAAATGATTTACATCTGCCATAATCACCACAAAAGAAATTGCATCAGACCATGTGGAGCCATTGTTTAAAAATGCAGCAATAGGCGAAGAAAGAGACACGTGGAATGTGAATCTACAGACGAGACAAAACAGACGCCTGAAGAATCTTTCTGGATAGAATGTTTCTTCGGGTTAGTAGATCAGACTTTGGGATCCTTGAAGATGCGTTTCCAACAACTGAAACTGTACTTTGACCTTTTTGGCATTCAACAACTCCGTACCGCGAATCTAGATAATTTGAGTGAACACTAGACCTATAATGTGAATTGGGACATGGAATTTATGAGTGGCGATGTTGATAGTTCAGACTTACTCGAAGAACTGGCGGTCGTACGAGGAATGCTTCTATGAGAAATACAGACAACAGTACAATGTCTTCTGTACCTTGTGCCTCTGGCAGATTGTTTTCCGAATGCTGTTGATGGTGCAGGTAACCATAGAAATACAAAAATATAGGTGTATTTTATTTAAATTGATAACAAATTAATTGAGAACATCAATGGCAATGTCTCAGGTTCAAATAAATGAATGATTGACATAGCCAATTAAACGAGGAAATGCTACGATTTTGACGAAAATGAACTTAGCGCCGGTCCTGAGTTGGCCAACTTTGGATTAAACAGTGGTTAATCTTTACTTAGCGATACAAAGTGTAATGGAGTAGATGGAACGAATCACTTGGATACATATGAGAGAGCTTTTGTATCTATTTATTTTCTCATTCAAACCTTTTAATAAAGCAGGCTTATAATAATTACAACTAGAGACAGACCGATTTTTTTCTGGCTTCGATCGAAACCGAAGCCAAAACCAAAAGTTTAACGAGACTTTCGGCTGACTTCTAAACAGAAAGATATTTAACCCATTGGCCTGATATTTTAAAATGTTATTTCTTTATCAATAACAACATTTACGACATGACAATGATGCATTTCAATGAATAAATGAATTGGATAAGCCCAGGGCTCTCTAATTTTTTTATTTTTAAAAAATTAAGTTTAATTTAAATTTTACCATTCTCTTAGATTTTTTCACAATACCTTTGCCTGTGCCTATGACAACATTTATGAACCTGATAATGATAAGTCAAATGAATGAACTGGATAAACCAATGGTTCCCAAATTTTTGTTTAATTAAAACAAAATAATGATAGAGTCAGTACCATTCTCTCCGGGATTTTTTTTTTTTCCTCAAAACTATTTATCATTGCCGAAACCTAATAGTAATTTTATTTGTGGAATGTATTTTAGAAATAGGTCACCTTGCAGATGTGAGTAATGTTCACAGAAGAATAGTCATATACCATGACATCAAGACGTCGAGCAAAATGAATATCGTATTGCAGACCGACAGACAGACACACTGACAGCCTGGCTTCTGGTAGACGACCGACATCACTTTCGGCCGAAACAAAAAAATCTACCGAAAGTTAACCGAAACTGAAATAGGCCGAAAATGAACAAACTAACTTCATCGAATATGACAGTTCTATACTAGTCTAAAGGCTCTATCATTAATATTGTTAATTCGCTAGGAAGTTGTTCCTCACAGATACACCTGATTTTAAAATACTTGATAATTGGTATGTTGCAAAAGTTTAGAAATTAATTTTAGTGTCGTGCAAGTTAAAAAGGTTTGTTTTGTTCTTTAATCGAATTTAAATTATACTTAAGGACATAACTGCGTTAATCGTATAATATTTCTACACGTTATATAATCTCCCTTTGGACTTGAATCCAGGTTTTAAAAAAAATAATAAAATCATTCCCCTATCCCTTGAGGAATCATAAAATTATTACTGTTTTTTTTTTTTTTTTTTTTTTTTTTTTTTTTTTTTTTAACGTGGCAATCCTAGTTATCTGGACGAATTTATATATTTTGAGTGAATAAGGGTTTTTGGTGGATATAATTTATATATTTTCAAATCAGCTCATTTAACTTGTAATTTGTGACGCCACGTTATTGCACTATTTACAATAACATTATATGGCATGAGCCAAGAAAAAAATTCGTTTAATTTTTAGCAGTAATACCAGTGGAATGGCAATAACTAACATTTACAACTATAATCATAAAATTAATAATTTATTTAGTTTTTAATCTATAATTCAAGTCTAAATTCTAAATTATTTAAATATAATAAAAATGTTTAAACATCATTAACCTGAAAATCGGAATTTTCATAATGCCATATAACATGTTAACTGATGCCAATAATATTGTGTACATTTTCTCTTCTTATACATTGCATTTGTTTATAATAAACATAATATGGTCAAGACATTAATTCCGAATTCTTACTTATAGCGAAGAGTTTGTACAGCTCTTTATGCAATGCAGTGTGGTTAAAAATAAAAATAAAATAGGGCCTATAGCAGCGCACTTAATTAACACCATTTAATATTTGTAAACCATTTATAATTTGTTAATTAGTAATCAGGCATGTTAGTAAATGTTCATTTATTTTACTTTTAATTTTACTAAACTAGCACAAAATCACCGTAAATTAAATATGGATATGTAACCGTCACCCAACGATTTAAAATATTTTGTTAATTATTGTAAATATTATTTTTAATTATATAAATATACATACATATATATTTTCTGAAAAAATTTTTTTTCCTGATTACAAATGTGTACTGGTGATACAGTGAAGCCCTACATTTAATCTGCTGTACTTAACCAGTTAAGGTAGTCTTTACGACTTATCTTTACAGCTGACATACGATAATTGGATCGTATTCACACTTCGAAGTGGCTATAGGTACCCGAGTACCCATCA
Source organism: Lymnaea stagnalis (assembly GCA_964033795.1). Classification (NCBI taxonomy): domain Eukaryota; kingdom Metazoa; phylum Mollusca; class Gastropoda; family Lymnaeidae; genus Lymnaea; species Lymnaea stagnalis. The sequence goes on from CAXITT010000029.1 coordinate 2,567,872, forward strand.
TCGCCAATGACTATTCGCACCCGAAAGTCTTAGTAATCGAGAAAAAAACATGATCCGAACCAGAGGCTTAATAATCGACAAGATTGCCGCGCTTTCTTTTATAAAAATGGAGGTGGGCAGCATTTTTGACACCTATGACACCTATGCTTCTCTTTTGAAGACGAATTGAATTATTTTTGTAAAGAATACAATGTGTGTTTCACTAAAAGATCGTCAGAGAAGATGAAAGATCCCAATTTGGAACACCTTAAATATGAATATATAATTCACTATTGCAAACAAGGCGTTAAACGTAAGTCAAAGTCTTCAACGACAACAGGCCATGCCATTCATAAAGTATAAAGTAATAATAATAGGTTAACTTTAAATTTAGTTGGTCTTGTCATGTAATAATTCTTTCTCCAAGCCAATGATTATTACCACGGTAAATGTAGAGGACGAATGCCACTATTTTATCGATGGACATGATTAATGTATCCATAAATCGATCACTATCCCTATGCTATGCCTATGCCTAACCTGAACCCTAAATCGACCTCTCCACCTAACCTAAACCCTAAATCACTGCAACTATAATAAAGAAGCAAATGACGCCGTGGCATTCGTGCTCTACATTAGCCCCTACCACTTTTGGCAATTCGTTGAGAATTTTTATATTTTTCAGTTCTTTCAAATTGGGATGCCAGGCAAAGATAAAGTTTGTTGCCAAGAGAAATCCATCTCGGCTAGAAATTACCAAATCAATGCATGAACATACTGAATACTGGCCATGAAGTATCAAAAGAAGTAAGTGCATGTGCTGCGAAAAATATTTACATAATAATAATAAATAGCTTATTCTTGTGGCAGGTTGTTGTCACCTACAGGTACTCTAGTACTATAGAGTTTAGATGGATGCATTTTAAAAGAATGTTTTATGCCATTCATTAACCCATTCAATCTAGGGCGCTCAGAAATTTTATCACTGAAAACTTTATGTTAAGGTTAGGGTTACCACCCTTACCATAGAATTAGAAAGGGTTTGAAAAAAAATTAAGACCAATCTATTTAAAAGTAAAATTAAATTTAATAAATTCTAAATAGTCCAGACAGAGTTTTAATCTTAATTTTGATTATTGTGACATATAATAAACATAAAACATTGATCCCCAAGGTGAAGGTTAGTTATTTTTATGTACACAGCGGTGAGCCCAGCCCTAGGCTGGGGTACCGCACTATATAAGACCAATGTTCCCTCTAAGGTTTGTTGTTTTGTGTGCAAAATCATACAGTTATGTGCAAAGTTTTACAGCATCAATTTTTTTGTGTGCAAAATTTTACAGTCCAGAAACACAAACAAACACTTAATATGAAATTGCTGTGCGGATACTCAAAACTGCTGCGCAGCGCCTGTGAAATGGCTGCGCGGCAGCGCAGCTTAAAGGGAACCTTTTATAAGACCACTAATAATAATAATGTTTGCAGAGCATATTTTTTTACATAATACTTATCATTGTAAAGTAACCTTTGTGTATTTTTTTTCCAGATGTGCCGCTTGTATCCGGAAAACCGCAAGGTGGAACTAAATGCGGCAACGCTTCTGTTGATGTCCTGCACCACGATTCAGGCATCTGAGGCCCGGCAAGTGCTTGAACAACAGCATGATGTGGATTTGCTTCCCAGGGACATTTACAATATTAAGTCAAGAATAAATAAATCATCTTCTGATGCAACTGAAACTTAATCTATACTTCATTCTATATCACAAGCTGGTGGAAGTGTGTCCTATGGACTAACAGAAAGTGGGGAATTTAAGTATTTATCATACATGACTGATGATATGATTAGAATTATTGCCCAATATCCAGAGGTTTTATTAATGGATTTCACATATAAAACCAATAAATATTTATATCCACTTTTGACTGTCATGGTTATTGATGGAGAGGGCAGGGGCATTCCTGTTCTTCATGGTTTTGTAAAAAATGAAGATAAGGAATCTATTTCTCTTTGTTTGCAGCTTCTTCTGAAGAATTCTGATGCCAGTCTTTTCAAGTGCTTTGTGGTTGACAAAGACATGGCTGAAATCTCTGCTATAAATGATCTCTTTCCAAATGTACCTGTTAATCTATGTCATTTTCACATTAACCAGGCTGTGCACAGGTTTCTTTCGAAACATGTAGGTCCTGAGCATGTTAAGCCAATTCTTGAAGGATTTATGTCTCAAGTTTATACTGAGTCGTGTGATGAATTTTTAAAGTTAATGCAAGACATGAAAGATACTCTTCCTGATGTAGCTTTGGAGTATTTTGAGTCAAACTGGTGGAGTAAGGCCCATTTATGGGCAGCATCATCCAATGCTGATGTTTTAAGACTCCATGCGACAACAACAAATCACTTGGAGTCTTATCATGCCAAAATAAAAAAGAGTTTGACTCATTATCTTTCTTTTTCATCTGCTCTTCGTAACCTTATGTCTTTTGACAACTGCAAAATTACAGTATGTGATCGTTTAAGATTGCTTGCTGCAAACACAGCTCAGTATACGTCATCTGATAATGATGAAAGTGTAAATAAGATTGAAAGTGTTGCTACTTCCTTTGCTGCTGCTCTATTGCTCAATCAGCTCAAATTGTCACGATCTGTTCCGTACTCTGTTGTCCCTGGAGAGGCAGAACTTTTTTCAGTAGCTTATAAGGAACGTATTTTTAGCTCAACATCAGTTCAATGTAATTGTTCATTTGCTAAAAAGATGGCATTACCTTGCAGACATATTTTTTCAGTTCGAAGACATTTACAGCTTCCAGAATTTTGTTCAGAGTTAATTCCATGCCGTTTTAGCAAACATAGTGTTCCTAGAGTGGTTGCTTCTACTTCTAGTGGTTCAGTAACTTCTCAAATTGTATCTACTAGAAACAATAATTTTAAGACTCAAGAGGGTCGGTTTAATCATGCTAAAAGAATTTGTATGGGCTTGGCAAATTTTTTGGCGATGCAAGGAGAACAAGATTTTGTAGAGAAAATATCCTTTCTTGAAACTACTATAAGTCTCTGGAAAAGTCCTGAAAATTTAGATGAAAATGAATCGGGGTCACAACTTGATGAAGGTGAACCACAAACAAGTTTCATTCAAAGTCAACTAATTGATTTTGTTGATATAAATGACATTCATTTTTCCCACGAGGAAACAGTTGCTGCAAATAATTTCGAAAAAATTGAAACTGAAAATAGTATTAATTCCTTTGGAAAGGTTAACTTTGACAGAGTGCGACCAAAGGGGCGACCGAAGGTAAAGCAAAATTTTACCCTGAAAAGAAAAAGATAGCTGCCCCAACAATTGTTCACTACTTGTATAAAATAAAGATGTGAATGTTTGTAAATAAATGGCTGTCGCTATTCAAACCCGGGTCCAATAGACCTATTCGGATGTCTTTTGTGGTAATTTATTTTAGTTAATGTTCCTTTAGTTAAACTGAAGAATTAAGTTTACAAACATATAGTCCATTCAATTATCTTTCATTTGATACCAAATTTTTTCTTACAACCTAACAATAATTTTTTGGGATGTGTTCATGATGTATGCATCAATGTTGTTTCTGTGTCTTTTTCAGCTTTTATATACTATAGCATTTTCATTATATTTTTTTCTGACATCAATTGATGAATCAGAAGGAATAGTTTGGGAACTACATAATTGAAACTTTGCATGCTTATTTAAATTGAGATTCTTTACTTTATGATGGATTGTTTTTAAACAAATGTCTCATAGGAAAAGTTGTTAGAGAATGTTTGTATTTATGCATTTTATTTATTAGGTTCGTGTGTTAATTTTTTTTCCTATCTTTTCTGTCTTAGTTTTCTAATTGTTTTTTTAAATCATGAAGGATATATGTACATGGTGTATGCATCCTATATCGTTCATGCAGCCTCTAATTTAAAAAAACACAATTTTATTTTATATATTTTTTTTTTTTCTCAATTTTTCACTTTCCGGATTTTTAAGGAACGCCAAATGAATCAGGAGAAAAAGTATTCTAGCTACAGCCTTCAAACATTGCATGCTTCTTTTCATTGATATTCTTTATGAAATTCAATAGGTTTTTTTTTTATAATTTAATCATTTTGCGTAAAGTCAAAATTGGTATTAAATGTTTAATTTTTTGCAATAAAAGTCACAACAATTTTTTTTTAAATTTAGTGGATTTTTGTCTTTCTGTTTGTGTATGGTTTGTATGTACTATATTTTTTTCAATGGGTCTATTTATTTAGGTTATCAGTATTTTATTTTCAATGTGGCATGACTTAGTTGCCTTGAAACCAAACTCCCTTCACAGATCACATATATTTGCTCCCACTCGATCATTACGTCTGTACTTAAATGAAGAAATGATACCGTACAAACAATAGTTAACTGTACGGGTACCAACAAGGAAGGTGAGAAAGTAAAAGGAGACAAATGGCAAAGGAATGATGTGACCTAATTGAATGAGTTTAATGGCTGCCTACTCCATACTGGCCCCTAATTTATTTTATGGATTACTTGAGTACACAACTCAAATAACTAACAACCAAACAAAAATGTTTGCAAGTCAGTTAAGGGTTTTTTTTCTATTAAATTATG
>CAXITT010000029.1:2575553-2615706 GCA_964033795.1 Lymnaea stagnalis
TTTTAGTTGCTTAAAATTAAAACAAAAGTGCTTACACTTATCACTTACCTCTTCCTTTAAGTTGCCCTGGTTTTAAATCTTTGCGAACAAGCTGTAATCTAGAACACCAAATTCTTGAAAGTGTTTTTGCTCTAGGGATTCGATGCATAGTAACTTTTCTACCTTCAACGATTTTTACCAGCGTAATTGGAGCACACAATACAATAATTTTTGTTACCAGTCATATTTGTTTTCTTTGTGTTTGAATACCGACTTAGTAACACTAACAACAGTTATTTTAGTCTAAAATAGACACATTAAATCATAATTGACGAAGTCTAGTAAAATGGGGAAACAAAAGAACTGTGGTATTAATGGTAATATATGCCTATTCCATAGTTATACATTTAATTAGTAAGATAGTATATGCAACTTTTGTAACCAAACTAAGAGTTAGTCAACATAAAGCAACACTGTTGGAAACCGGAACCAACCCATTCAGAAAAAGTGGGCGTTTTCAAAGGGCACGCTACTCTGTTTTACAAAAATTTGAACGTAGCCCATAGATGCAGCCTTCACACTTTTTAAGCAACAGCAGCATACGGGGCGGTACATTGAAATTGTTTATCCTGTGAAGTCAGTGACCCAAACTCCTAGATCAAGACAATCTAGTCTTGAAAGAAATTGTTTTAAAATGTTGCCTGGCATTAAATTGAATACCGTAATTATTATACGGCTACGCACATGTCAAAGTCAATGAGCTGCAAACATGGCAAAGTCTACAAAACAGCTTGCAAGGTGGTTTATCAATTTAAAATAAAAAAAATTATTAAAAATTAAGCATAGTAATTAATAGTATAGGATAGGTGATAATAGGGACTTCGGTATGATCCGGGAAGTGCCGAAAACCGGGTATCGTGATTTCGTTGTCAAAATGGCGACCTCCACTTTTTAATTTACAGAGGGTTGTGTTGTTTAAGATTTTTTTTGCTAAAGTTAGTTTTGTTATTAAATTCTATTTCTGCCCTCAACTTAAAGCAGACATGTTTGTTGTTCATGTGACACTTTTCTTTAAGAAAAAATTTGACAGTTTGACATTGAAAATTAATGGTAAATAATAGCTAATTTGACTCTTTCATAATTTTTTTTTGGAAAATATAAGTTTAAAAAGAGAAAATACCAATGTTAGATGTAGGCATAAATGACAACATATCCAAAATTCGTGAGGTTAGGACCCCGCCATGGGTGAGAAATTTGTGTGCAAAATTTTTGTCACATGTGTCCCAAAATTACCTATTATCGATAATGGACGTTTTTGTAATAAGCAACTTGATTTACACTGGAAATCCAGCATATTACCCACTAATAACTAATTTTAAAACAAAGCAACAATTTACTAGCACAAATACCTATTTATAATATTATCTGATGCTTTATTTTGAGGTATTAATTGGGGGAGTGGGATAAATAACCCTAGCCTTAGTAGCATTATTACACTTACAGTAGGAAAATATATATATATATTTATTTATATATATATATATATATATATATATATCCTTTAAGCCTAGTATAGACCTAGTGACATCCCAACTTGTTATTGCAGAATCTATTATAGGTAAATGATATTTATGGCTATGTAGGCCTAATCATATTTTAATAAACATTATGATTCTTAAAATAAAATTAAAAATGTAAATATTCACTTACCTTTGATATTGAAATATCCTGTATTCACTCACAAATCACAATATTCCACAAGAAACTTATTATATAATATAATCCTCAATATTCAAGAAATAACACACTCTGCCACAGTGATCCAAGAATTTCTTAAGATATTATTAAAGAATAATCATAAAAGCTTGTACTTACCTCAAGCAAATGACTAGAACTTATTTTAATTTCTATCAACTGTCAAAGTTGATACATTTTGATTTGTGAAACAAGATTACTAACTTAAAATAAAGAATCTGCTATTTTTTTGGTCATATTCAAATGAGACTAAAAATACATATATAGAAAATGGAAAAATAAAAAGTATAATTGTCAATTTTAGATAAAGGAATCAAATAATCCCTGTATTATTATTTGATACTTATAAATGTTAAACAATTCCATTGAAAATTTGAAATTAATATCTAAAGAATATTATTATTGTTATAAAATTAGGGAAATTTAATATATATGTGTTTTTAAAAAATATATTAATTAAATACAAATAAGTGACGAGTCAGCATATTTGATACATTTTAATAAGGAAAATTATCAAGATTAAAAATATTTTTTTGCGGAATATTAACAAAAGCTACAATTGTATTTTGTGGCTTAATTTTGAAGAACTCATATTTAACTGTGTTCCCTGTAAATATTATATTTTTGTCTCATTTTATAACAAAGTTATAGGCATAAAAACAATAGCAATATAAGGGGGACGAAATGTGGAGGAAAATCCCATAGTGAAAAAGTGCTTTTGAGGTCCATACTAAAAAATTCATAACTTTTGAACCACTTGAGCTAGAAAGTTGATCTTGGTGTTTTTGTAAACCACTCTATTGGCTCTATACAGCTGTAGTAGTTTTATATTTTTTAAAATGTTTAGAAATTTTCATCAAAGTGCCTAGTGATAATATTAATAGGTTCTATGCAGCACTATCATTCACTATGCCGAGCGGCTAGGCATAGTGAATGACAGTGCCGCATAGGCAAATAACAGGACCAGCTACAACAGGATCTCAATCTGTTGGCTGAGTGGGAGACTAGCTGGGACATGGAATTTGACCCGGGCCAAGTGCCAGACACTATGTGACTATCAGTTTCTAGAAGTTGTACTCCTCTGCACTACCAATATGAACTGCACGGCCATATACTTGAGCCAGTTTCCTCCGTAAAGTACCTGGGTGTTACCATTCAAAGAGAGGTCCACTGGGACGACCATAGTAACAATGTATGAGTGTGACTAGTATGAGTAAGTATGTAACAAGACCCTGGGGTTCTTAAGGCGAAATCTAAAGATTGGCAACTCCTGTGTAAAAGAAAGAGCCTGTAAAGCCTTTGTCTTTGTCCGTCCGGTTTTAGATTATGCATCTTCAGTCTGGGACCCATTTACCCAGAGAGCATTGACAGGTTGGAGGTGGTCCAGCGACGGGCAGCACTATTTGTCCTGAACCGCTACAGGAATACCTCTAGTGTTGGCAGCATGCTGGAAACACTAGGCTGGCCACCTTTGGAGGAAAGACGACGACAATCCAGGCTCTCCATGATGAACAAGATAAATAATGGGCTGGTCCACTGTTCCAGTATTAAACAGAAACTTGTCCCTCTCCCCCATAGATAGCGACGAGGCTATGACAGGCAATTCAGGCTCATTCCAGCAAGAAGCCAGTATAGGAGTTGCTCATTCCCGCCCAATACAATCAGGGACTGGAGCAAGCTTTCAAAAGGAACAGTTGAGGCGATAACATTGTGTCTATTGCCTCAAGCCTTTAAACCCCCAGGCCCAGTGCATGATTCCCTCACAAAGTGGCACTTGCAATCAGTGAAATATCCTCATCAACACCAGGCATAGAAACATTGCAAATCCCCTCTACGTGCATAGGAGTCAAAATGATCAATAAATTGATCGTGGGCCCTTAATATATAGAAGAAGAAGAAGAACATTATTAATTTTAGGATTTAATAAGATCTAGACCTAAGCCTACCAAATTCATCTACATTTTTATACCCTGGACTATTAATACTATTATACTAATAGACTAAGTCAAGTTCAAGTTTAGATAGACGATACAGTATAGATCAGTATAGAATGTTTATCAATCATAGTTTATGATTTATTCTTTGTCACCATTACAATTAAAATATTAAATTCATTATTTTATAACTAAACTAAGTAATCATATAACGAATTCTTGGTAATGGTAATTAATTGTCCAGTTAAGGTGCCCAAATTAACAAGATGTGCAGTGATTAATGAAATGACAATTTTTAAGCACTTTATTTCAGCATAAAGCAGTAAAAAAAGTGATCATGGATAATAGTTAAATTGTGAGCAACCATAGCCAAGAAACCACAGATTACAGAACATAGTATAATCATAATTCTTTTGGGCACTCTTCAGAACGGCGATCCCAAATAAAAAATAGAATACTTTTCGTTAGAAAGTGTCCAGCTACTGGCCTACTAGCCGCTGCTAAATGGTGACGTAATTTTTTACTTCAAATTTTGTTTGCAGACTAATTATTGCTTGTAATAATATAAAATAAACATTACCATGGCCGGCAGGAGCCAGTTCATATTTCAAATACTGTTTTGTCAGGAACATTCTAAAAACTTATGACACTGTGTTGACACAATGCAGAAGGTACTACTGTATGCTTTGGTTAGTGTGGCTTGTTGAACACCGTATTAAAAAATTTTTCTCTTGTATTTTCATCTTTTTTTTTCTAGATGATGATGATGAAGAGGTTAATGAAGATCTTTAAAAAAAAAAAGAATACATTTAAGTCACCAATTATCAGCGCCTATTAGGCTGGTAGTTGGACACTTTCTAATGAATAGTATTCTATTTTTAATTTGGGACCACCGTTCTGGGGAGTGCCCATTCTTGTACTTATTGACTTACTGGTATGCCGAAAGATTCATGATGACGGAAACAGTTCCCCTGACCCAAAGGTTCTAAACTGGTGCTTTTTTCCATCATCCACGTATTCTCTAATGTCTGTGTGTGTACCTCAGGATCATTAGGGTCAAAATGACAGGTGGCTGCTGCTGAAGAAAGAACCCTGTATTTTTTAAATCACAGTCAGGGCACTTCTTACCAGCTGCACTGCCGCCATGGGTCTTTAGACGGCAAAGCTGTTGACAAGTAGCACAAAACAGGGGAACGTGTTAGAAATTAATCCATCTTCAGTTAGCCAATGTATGCATACTTCTGTATCAGACATTTCTGGCAACAGGGACACCAGGTTGTGCTTGTCATTTTGCTGACGTGTTCTGACTTACAATTGCATTTGGATTGACAATGGTTGTCGGAGCAGGCTGTCTTCCAGGCATTTATACGTCGGAAATTAATTATCATAAAGTAAAATTTAAAGTTTACATTAAAACTAGACAACTGGAACATTCAAAGTGCATATCACACATTTGAATATGGGGACCTTAACTTAAACTGGACAACTAAAGAATTCTAAATACTAGTCATTATTTTTATCTGCTGTATCATTATCCATTCTGAGTTGTTTGAGAGTTGTGAGAGTGAGGTACTCCTAATAAAAAAAAAAGTATGTTAGTCTGAGTGTTAACTGTACTCTTAGTAGTATTAGGTAGGGCCAAAGTGATTTACTGATGTATTTATTTATTTGTTTTACCTGAAACTAATGAAATGATAACATGGTAAAGACTTCACTAAAACTTTATGAAGGGTATATTAGGCACCCTATTTTTGTCTTAAACTTAAAAGTATAATAAGATAGGACTTAGTAAAAGAATGAAAACCTCTGCCATTTTACACATAGGCCAACCTGTTAATTTAGGATGTCCCTGCTGAATCTCCAGTGCTGTACAGCTGTGGTTCTTATCCTGTGCTCCATGGATCTCTTAGGGCTCCGTGCGCATTTCTCAGAGGCCCTGCATCCACTCTAGGAAACTTCTAAACACTATTAACTTTTCAGACATATGATAGCTTGAAGTCCTAAGCGGCTCCCCCATGGAGATAGATTCTAAGAAGGGCTCCATGAGTGCAAAATGTTGGGAACCACTGCTTTACAGCATTTGATAATTTCAATTACATAGCCCACCTAATTTAATTTAGCCCCTAATTAGCTACAGCTATAAATACACAGTTGGAGTTGAAACCAGGATATATATATGTGAAGAGTTGGAGTCAAGCTGGGACATAAGAAATAATTATCTGGAGCTGAAAACTCATCAATGGCTTTTCTTTTCTTTTTTGGTCATAGAGAGCTGGGTTTTTTGCGAAAGCGTCCATTGCCTAACACCCCCAACAGACTAAGTAAAAAAAGGCTTCTATCTGGTAAGGGATTTATTTCGAACAATAATATTATTATTAATTTTATCGCATAATGTCATTAATTTGAAAAATATTTGTCCTGGCGAAGGTGAATTATTTATAACTCAAATATTTATTTCACAATGAGATTAGCAGAAATTGTTATTGGGTATGAATCCTGAATATTGTAATTTTACTATTTCTTTATATAATTGTTTTTTGCTAATAAGAGGAAAAGTAAATTTACCCTTTCATCATAATTTTTTTCTTACAGGTCAGATTTTTTCTCACTTGATAATCATTGATTTTGAATCAACTTGTTGGGAAAATGAAAAACACAGTCCTCAAGAAATCAGTGAATAAACATTTTTTTTTTTTTGTGAAATTTAAGTTACATATTCTCAATTTAAAATCTCATAATTATGTAAAGCCACAGTTTGAAAAAGTTTTTTTTTAAATCTGTTCATAGACTTTACCAATACACTTGTTCTAGCTGATTTTAATTTTTGCCAGTTGAGTTTCCAGCCATTCTAATGAACACCAAAACGGGTGAAATAGAAAGTGAATTCCATTACTACTTACAGCCAACTGAAATGCCATTTCTCAGTCATTTTTGCCAACAACTCACTGGAATAACTCAGGTAAAGAAAACAATTTCATTCACACTTTTTGTTTCAAAATTATATTTAAAACTTAACTGGGATTCCCAGTAGTCAACAGTTTTATGACCATATCAAATATCAGTCAAAATAGTACCGATCCATGTGTTTTTATATTTCATTAGTAAGTTACAACTTAAATGATTGCATTGCAGTCCTTCCAGCAGCAGCAGCAAGTACAATCAATTCTGTGCCGTGAAGAAATCTGGCTTTGCACCTAATTAGGATGAAAGGAATCAGATTCATTTACATAGATCGGAATCCCACTGTTTGTTTTTTAATAATATTACTGTATTTAAAAAAAATAGCTTAATAATTGTTTATGATTTTTTTCAAATCAGACTGACATATGGTTAATGGTACCCAAGGACTAGTGGGAACCACCATTGATTTATTCTTCTGTAAAATTTTATACCAGTAGAAAAAAATTTGAAATCTTTCTATTCCATATGATTTCTGGGTAATATGGATAAAAGAAGTTAATATTATTCTGTAAATTAATTATTTTCATTAATTCTACTTAAACTAGCCACAAAATGTTAATCACTATATTTTTAGATTCAGGTTGACAATGGTATTCCCCTGAATCTCTGTCTGAGGAAATTTACAAGCTGGCTGAATGGACTGCAGAAAGATAAAGGCATTGTCTGTGCAAATGATAATATAAATAATACTGTTGATGATAGAAAAATGGCTGCCTTTGTGACATGGTCAGGTAAGACGTGCTGTTACAATATGTAAATATGTTTTCTTTTAATTTGACAATTTTTTTATTCTTTAAATCACACTGAAGTTTTCATTTACCTATTGTGATGAATGAATTAAATTATACTATTTTAACATATTGTCAAGAATGTATTTAAAAGCAATGCTAAACAGTCTCATGTTATATATTCTTTATTTAAAAAGTGTGCTAGAAATTTTTTTATTAAGAAAAATTGACAGTTTATAAATGAAGTTTTACCAATACATATGGCAAACTGCATTTTGGACATTCAAATTCCAATATTAAACTGATGGATACAATTATCATCATACTAACACAGTTTCATTTTGATAGATTGGGATTTAGGAGTATGTCTGCATTATGAAATCAAAAGAAAACAAATCATGAGACCTCCAGTCCTAGACAGGTGGATTGACTTGAGGGCAACATACAGGGTAACCTTTTTTTTTTAACTATTAATTTTGAAAGGTTGATACCATTTAAATGACACAGCTTGGCATACATGCCAAGTGATATGATCTAGTTTCCTTTGAAATAATGATGAAAATATAATTTTTGATGACATGTATGTTAAGTTCATTGGTTCAGTTTGTATAATTATTTGTTTTATCTTCTACTACCGGTACGTCATAGCTATAAAATTCATGTCCGTTAGTCAAATCATTATGCATGCAATTTTACATATTGGAAACCTTCATAAAAAATATATATCTAAATTGTCTCAATAAAAAAATATTAAAATTTTAAATTGAACATGCCAATTCCAAGACCCCATTTATAGTTTTCTGACTTAGGAGAGTTGCACACAGGCAAAGGGAACAAAAGGAAAGTATTAGCACATAAGATTCTATGATGAATTGAGAGGTGGGATGATGGGGGACAATACCTATTTTAATAATAATAGGTTAAAATAATTATCAGTAGGCGTTCTTTATGGACCATTAATTTCATGGGACTAACATTTAAATTGAGTTTTTTCCTTACACGCAACTGTTACCTTTACTCGCTAGAATTACAAAACTATATAGTCAAATTATTTTTATTTTTTTTATTGGATCTGATGTAGTAAGTATTAAGAATAAAGTCTTTAAATTTGACCAAAAAGAAATAAATGAAACATACATTTTAAAATTATATTTTTCAGTGCCATTGACCATATCCGACAAAAATTCTATTAGTCTCTTAATTTTACTCGATATAGATCTACATTATTACTAATTGATATAATTATTATTTACTATTGTAGTCTGTAGAAATGAATTACAACTAAAGATATCTAATATTCATTCCTATAATAATAATAATAGTATTAAAATTATGCTATAATTTTTATTCTTCCTTTTAAAGATAAATAACCTTCCATGTTCAAAGTTATGATCAGCCATCAATTTTAATGTTTATTACATGAGGGCTTGCATTCTAGCAGTGTTAAGTAAATGAATAGTGAAACATGTAATAGCATATTGTTTGTTGTCTTGTGGTGAAATCATAGATGGCATCAAACAGACTTAAATTAAATGATGATAAGACAGAGGCAATTATATAAGGCTCTAATGCCAATCTTTAGAAGGTTGCCATTGCATCAATAAAAGTTGGTGCTTCTGAGATATCTTGTTCAACACTGTTAGAGACCTTGGCTTCTACACTGACAGTTAACTCACAATGATTCCTAGTATCAGTTCTGTGGTCAGGGCTAGTTTCTGTCATTTAAGTGCCCTGGGTCAGCCGCATCCTCAACTTAATAAGAGAACAGCCAATGCCATAGCAGTCACTATAATCAAATCAAGATTAGATTACTGTAACAGTTGTCTGTTTGGTTTACCTCAAAACCAAACTTCAGAGACTCCAAAAGATTCAAAATATTGCAGCACGCATTGTATCCGGGATAAAGCAATCTGACCACATCACCCCAGTTCTTAAAGATCTCTAATGGCTTCTTGAGAGGCTCTGCACCAGACTATCTAAAATAACTGATTTCCAAATATGTATCCTTAAAGAACCTGCACTCTTCATCACAGTCCCTGCTTAGGGTTCCCAGTGTGGATGGACACAAAAATAAGTCATGCGGAGTGCGCTATACGAAACAGTAACACTTAAATTATGGAACAGTTTGCCTCAGGCTTCGAGGGAAATTAAAAGTGATAAAAATTATTTAAGAAACATTTAAAGACTTTTTTCTTTAAATAGATTTTATGACATCAGAGCGCTGTGAGCATACTAGAATAGCATGGACACAGGTTCTATACAAGTTATCAATCATCACTATTGTTTTTTCTTAGATATAAAATTATGAACAATGAAACATAGAGGTGGATTTAACAGCAAATTAAGTATAATTATTTGTGGAAGTATAAATATGATTATTGTCAGTATGGCTGCCATTTGTAGCATAGTTTCTAGCTGCTATCATCTTCCCAGGGAGTAGCTAGGTGTTGCTCTATTGTAACAATGGGCATAGGCGCTGATTTAAGGCAAGTCAACATCATTCTCATCTAACCATTCAACACTTAAAAAAGAAGCATTGTCTGTGTGAGCAATATTTGCCATAAGCTCTCTCTGTCTCCTGGCAGCTTCTTGCATTACACTTGCCAAGAGAGGCCAACTTTTGACTTCTCATGCACTAACAAAATGTGCTAACATTCTGACCAGCCATCAGCAGCAGACAGACACACCAGTGGCGTAGCGAGGCAGGTGCGGGGGGTGCGGACCGCACTGGGTGACACCATTTTAGGGGTGACACCCGATTGAAAAATTGCATATTTACAGGGCGCACATTGCTAGCAAAAAACCGAGATTCATAAAAGAATAATTGATCACACATATATTTTTCACAAATGTAACCAATCCAAATGCGTGCTTTATTAAAAGTTCAAGGTTGAAGCGTCAGAAATGTGATGACCCTATGTTTAGGTGAGAAAAACACAGTCATTATTCCATGCCGTTTGAAGTGTTCGGTAACTTCCTTAAATGGCAGAAGGCTATATTTATCTAAAGCGTGATGGACTAGACATAATGATGTTCAGAGCTCAGGGTTACGATAATGCTGCCCTAAAGTATGGAATCCATGGAGGTGTTCAAGCCATTCGGAAAAGAAATAATAAGAAAGCAATTTTTAAAGGATGTGTGGGTCATTCACTTGTGTGGTCAACACTCTTTTGCAGAAAATCCTTCATGTATTACATTATTCGGTACTCTTGAAAGAATGTTTTCCTTCTTTGATGCATCCAATAATCGATGGAATGTTCTAATTCATCACACTGGAATGTCGTAGAAAAGACTGCCAACAGCGCGTTGGAGTGCTCATCATGCTGCTGTTAAAACAGGGAAAGATGAGTTTGATGAATGTGTCACCTTGTAAAAATGTGCATACAAGAGGTTAAGCATAAGATATTTTCCATGCTTTCTGTGCTTTCATGTTTATCTGCTACCTTTAACTTTGGGCTGATCTACTTGAGGAAGTTAATCTTACCCAGCAGTATCTGCAGATTTAAGGGATTACTCTTGACAAAGTGGTGGCAAACCTAGAGGCCTTAAGATTGTTTCTGCACAAGAAGACTGGTCCCTTGGTGGAACATGCTATTGATAAGGAACTTTAAAAATCAGACCAATATGGAATTTCGGTAGAGAGAAGATTAAGGTTTAAGAAGAGTATGGCAGGAGAACTATTAATTAATAGATGCTGGACTCTTTCTGGGAGAGGAAAACAGTAGGGAGATGCTGGAGTATATTGATCGCTTTCATTCTGAACTCCAGATCAGAATATCGGTGATCAAGGAAGTACCAGATACGTTTGGGTCTGTTCAACCCAAGAGTCTAGTATCAGCAAGTGAAGAAGATGTATTGGTGTCCGTTCCAAAATAAACTTCTTTCAATGATGAGTTATCAGAAAACAGACAATGAACTTTAAAAAGAAATATTAAGCCTTAGATGACATCTAAAAGCAGCTGATTTCTCAAAGTCATGGACTGGTCAGTATTTAATGTTTTGAAATTCAAAGCTGAATGGGACTTCCTAGAATCTCTTCCAATACTCTCGATAAGCCTTTAATTTTTTTCTTACGATATGTGTGTATGTGGCTTCATGTGAGCGGAGCTTTTCAAAACCAAGGCTTATCAAGAAATATTTATGATCCACCATGTGACAGTCAAGGTTTTCTGATGTGGCTCTGCTATCAATTGAAAGTGATACAGTGAAAAACATTGATTTTGATCAAGTGATTGACAGGTTTGCAGCTTTGAAGACAAGGGAGGGAAAATTTTAAATTGTAAATTTAAATTAAATACAGCTATAACTTAACGTTTTTAAATATATTAACTTCATGACCTTCGATTTATTCAGTTTTGTTCTTGTTATTGCAATATTGTGGACTTATATTTAACAAGAAAAAAATCATCATGGAAATTGGGGGTGGGGGGGGGGGTGACACCATGAGTTTACCGCACCGGGTGACACCAACCCTAGCTACGCCACTGGATGATAGCCTATATATTTCTCTTTGTTAATTTAAATACAGGAAAAGTAAATGTTCATTTTATGTGTAAAAATTATTTCCCTGAAGCGGTTTTTCTTTTATTGCAAAGATTGTGATAGTAAGCTAATAGGGTGTCAAACATTAAAGTAAAAATTTAAAAAATCTTTTAACACTTTATCCACACACCCAACTTAGCATTATTTATAAAACAGCTACAAGAAATTTCATGAATACTCCCTCCCTGCATACACCTTCTAATATGTTGGTAAATGCTCATTTTATATGTCCATTGTTTGTATCATAGTAAATGTTTATTTTATGTGTCCATGGTATATGTCCATTTTATGCATCCCTGATGTGTACCATGGTAAATGTTCATCTCATATGTCCATAGTATGTACCATGGTAATTTTATCCGGCCATGGTAAATATTCCTTTTATGTGGGTACACACCATGGACACATAAATGAACATTTACCATGGCACACATACCATTGACATATAAAATGAAAATGTACCACGGACACATGAAATAATCATAAACCATAGACATACACCATGGAAACATGAAGTGAACATATACCATAGACATACACCATGGAAACATGAAGTGAACATATACCATAGACATACACCATGGAAACATGAAGTGAACATTTACCATGGACACATATAGCACAAATTTAAGTCTAATAAAAGAGATCAAGCAGATTCAATATATATTTTTTTTTAAAGTTATTAAATTTAAAAATTTGATAACCAAGAAACCTCGTTTTGTTCCATCCCTCTCAGCTCCAATCAGACGTCCCCAAACATGTTTGTTCTGTACATCAATCATAGGACGGGGGAAATCCCTGAGTGACACAGACCAGAGTTTAACACTAGCATTGATGTAACGACACCACAGGGTCACAAAATCAATGGCTTCTTTAGGGAAGGGGCTGGAAAAAAACAAGAAAATTTCACAATTAAAACTGGTTCAATCCTTCAAGACAGCACGTTCAAGTGATTAAATTGATGCTGCTATTTTCACTGTATAGATCTCTACAAATATGTGACACTTTTCTTAATTGGCAGTAATTGATATGCAGGCAACATATTAACTAATTTTATGTTATGCTATAGGACTGTAGGATAGCTTATTGACCTCATTTAAAAAGAGCGGATTTAAAAAAAAAAAATTTTTAAAATATAAATCGATTTCCAGGAAATGTATGTACAATTAAAATTGATAGTAACCCAGACTGCGCAGAAACTATTCACCAAAACCTGGTTTATTCACAAAAAAGTTATTTCAACCATTTAATCCTACCTTTCCTTATCAATCTCCTGCATATGTTTGAGTACGTTGTCCTTGCCATGGAATGATACGTCAGCCAATGCTGTGATTTGTACATCCTCCATCAACCAGGTGAAGAGCTGCGTTCTGATTGGTGCATCATTGCAGAGCTTCTGTGACCGCTGAATGTAGATTTCTGAACTTTTCTTGTGGAGACTGGCATACAGTTCTTCTCTTTTGTTTACTGCAAGATAGTGTTCAAAATTAGGCAAAACAGAATTTGTTTCCTTATGTTTAATGATTAAGTCAAAATTCATAAAATAACATTGAATATTTGTAAATAGTTATTAGTAAATTCCTTTAAAATATTATTTCTTTTGCTTTTTTTTTTTTTTGAGATGAATGAAATTGAGATTATTTTAAAATGTTTTATAACCTCTTATTTGATCTGAAGGTTTACCTAACATTATCAAAGTATGTGTATGTTGCTTTTATTTGTTCGTTTAATAAATAATACTATCAAATCTGAGAATTGTCATTATTATCTCCGTAAATGGTCCAATTTTTAAAAAAAGGTGTGATCTTAACCTTTGCCAAATAAATAAATAATAATATTAATCTGAGAATTCTTATTATTATCTCCACATAGGGTCAAATTTATAAAGAGGTGTGATCCCAAACTTTGCCAAATGAATAAATAAATTAAAATAATCCTTACCTGGAATAAATTGCTTTTTCTGTAGATCCATCAATTTCATGTCCATCACTTCTTTTCTTTTCTTACTTTCAATACCTTCATCTTTCAAGAGCTGAAGAAAAAAAACCAAGTCAATGCTTATTTTGTGTTAACACCACACAGCAATGTTTTCCTTAATGACACATCACCAAGAAACAAGCAGATTTGTTCAAGTTTCATTAAAACATGAGTTGTGAACTCAAATATTAATGTGCTGGTAGTTTGGGGCGATTCCTCTTATGGTAGATGTTTTTCTGTCACAGTATACATTTTTTCATACACAAACATTTAAGTCAGTACAAATTCATTCAAAAACTCAGCGGGCACAACAAAAATTCAAGAGCTACTATCTTAAAAAAATACAGTTTTGAAATCTGCTCCTGTTTAAATTGTTATAAGTGTAAAATGTCTTGATTAAACTATGTATTTATTTATGAGCTAAAAATGATCATGTGCAATGTAAAAAAAAAAAAAAACAGTTCCAGTTATTTGGATCAATTAAAAGATTCATATCTCATCTTTAAGTAATATGACACAATCAAACAACATACAATTGATATTACCTCATAGTTAAGTCCCATCTTTACTTCAAATGGGTTATCACTCATTTCTATTGACAACATCTGAAGAAAAAAAAATTAAGTATTTAATAATTATTTTTTATAAATTATTTTATGATTATTTTCTTTCAATCGTGATAAGATTTAATAATTCTCTGATTTAATCATATTCTCCTTAATCAATATACATTAAATCATTCGCATTTTTAATGACGATTTTGCTAGAGGCTATGAGATCACAGAAAGGGGTTTAACATCCCATGATCTGCCAATATGACTGTTATAGGGTTAAAATGTGATTACCTTAATGGATAAGGTCAAGTCAGGAGGTAACGGGCTTTCAGCTGTGAAAGGTTGCCTCTTCATTTTATGAACCAGCTTCAACCATTTCACAGTGTTAATGACCTAATCAGAGGTTTGAGAGCAATAAAAAAAAAAGTGATTTAGATTACAGTGTTAATGACCTAATGAGATCACACAAAGAAGTCATTTAGAAAATATGGTAACATCTCCATTTCTAAACAACAAAAAATTCTTATCATTTAGCAATTTCACAACATTCTCCTCATTCAGCAAGTACACAACATTCTCCTCATTCAGCAAGTACACAACATTCTCCTCATTCACCAGTACACAACATTCTTCTCATTCAGCAATAACACAACTTTCTCCTCATTCAGCAAGTACACAACATTCTCCTCATTCAGCAAGTACACAACATTCTCCTTATTCAGCAAGTACACAACTTTCTCCTCATTCAGCAAGTACACAACATTCTCCTTATTCAGCAAGTACACAACATTCTCCTTATACAGTAAGTACACATATTCTCCTTATTCAGCAAGTACACAACATTCTCCTTATTCAGTAAGTACACAACATTCTCCTTATTCAGCAAGTACACAACATTCTCCTTATTCAGTAAGTACACAACATTCTCCTTATTCAGTAAGTACACAACATTCTCCTTATTCAGCAAGTACACAACATTCTCCTTATTCAGTAAGTGCACAACATACACCTCATTCAGCAAGTACTACAATTATTTATTATCCTCCATGAGTTTTCAGAATGTATCATTCTTTATTTATTTATGCTGTGGACTAAAACATCCAAATGAATTCTGGGTAAAACTCACCTCCTCATAGCAGTCAGCAAAGTTGTACTGGTGGGGAAACAAGATCTCTACACTGTCAAATGAGATGCTCCTGTCATAGCATGTTAGGTCAGAATATAGAGAGTTAGATCATTGGTCAACACTAACATAGCATCCAGAATAAACATTAGTGACATTTTATCCTAAAATATAGTCACATGTATCCCCCACATATACTCACATGTATCCCAATTATAGTCACATGTATCCCCCACATATACTCACATGTATCCCAATTATAGTCACATGTATCCCAAATATAGTCACTTGTATCCCAATTATAGTCACATGTATCCCAAATATAGTCACATGTATCCCAAATATAGTCACATGTATCCCAATTATAGTCACATGTATCCCAAATATAGTCACTTGTATCCCAAATAAAGTCACATGTATCCCAATTATAGTCACATGTATCCCAAATATAGTCACATGTATCCCAAATATAGTCACATGTATCCCAAATATAGTCACATGTATCCCAAATAAAGTCACATGTATCCCAAATATAGTCACATGTATCCCAATTATAGTCACATGTATCCCAAATATAGTCATATGTATCCCAAATAAAGTCACATGTATCCCAATTATAGTCACATGTATTCCAATTATAGTCACATGTATCCCAATTATAGTCACATGTATCCCCAAATATAGTCACATGTATCCCAAATATAGTCACATGTATCCCAAATATAGTCACATGTATCCCAAATATAGTCACATGTATCCCAAATATAGTCACATGTATCCCAAATATAGTCACATGTATCCCAAATATAGTCACATGTATCCCAAATATAGTCACATGTATCCCAAATATAGTCACATGTATCCCAAATATAGTCACATGTATCCCAAATATAGTCACATGTATCCCAAATATAGTCACATGTATCCCAAATATAGTCACATGTATCCCAAATATAGTCACATGTATCCCAAATATAGTCACATGTATCCCAAATATAGTCACATGTATCCCAAATATAGTCACATGTATCCCAAATATAGTCACATGTATCCCAAATATAGTCACATGTATCCCAAATATAGTCACATGTATCCCAAATATAGTCACATGTATCCCAAATATAGTCACATGTATCCCAAATATAGTCACATGTATCCCAAATATAGTCACATGTATCCCAAATATAGTCACATGTATCCCAAATATAGTCACATGTATCCCAAATATAGTCACATGTATCCCAAATATAGTCACATGTATCCCAAATATAGTCACATGTATCCCAAATATAGTCACATGTATCCCAAATATAGTCACATGTATCCCAAATATAGTCACATGTATCCCAAATATAGTCACATGTATCCCAAATATAGTCACATGTATCCCAAATATAGTCACATGTATCCCAAATATAGTCACATGTATCCCAAATATAGTCACATGTATCCCAAATATAGTCACATGTATCCCAAATATAGTCACATGTATCCCAAATATAGTCACATGTATCCCAAATATAGTCACATGTATCCCAAATATAGTCACATGTATCCCAAATATAGTCACATGTATCCCAAATATAGTCACATGTATCCCAAATATAGTCACATGTATCCCAAATATAGTCACATGTATCCCAAATATAGTCACATGTATCCCAAATATAGTCACATGTATCCCAAATATAGTCACATGTATCCCAAATATAGTCACATGTATCCCAAATATAGTCACATGTATCCCAAATATAGTCACATGTATCCCAAATATAGTCACATGTATCCCAAATATAGTCACATGTATCCCAAAAATATAGTCACATGTATCCCAAAATATAGTCACATGTATCCCAAATATAGTCACATGTATTCCAAATATAGTCACATGTATCTCGAATAAAGTCACCTGTATCCACACATATACTCACATGTATTCCAAATCTAGTCACATGTATCCCAAATATAGTCACATGCATCCCAAATATAGTCAAATGTATCCTAAATATAGTCACATGTATCCCAAATATAGTCACATGCATCCCAAATATAGTCACATGTATCCCCAAATATAGTCACTTGTATCCCAAATATAGTCACATGTATCCTAAATATAGTCACATGTATTCCAAATATAGTCACATGTATCCCAAATATAGTCACATGTATCCCCAAATATAGTCACATGTATCCCAAATAAAGTCACATGTATCCCAAATATAGTCACATGCATCCCAAATATAGTCACATGTTTTCCAATTATAGTCACATGTATCCCAAATATAGTCACATGTATCCCAAATATAGTCACATGTATAATCTCGAATAAAGTCACCTGTATCCACACATATACTCACATGTATTCCAAATCTAGTCACATGTATCCCAAATATAGTCACATGCATCCCAAATATAGTCAAATGTATCCTAAATATAGTCACATGTATCCCAAATATAGTCACATGCATCCCAAATATAGTCACATGTATCCCCAAATATAGTCACTTGTATCCCAAATATAGTCACATGTATCCTAAATATAGTCACATGTATTCCAAATATAGTCACATGTATCCCAAATATAGTCACATGTATCCCCAAATATAGTCACATGTATCCCAAATAAAGTCACATGTATCCCAAATATAGTCACATGCATCCCAAATATAGTCACATGTTTTCCAATTATAGTCACATGTATCCCAAATATAGTCACATGTATCCCAAATATAGTCACATGTATCCCAAATATAGTCACATGTATCCCAAATATAGTCACATGTATCCCAAAAATATAGTCACATGTATCCTAAATATAGTCACATGTATCCCAAATATAGTCACATGTATCCCAAATATAGTCACATGTATCCCAAATATAGTCACATGTATCCCAAATATAGTCACATGTATCCCAAAAATATAGTCACATGTATCCCAAAATATAGTCACATGTATCCCAAATATAGTCACATGTATTCCAAATATAGTCACATGTATCCCAAATATAGTCACATGTATCCCAAATATAGTCACATGTATCCCAATTATAGTCACATGTATCCCAAATATAGTCACATGTATCCCAATTATAGTCACATGTATCCCAAATACAGTCACATGTATCCCAAATCTAGTCACATGTATTCCAAATCTAGTCACATGTATCCCAAATATAGTCACATGTATCCCAATTATAGTCACATGTATCCCAAATATAGTCACTTGTATCCCAATTATAGTCACATGTATCCCAAATATAGTCACATGTATCCCAAATATAGTCACATGTATCCCAATTATAGTCACATGTATCCCAAATATAGTCACTTGTATCCCAAATAAAGTCACATGTATCCCAATTATAGTCACATGTATCCCAAATATAGTCACATGTATCCCAAATATAGTCACATGTATCCCAATTATAGTCACATGTATCCCAAATATAGTCACATGTATCCCAAATAAAGTCACATGTATCCCAATTATAGTCACATGTATCCCAAATATAGTCACATGTATCCCAAATAAAGTCACATGTATCCCAATTATACTCACATGCATCCCAATTATACTCACATGTATCCCAAATATAGTCACATGTATCCCAATTATAGTCACATGTATCCCAAATATAGTCACATGTATCCCAAATAAAGTCACATGTATCCCAATTATAGTCACATGTATCCCAAATATAGTCACATGTATCCCAAATAAAGTCACATGTATCCCAATTATACTCACATGCATCCCAATTATACTCACATGTATCCCAAATATAGTCACATGTATCCCAATTATAGTCACATGTATCCCAAATATAGTCACATGTATCCCAAATAAAGTCACATGTATCCCAATTATAGTCACATGTATCCCAAATATAGTCACATGTATCCCAAATATAGTCACATGTATCCCAAATATAGTCACATGTATCCCAATTATAGTCACATGTATCCCAAATATAGTCACATGTATCCCAAATAAAGTCACATGTATCCCAATTATAGTCACATGTATTCCAATTATAGTCACATGTATCCCAATTATAGTCACATGTATCCCCAAATATAGTCACATGTATCCCAAATATAGTCACATGTATCCCAAATATAGTCACATGTATCCCCCACATATACTCACACGTATCCCAATTATAGTCACATGTATCCCCCACATATACTCACATGTATCCCAAATATAGTCACATGTATCCCCCACATATACTCACATGTATCCCAATTATAGTCACATGTATCCCCCACATATACTCACATGTATCCCAATTATAGTCACATGCATCTCAAATATAGTCACCTGTATCCACACATATACTCACATGTATCCCAAATATAGTCACATGTATCCCAATTATAGTCACATGTATCCCAAATATAGTCACATGTATCCCAAATATAGTCACATGTATCCCAAATATAGTCACATGTATCCCAAATATAGTCACATGTATCCCAAATATAGTCACATGTATCCCAAATATAGTCACATGTATTCCAAATATAGTCACATGTATCCCAAATATAGTCACATGTATCCCCCACAGATACTCACATGTATCCCAATTATAGTCACATGTATCCCCCACATATACTCACATGCATCCCAATTATAGTCACATGTATTCCAAATATAGTCACATGTATCCCAAATATAGTCACATGTATTCCAAATATAGTCACATGTATCCCCCACATATACTCACATGCATCCCAATTAAAGTCACATGTATTCCAAATATAGTCACATGTATCCAAAATAAAGTCACATGTATTCCAAATATAGTCACATGTATCCCAAATATAGGCACATGTATCCCAATTATAGTCACATGTATCCCCCACATATACTCACATGTATCCCAATTATAGTCACATGTACCCCCCACATATACTCACATGTATCCCAATTATAGTCACATGTATCCCCCACATATACTCACATGTATCCCAATTATAGTCACATGTATCCCCCACATATACTCACATGTATCCCAATTATAGTCACATGCATCTCGAATATAGTCACCTGTATCCACACATATACTCACATGTATTCCAAATCTAGTCACATGTATCCCAAATATAGTCACATGTATCCCCAAATATAGTCACATGTATCCCAAATATAGTCACATGTATCCTAAATATAGTCACATGTATTCCAAATATAGTCACATGTATCCTAAAAATAGTCACATGTATCCTAAAAATAGTCACATGTATCCCAAATATAGTCACATGTATCCCAAATATAGTCACATGTATCCCAAATATAGTCACATGCATCCCAAATATAGTCACATGTATCCTAAATATAGTCACATGTATCCCAAATATAGTCACATGCATCCCAAATATAGTCACATGTATCCCAAATATAGTCACATGTATCCCAAATATAGTCACATGTATCCTAAATATAGTCAAATGTATTCCAAATATAGTCACATGTATCCAAATATAGTCACATGTATCCCCAAATATAGTCACATGTATCCCAAATAAAGTCACATGTATCCCAAATATAGTCACATGCATCCCAAATATAGTCACATGTATTCCAATTATAGTCACATGTATCCCAAATATAGTCACATGTATCCCAAATATAGTCACATGTATCCCAAATATAGTCACATGTATCCCAAATATAGTCACATGCATCCCAAATATAGTCACATGTATTCCAATTATAGTCACATGTATCCCAAATATAGTCTCATGTATCCCAAATAAAGTCACATGTATCCCAAATATAGTCACATGTATCCCAAATATAGTCACATGTATCCCAAATATAGTCACATGTATTCCAATTATAGTCACATGTATCCCAAATATAGTCACATGTATCCCGAATAAAGTCACATGTATCCCAAATATAGTCACATGTATCCCAAATATAGTCACATGTATCCCAAATATAGTCACATGTATCCCAAATATAGTCACATGTATCCCCAAATATAGTCACATGTATCCCCAAATATAGTCACATGTATCCCAGATATAGTCACATGTATCCCAAATATAGTCACATGTATCCTAAATATAGTCACATGTATCCCAAATATATTCAAATGTATCCTCACAGTCACATGTGTTACATCATACAATCACATGTATCCCCACATGAAGTCACATGTATCACAACATATAGTCACATGTATCCCCCCCCCCTTAGTGACATTTAATCCTAAAATATAGTCACATGTATCCCCCACATATACTCACATGTATCCCAATTATAGTCACATGTATCCCCAAATATAGTCACCTGTATCCACACATATACTCACATGTATCCCAAATAAAGTCACATGTATCCCCAAATATAGTCACCTGTATCCACACATATACTCACATGTATCCCAAATATAGTCACATGTATCCTAAATATAGTCACATGTATCCCCAAATATAGTCACATGTATCCCAAATATAGTCACATGTCTCCCAAATATAGTCACATGTATCCCAAATATAGTCACATGTATCCCAAATATAGTCACATGCATCCCAAATACAGTCACATGTATCCCAAATATAGTCACATGTATCCCAAATATAGTCACATGTATCCCAAATATAGTCACATGTATCCCAAATATAGTCACATGTATCCCAAATATAGTCACATGTATCCCCAAATATAGTCACCTGTATCCACACATATACTCACATGTATCCCAAATAAAGTCACATGTATCCCAAATATAGTCACATGTATCCCAAATATAGTCACATGTATCCCAAATATAGTCACATGTATCCCCAAATATAGTCACATGTATCCCAAATATAGTCACATGTATCCCAAATATAGTCACATGTATCCCAAATATAGTCACATGCATCCCAAATATAGTCACATGTATTCCAAATATAGTCACATGTATCCCAAATATAGTCACATGTATCCCAAATATAGTCACATGTATCCCAAATATAGTCACATGTATCCCCAAATATAGTCACCTGTATCCACACATATACTCACATGTATCCCAAATAAAGTCACATGTATCCCCAAATATAGTCACATGTATCCCAAATATAGTCACATGTATTCCAAATATAGTCACATGTATCCCAAATATAGTCACATGTATCCCAAATATAGTCACATGCATCCCAAATATAGTCACATGTATTCCAAATATAGTCACATGTATCCCAAATATAGTCACATGTATCCTAAATATAGTCACATGTATCCTAAATATAGTCACATGTATCCCAAATATAGTCACATGTATCCCAAATATAGTCACATGTATCCCAAATATAGTCACATGTATCCCCAAATATAGTCACCTGTATCCACACATATACTCACATGTATCCCAAATAAAGTCACATGTATCCCAAATATAGTCACATGTATCCCAAATATAGTCACATGTATTCCAAATATAGTCACATGTATCCCAAATATAGTCACATGTATCCTAAATATAGTCACATGTCTCCCAAATATAGTCACATGTATCCCAAATATAGTCACATGTATCCCAAATATAGTCACATGTATCCCCAAATACAGTCACATGTATCCCAAATATAGTCACATGTATCCCCAAATATAGTCACATGTATCCCAAATACAGTCACATGTATCCTAAATATAGTCACATGTATCCCAAATATAGTCACATGTATCCCAAATATAGTCACATGTATCCCAAATATAGTCACATGTATCCCAAATATAGTCACATGTATCCCAAATATAGTCACATGTATCCTAAATATAGTCACACGTATCCCCAAATATATTCAAATGTATCCTCACAGTCACATGTATTACATCATACAATCACATGTATCCCCACATCCCATGAAGTCAAATGGATCACAACATATAGTCCCACGTACCCCCCCCCCCCAACCACACAACAATTCAAATGTATCCTCACAGTAACATGTATTACATCATACAATCACAGGTATCCCCTCATCTCATGAAGTCAAATGGATCAAAACATAAAGTCCCACGTACCCCCCCCCCCAACCACACAACATCAATAAATGAAAGCCACTTACCAAGCTTTGTTGGTAGGACTTTGCAATGTTTTGGCCCTTTCCCTTTCAACTTTCAGATATGACACAGCCAATGTCTCCAGCTGAAACCCCTGAATAATTAACCAAATAATGGTGTCAATGACCTGCACTCAATAATTATATAATCAAATAATGGTGTCAATGACCCTTTACTCAAAAATCATGTAATCATGTAATGAAATAATGGTGTCAATGACCTGCACTCACTAATATGTATTCAAATGGTATCAATGACCTGCTCTCACTAATATGTATACAAATGGTGTCAATGACCTGCACTCAATAATTACATAATCAAATAATGGTGTCAATGACATGCACTCACTAATATGTATTCAAATAATGGTGTTAATGACTTGCTCTCACTAATATGTATTCAAATAATGGTGTCAATGACCTGCTCTCACTAATATGTATTCAAATAATGGTGTCAATGACCTGCTCTCAATAATATGTATTCAAATAATGGTGTCAATGACCTGCTCTCACTAATATGTATTCAAATAAAGGTGTCAATGACC
The DNA here is from genome assembly GCA_964033795.1 of Lymnaea stagnalis. Taxonomy (NCBI): domain Eukaryota; kingdom Metazoa; phylum Mollusca; class Gastropoda; family Lymnaeidae; genus Lymnaea; species Lymnaea stagnalis. The sequence continues at coordinate 2,599,721 of CAXITT010000029.1, forward strand.
TGCTCTCACTAATATGTATTCAAATAATGGTGTCAATGACCTGCTCTCAATAATATGTATTCAAATAAAGGTGTCAATGACCTACTCTCACTAATATGTATTCAAATAATGGTGTCAATGACCTGCTCTCAATAATATGTATTCAAATAAAGGTGTCAATGACCTGCTCTCACTAATATGTATTCAAATAATGGTGTCAATGACCTGCTCTCAATAATATGTATTCAAATAATGGTGTCAATGACCTGCTCTCACTAATATGTATTCAAATAATGGTGTCAATGACCTGCTCTCACTAATATATATTCAAATAATGGTGTCAATGACCTGCTCTCACTAATATGTTTTCAAATAATGGTGTCAATGACCCGTGACTCAAAAATCAAAAAGAGCAGCAGTGTTTTGTCCAAGTGTATGTCACAAAATCAGGAAATGGAATGGAAGAAAGGTGACCATCTCTTCTGTTGCTCAATTTATTCTTTCATATGAGTTATGTTATTGTTTTTAGTTATTGTACAGCTATGTATATCATTTTTCAATCAAATATATACTTTATAAATACAAATATATAATTTTACACGTTTTGTCTCCAGAAAAATGATTTTATGTTTCACAAATAAAGCTTCACCCAAGATGTGGACACTGTTTGTGTTGTATTATTTACATAAGATTTATGACAGTCCAACTAATAATAAAAATTTATTTATGTGTAATTGTTTTTTTACAGGTCCTAATGCATATTATTTTCAACTCACAGATATCTTGAAAATGTTGTTTCCATCACACTTGATATTGAAATCCTTGACCTCCATGAGAATTTCAGGCAAGGTCATGGTCACTAAAAGATTCTGGGTCTGAATACTAAGCCTTAAGTGATGTAAAATTTGAAACTTTTGTTTTATAAGGATTAAGTAAAATGTGTAGTACCTAAAAATTTGGGTCAAATGCTGTTCCTCTTGTGGTTGAAATAATTAGGAAAAACTTTAAATAATACAATTTAAAATTTACATATCATTGAACTGCTAAATTAAGCCTCTGTAAGGTCAGTGTTGATCAAGACTTCTTTATGTATGTTGTTTAGACGACATGATATTTATGTACGGTGTTTGGACAATTTCATACTTACATATGTTGCTTAGACAATTTTGCCTCAAGGTGAATCTCAGCCAAGATTAAAATATTGATACAAATGTCAGATTTGAAAGGAGCTGCTGAATGAGGTGTGGTCAACTGGGGAGGATGTGGTGGGGGTGCCATACTTTCACAGGGGCTTGTGGCATCTGAAAATTAGAATATTTTTGCCAAGATTAATATATGTTGTGACAATTTTGTTTAGATTGTATACAATATATGAGAGGCAAATTGCTGTATCTGAGTGACAGAATATAGTATCCTAGTTATAGGGTACATTATCTGAGTGATTTAGAACAGCACTGAGTAACACAATGCAGTGACCACATAAACTGACCTCCATCAGCCAGTGATTGTCTAGCCCAGTGATCAGCAAACTCATTAGTCAAATGAGCCAAAATCAGTAGCAGGACGATTAAAAAATTTTTGAGAGCCAAATTTCTTTTCAAAAACTTGTCAAGAACCATGTTTTTCGGAGCCAAAACCGATTTGTGGCCAACTGGCCGAGCCACACTCAGGTTGCTAAAGAGCTGCATGTGGCTCGTGAGCCATGATTTGTAAAACCACAAAAACTGACCTCCATCACCCAGTGATACAGTACATACAGTGACCGCATAATCTGACCTTCATCAGCCAGTAATACAGTACATACAGTGAAAACACAATCTGACCTCCATCAGCCAGTGATAGTCTAGCCTGTAGAGTCTTGACCTCCTGCACTCCTTTGACTAGACACATGTGCACTTCATTTGTCCACTGCACAGTCAGATGTTGCAAGATGTGAACTCTGCACTCCTGTGGACAGTTACAAGAACATTTCAGATACAGAAATTTTTCATAGAAACAAGTTATTTAGTCATTTGCAAGACCCTGAGATTTCAATTAGATAAATTTCTTTGAACAATCCTGGGTAATTCCAGACAAACTTTTCAATGATATTTTGACAAGTGAGGAAATTGTTTCAATTTTTTTTTCTAACTCTGCATTAGTAACTGAGACAATCCAGCCAGATGTAGTTCATTAGCTATACAGATGTGTATTACTTAAAAAGATGTCATTCATTAACTAAACAGATGTGTATTACTTTAACAAATGTAGTTCATTAACTTTACAGATGTGTATTACTCAAACAGATGTCATTTTTTAACTATACAGATGTGTATTACTCAGTCTTATTGACTTATAAAATAAATAAAAAGTATGTAAGTTTGTTATGACTTTTTATTAGTCTGCAATGGACATAGAGCAATTGTGTTATATGTATTGTTACTTTTAGAAAGATTTTGTTATCGATCAAAGAAATTTTGTTAAGGTTGAAATAATAGTTATTAAATTGATATTATTACAAAATATTTTTTAAAATTGCTTTTATTACAAAGTTATAGTCATTTCTTTTTTTGTTTTTACATTTAAAAGATATCATTATGGTAGCAATTTGACCCCCACCTTGTTGGATGGTGTAAACTTGACCTTCACTTGATGGATGTGGGCTGCAGGTTTATGGATTTCATTGGATCTATTCAAGGGGAAAAACTTTTGGAACAGAAACAAATGTTTTTTTGTATACAATAAGCAGAACTAAGCCAACCAACTTATTAATAATAGAAGATAATAATGACAGGAATATTGCAAGCATAAATAATTTCACTCAACTAACTATTTCAAGCTTACTTCCTTATCACAAATGATATATTGCACTTTGGTTCCATCAACACACAATGTAGTCTGTGCTGCATTGTGAAGGAGTGCAACTGTGTCGACACGCAGCATAGCGCACACTGAAATATTGTGTTAAATTCATGTTTAATTGTGCTACTAGAAACAGTATCCTGGTCAGATAGGTCTGTGCATTACAGTATTTTATACATATCTCCCATAACTGTTAAACTAAAGTCTGGACAGTGTGCATGTTTTTTTTTAAAATCACAATTAAATAAATTCAACAAAGTCTTCATGGCAAATATAAACAATAGTATGATATTTAAAATGTGTTAACCTTAATAAACATATTGTAAAACTTGATTTAGTGCTCAAGAAAAAGGTATTGAAGAGGTAATGAAACTTGATTAGATGTTTAAGATAAAGATATTGAATGGGGCTTTGAAACAACTTGCTTAAGGGCTCATGATATTGGAGGTGTTGAACAAATCCCTTACCCCCAACAGAGTTGCTGATGAATAAATTGATGTTTGAGATGTCCAATTTTAACATGTGGATGAGAGAGTTCTTGACAACAGGTAGTTTAGCAACATTTAAGGCCCGGCTGGTTTGAGCTGGCTGGAGAGGTTTGACCCTCCTGAAAGCACTGATGAGTTGATTCAACACACTGTAAAGGCCACTGGACCACTCCACCTGCAGGTTGTCCTCCATACCTTCCACCTTCACGTCATAACTCAACTTCTTCACCTGTTGAAATTAAACATGTGGGAATCATTGCATGTGGTATACCTAACCATCATTATCATTTATGTGATTTATTTATTTATGTGATTTCAAGATATTTGTATGTGACTTAATGATACACTAGTGTGACTTATGAAACATGTATCTAACTTAATACAGCTTGTATTTGACATATTAGTCCATATGAGTTAATGGTAAAAGTATGTGACAGGTAAGGATCTATCATGAGTAGAGTTCTCCAGTAGTGATTCTTAATGTGACTCTACGCTACATGTATGTCCCTCTATGGTATGTTTATGGAACATGTATTTGACTATAAGCACACAAACCCAGCATTGGAAAATCTATCAACACTACCAATCCTTGCCTTCATGAGTAGAGTACCCAAATAGAAAACTGTTCCCCAGTAGTGTTTTCTGCCACGCATCTGTTCATTGCTGAGCCTGGCATCCACTAGACAACAGGAAACGTTCTGGATATCCACTTCACATGATCCGTTATAGGAACTGAACCACTCATGTTTATCCACCACTGAAATTAGAATTTTAAAAAACTGTAGTAAGACTTCACGCATTCAAATATTTTGAGAACCACTTGAAAGCTTTAATAAGATAGTAAGGTTAATGCCAATGTGGATTTATTTATGATCAGCTTGTAACTTACATGAAATGTAAGCATCTATGTAAGTGCAAACATGCTTATGTAAATTTGTGCAACTTTAGACATGTCTCTGTAAATATGTATAATGTAGGCATGTCTATGTAATGTATATGTTAATGTAGAAATGTCTATGTGAATAGTATAAATACTAATATGTCTATGTAAATATAGGTAAATATATGTGTGTCGATTTAAATGCCTGTGTAAATTTGTAAAAATGACTTTAATAATTTACATGTGTAAATTTGTGTAAATGTAGACATGCCTATTTAAATGTAGAAAAAGGCTGTGTCAATTATAGACAAGGCTGAGTAAATGTAGAGAGGCCTGTGTTAATGTAGAGAGGCCTGTGTTAATGTAGTCAGACCTGAGTATTGAGTGCCTATGTATCCGTTACCTCCTCCGCCAGGCTTGATGATGGCATTGAGTCTTGCTTGAGAAAGCTGGCAATGTATACCACTGCAAGCCGCTGTAGAAATGGTGGATGACATTTCTGTCACTTCTACAACGGTAGAGAAGTTTTTACCTTCCATCCAAATGAGCAGCACAGGGCTGATGCAAGGAAACAAAAGGGTTGTAACAGTGGGTGTCAAGCCGTTCAAACTCTCCAGCATGCATTAATTCTTCTATTTTTGCTTGTGATTGTAAGAACACACAATATAACAGTGTCGTTTATCAGGTAGCTTAGTTGACCTATTCTGTCTTGTAGTAGGCATTGATTCCTCTCTTCTTGTTTGTGATTGTAAGAACATAAGCTAAAACAGTGTCGTTTATTAAGTGGTTTATCTGACCTATTCTGTCTCGTGTCCATAAATTTGTTTGAAATAAATTTCGTCGGAGAAAATGGGTAGACGGAAGTTTGGTCGAACGGAAATTTGATTGAACAGAAGTTTGGTTGAACTGAAATTTGATCGAACGGAAGTTTGGTTGAGCGGGATTATGATCGAACGGAGGTTCGGTCAAACGGAAATTTGATCGAACAGAAGTTTGTAAAAAACAGAAATTTGATCAAATGAAAATTTTATCAAAAGAGACATAATCATGACATTAAAATAAAATACATTTATGAAATAAAGAACAGCAATGTATATTCACCCACCCCACCACATAACTTTTACAAGGCAAACCATAGACGTCAGCCAGCAAGATCTTTTATCGGTCAGAGGGGAATGATCAGTCAGGGTAGTATAATTTAAAAAGATGTGTTTTTAGTGCAGTTTTGAAGGCCTGGGTGGTTGGTATATTGCGTATGTGTAGTGGCAAAGAATTCCATTGTTTGGGGGCGCAGAAAGAGAAAGATAGTTCACCATATGTTTTAATGTGTGTCTTGGGAACGGACAGAATACGTGTGTCTAAAAGGCTAGTCTACTAATATTCAGCTCACACTATCAAATTTTCATCAAATTTCTTTTTGAACGCACTATATAGTAATACAAAATAATTAGTCAAAAAGAAATTTGACGAAAATGTGCAGAAAATTTGATTGTAATTTAACCGTGTGAACTGAGCCTAAGTCCAAGAGAGATGCGAGTGACAAATTGTGAAAAATCTATTTATCCTAAATTGTTAATCAGTAATTAGCCTAATTTTATTTGTATGTTTTCCTTTCAATATTATTAACACATTTTAATAAATTTTTAAAGTTATAAATACTCAAAGTTATCATTCCAAATCAAGCACCAGCATAGCAAAGTCTGCAGGCTGTGTAATGTAATGTCACTGTTGTAATGTAATGTCACTGTTGTAATGTAATGTCACTGAGTCAGCTACACTTAGTAGCCTACATATTAGCTATTTTATTACTATAGATTATTATTAGTAGCCTAGGCCTAAGACTATTAAGATTAAATTTTAATTAAGATTACTTAGAAGTTGTAGTAGTAATTTTTAGTAAGTAAATCATGGTTTAATAACACCCTCACTTAGGCCTACTTAAGCCTTCTTACTCATTTAACATCGTACTTGAATGAAATTATAAAAATATCAGATGATATACCAGTAATATATAGTATATATTTATATTATATAGCTGTTCTAAAAATATTGTAGATTTAGTTTCTACATTATTAATTTACTTTTTTTGTAGCTTGAGCCTTGATATTATAAATTACACTGTTATTGATAAATTCAAAAATTAAAAAAATATAAAAAATTTGATAAATTCAAGAAGAATAAAATTACATAAGTAAATACTATGCACACTATAGTCTTAGATAGCAGCTTTTGCCAAACTGCTAAGTTTAGTGGATCTTTCTTTTAATTTGGGGAACGCTGGTCTATAGTATTATTTCTAGTAAAAATGTAGTCATACTCATAGATTAATAATATGATCAAAATGATCAATAAATTGATCGTGGGCCCTTAATATATAGAAGAATATTAAATCAAACTTTCATGTAAGACTAAGAGGAAAAAATCATGCACAGTTATATACAAAATAACATTTCTAAATTGATATTTATGTTGGGCATAAATAATTTTTAATCTTCATAATTAACTTTGAAAATAATGATAACTTTTTATTTTATAATTTTTTTTGGACATGCACCTAAAAGGGGATCTTCCGAACTGTAAGTTTAGCTGATGAATAAATATTACTAATTACCTTTTTATAAATTTTCTTTACCAGCCCTTTCTCATTCATGACTTATTATTATCCCCTCCTTCCTTTACCAAACCAAAATAAATGGAAAGTGATTTTTGAACTATATTGTTATATTTATTTGTTGTTTTTTTGTTAGTACATAATTGTTTTCTGTTATTAGCTAATACAACTTATTGCATACATTTTTCAATTTATTATATATTATTTGGCACTTTGTGTTTTAGCTAAAAATATGTTTGTGTCTTCCAGCACACCCTGGCACTGCACGCCCCAACCCCTGAGGTTGCAGGCATCGCTGGTTAAGAATCTGTGCTATAGAGTACGAAAGAATTTGAGTCTGAGAATTAGGGGCATGTAAAATGCCTACCATGTAACAGATAAAAATTATAATTTTTTTTAAAACTTACTGCTCCATAATGATCTATTTTAACTAATGTACAATATTTGCACAATAAAATTGTAATTGTCTGGATATGTTAATTGCATGGTTATAGTTTTGAAACAATGTTAAAGGGATCTTTATCAACTGTTAGACATTCAGTATCAGTCAGTGATTTAACATATATTTAATTTATCATTACCTGAGACAATTTATGAAAATGTACAGAAATTTAGGCATGTACTTGTGATAAAATTTGTGATTAACTATTTTTTACTGATTTTAGAAATATATTGACTAAATTTTGTAAACAATCTTTAAATAAAATATTGATTTTCTTGATGAAGGCTATTTCACAAACTTAAATGAAAATTAATGTGATAAACTAACACATAAAAACTAATTGTTCTTTAAATAAATGTGATAAACTCATACATAAAAACCAACTGTTCTTTAAATAAATGTGATAAACTAACACATAAAAACTAATTGTTCTTTAAATAAATGTGATAAACTCATACATAAAAACTAACTGTTCTTTAAATAAATGTGATAAACTAACACATAAAAACTAATTGTTCTTTAAATAAATGTGATAAACTCACACATAAAAACCAACTGTTCTTTAAATAAATGTGATAAACTAACACATAAAAACTAATTGTTCTTTAAATAAATGTGATAAACTCACACATAAAAACTAATTGTTCTTTAAATAAATGTGATAAACTAACACATAAAAACTAATTGTTCTTTAAACTTTAAATAAATGTGATAAACTCACACATAAAAACCAACTGTTCTTTCCCCTTCAAGTCAAAAACAGCCCAAAGGCCTGATTTATATCACCGTTGTTATTTGTTATTTTTTGTGGTTTCTCATTATGCTGAGCCAAAACTCCTATTGTAAGTGGTTGACAGATGACTCTTGTTATTAGTTAATGTTAGATCTCAGGACAACTAAATACTAATTTAAAACCAGGCTCTGAGAACACTTTTTCTTCTTCTCCTTCTTCTTCTATATATTAAGGGCCCACGATCAATTTATTGGTCATTTTGGCTCCTATGCATGTAGAGGGGATTTGCAATGCTTCTGTGCCTGGTGTTGATGACGATATTTCAATGATTACATGTGCTACTTTGTGAAGGAATCATGCAATGGGGGTTGGAAGGCTTGAGGCAATAGACGCAAATGTGTCTAGTGTTGTCGCCTCAACTGTTTCTTTTGAAAGATTGTTCAAGTTCCTGATTTTCTTGGGCAGGAATGAGCACTTCCTATACTGGCTTCTTGCTGGTATGAGCCGGAATTGCCCGTCATGGCCTCATCGCTGTGTATGGGGGAGAGGGACGAGTTTCTGTTTAATACTGGAACAGTGGACCAGCCCATTATTTATTTTGTACATCATGGAGAGCATGGATTGTCGTCGTCAATCCTCCAATGGTGACCAGCCTAGTGTTTCCAGCATACTGCCAACACTAGAGGTATTCCTGTATCGGTTCAGGACAAAGAGACCTGACCGTCGCTGGACCGCCTCCAACCTGTCAATGCTCTTCTGGGTAAATGGGTCCCAGACTGAAGATGCATAATCTAAAATCGGACGGACAAAGGCTTTATATGCTCTTTCTTTTACACAGGAGTTGCCAATCTTCAGGTTACGCTTTAAGAACCCCAGGGTCTTGTTTGCTTGGTTACATACATTGTTAATATGCTCGTCTCATTGGACCTCTCTTTGAATGGTAACACCCAGGTACTTTACTGAGGAAACTGTCTCAAGTATGTGGCCATGCAGTTCGTATTGGTAGTGTAGAGGAGTACAACTTCTAGAGACTGATAGTTTCTGGCACTTGGCAGGGTGAAATTCCATGTCCCAGCTCATCTCCCACTCAGCTAACCGATTGAGATCCTGTTGTAGCTGGTCCTGGTCAGATCTGTTGGCGATCGTCCTATATACCGCTGTGTCATCTGTGAACAGTCTTGCTTGGGATGTCAGTTTCTCCACATTCCCAATGGAGGAGCTTGTACCATCCACCACTACTGCTTGGCAGCGGTGGCTGAGGAAGCTAGAGATCCATGTTTTAGTGGTGCCTTGGATCCCATACATCTGGAATTTGTGTAGAAGCAAACTATGATTGGTCATCAGGTCTTCTACAAATTCGAGAAGCTGGGTCTCACATGATCTATTGACTCGGAAGCCCTGTTGACAGTCATTGAGTATATTTTGGCTTTCAAGATGCTTCATGACTGTGCTTACGATTGTGTGCTCCAACAGTTTGCAGACCACGCTGGTGACGGATATCAGACGATAGTTGGCAGGGTCAGAATGCTCCCCTTTCTTGTAGACTGGAGTGACATGCGCTGTTCTCCAGTCTGCTGGAACATTTCCTGTGCACAGCGACGATTGGAAGAGGATTGTCAGCGCAGGAGTGATTTCTTTGGCTAATTCTTTGAGCACTCGTGGTTTAATGTTGTCAGGACCACATGCTCTGTAGGGGTTGATGGTTTTGAGAAGGGCAGCACACTCTGTTCTGATATCTGGATATCTTCCATGACAGGGTAGGCTCTATTCATCATATTAGTCTTCAGATGGAGTTCAGCCTCCGAGTAATCTTTACCGTCGCCAAAGACCAACTGGAACTGCTGATTGAGTACGTCAGCTTGTGTTTTTGGGTCTGATGTCAAATGGCACATCCCTTTCAAAACAGTGGCACGGCACACAGAATAAAGATAGGCTTTTTTCTTTAGACTAGTTGAACATGGGTTTTCTTTAGACTAGTAATTTAAATATTAACAATGCATAAAATGTTTCTATGGTTCCAACATTTAAAACATTTAAGGTAATGTCACATTTGTTTTATCGAGTGATTTTAGAAAAGAATACACAATAGAGACACTTCCTTCCTTGACAGGAAATAAGTTCTTACAGACAATAATTTTAGATACCGGTAACTTACTAAAATTACTTCCAGTCTTAAAAAAAGCAACTTCATTTTATTATCATGAATGCAGTTCTCATCCTAGGTCAGACCCTTTTACATCGGTATTGTCAAGGAGGCCTAAATTATAAAGTTACACAAATCATAAATATTTATAATGGGCCTACCTAGTTAAGTATCACTTAATCAAATTTAAAAAGTAAAAATTATCCCTCCCTTATACATAATAATAGGGCTCACAGACAAAGTAAAGAAAACAGTTCTATGGTGATTATTGTTTCATTTAATTAAATGTAAAAAAATAAATAGGCAATATTATGTGTTCTTCCACGTAATATAGTCCTTGGCCTAAATATTGGTTTCAAAATAGTTGCCGTTTAGTCTTTCTACTGAATCTTTATGTTGTTTTCTTCCCAAAGGAGGCTTCTGACCAGTAATGAAATGTTCAATATAAAGTTTGTTTAAACTTTGCTCACGGTTGATGGCTCTTATAAAATGAAAAATGTTGGGGTGATCAGCCCAAACTTGGTTCTGCCAACCCCTTATGCCAACCTTCAAGAGCATTGTTAGTTATTGACAAATCTGTTGACTTACATCAAAGCAGCTTGTTTGATTTATAGATTGGATATTTATATAGCGCTGGCATCCATGCTACTTTAGCATGCTCACTGCGCTCTGGTTTTCTTATATCTATTTAAACAAAAAAGTTTTAAAATGTTTCTTAAAAGATTTTGTATCATTTTCAAATCCCCTCAAAGATTGAGGCAAACTGTTCCATAATTTTGGCCCTATCGCTTCAAAAGAGCACAATCCACAAAACTTTTTTCTGTGTTCATCCACGCTGGGAATTTTCAGTAAGGACTGTGTTGAAGACCGCAGGTTCTTTAAGGATACATGTTTATAAATCAGTTCTTAGAGATATTCCGGTGCAGAGCCTTCTATGCAAGCTGTACCCCAGGGTCAGAATTTTGTAGTTAATGCGCTCACTCACAGGAACCCATTGGAGACCTTGTAGAACTTGGGTGATGTGGTCAGATTTCTTTATACGCGTTACAATGCGTGCTGCAGTATTTTGTACCTTCTGGAGTCTCTGAATTTGGTTCTGAGGTACACCCCACAAACAACTATTACAGTAATCTAATTTTGACTGGATTAGAGTTACCGCTACAGCATTGGCTGTTCTCTTATTGAGTTGAGGACACAGATGACCCAGGGCGCGAAGATGACAGAAGCATGCCCTGACCAAAGAACTGATATGGGGAATCATTCTAAGTTTATTGTCAATATATAAGCCAAATCTTGTGACATATGAAGGGGAAATCGGTCGACAGTGACTATTTTTAGGTCAACAGATCTATGGGTCATCAAAATAACTAAAAATTACTTCAGCTTCAGGGGGTAAAATATATCTGCTGCAAAGTAACTGAAAGAACTCTACCACATGTTGTGTAGGCTACCGGCACAAAGTACTCTACCACATGTTGTGTAGGCAACAGGCACAAAGTACTCTACCACATGTTGTGTAGGCAACAGGCACAAAGTACTCTACCACATGTTGTGTAGGCAACAGGCACAAAGTACTCTAACACATGTTGGGTAGGCAACAGGCACAAATGCTCAAGCAGACAACATTCTTAATGCAAATTCTGGGTCAAAGTTAAAATTTAGCTTCAAGCCATTTGTTTGAAATTTTCTATAAATACACTGGCAGAAGTGAAAAACGCATCCTCGAGTAATAGTTTGAGGAAACTCGACTTTTATAACATTTACCATTGCAAGCTCAAAATCTATGAGAATAATTATATGAGGATTACAAGTAAGCTCCAAGTCTTTGATAGCTCTTAAAAGATTGTGTTGTTTGATTTGTTTAGTTATAGCACTAATAATAGCAGTAACAATTTGAAATGGACCCTTAGCAGTAAAAATTTGAAATGGACCCTAAGCAGTTACAATTTGAAATGGACCCTAAGCAGTTACAATTCAAAATGGTTACTTGAATGGACATGAATGTTTTTTATTGAAGTTTTCGCAATTCCAATAACTTGTATCGTCAGGTTACTTTTCCCATACTCAAGATATTTTAATAAAACGTCACAATACTAGACAAACTTATTCTTTTTAAAATTTAGTGGTGGTATTTATATTTTTACTAAATCAGTTCATTTATCAATAATTAAATAAGTACTGTCGACATTTTTGTGTTTTTCAGTTTAAAAATAAACTAAATTCCGACATGAGTCCGTTTGAACAGATCTACCCATTTCTCAGACGCAAGCCTTAGACAACAAAATTTATTTTAAAACAAAAAGAAGAATCAAAGTAAATACCATTTTAAAATAACTACAATTCCAACAAATTTCTCAATGGCAACTGTTAGAGAAAAAAATAAAAAATTTGATCAAACTTCTCCTCTACCAAATTTCCGTTCGATCAAAATTCTGTTCTACCTAATTCCCATTCTGCGACCAAACTTCCGTACCATCAAACTTCAGCTCGGCCAAACATCCATTTGATCAAATTTCCGTGCGTCAAACTTCCATCTATCAATTTTCCGTTGACGAAATTTCTTTCAAACAAATTTGCAGTAACCATTCTGTCTTGTAATATGAAGGATAGCATAAACAAGAATAATTACTGTAAATGGCGTTTGCTGTTATAGGCCAGTTGTGGTGTATTGTAAATGGGGTGTGCTGTTGTAGGCCAGTTGTGGTGTATTGTAAATGGCGTATGCTGTTATAGGCCAGTTGTGGTGTATTGTAAATTGGGTGTGCTGTTGTAGACCAGTTGTGGTGTATTGTAAATGGGGTGTGCTGTTGTAGGCCAGTTGTGGTGTGACAGTTGTGGTGTGTTGTAAATGGGGTATGCTGTTGTAGGCCAGTAGTGGTGTATTGTAAATGGGGTATGCTGTTGTAAGGTTTTATAAATGGGTGCTCTGTTGTAATCCAGTTGTGGTGTATTGTAAATGGTGTATATTGAAGGCCAGTTGTGGTGTGTTGTAAATGGGGTATGCTGTTGTAGGCCAGTAGTGGTGTATTGTAAATGGGGTATGTTGTTATAGGGTTTTATAAATGGGGTGCTCTGTTGTAATCCAGTTGTGGTGTATTGTAAATGGTGTATATTGAAGGCCAGTTGTGGTGTATTGTAAATTGGGTATGCTGTTGTAGGCCAGTTGTAGTGTATTGTAAATGGCGTATGCTGTTATAGGCCAGTTGCAGTGTATTGTAAATGGCATATGCTGTTATAGGCCAGTTGTGGTGTGACAGTTGTGATGTATTGTAAATGGGGTGTGCTGTTGTAGGCCAGTTGTGGTGTATTGTAAATTGGGAATGCTGTTGTAGGCCAGTTGTGATGTATTGTAAATGGCGTATGCTGTTGTAGGCCAGTTGTGATGTATTGTAAATGGCGTATGCTGTTGTAGGCCAGTTGTGATGTATTGTAAATGGCGTATGCTGTTGTAGGACCAGTTGTGATGTATTAAAAATGGGTATGCTGATGTAGGCAACTTGTGGTGTATTGTAAATTGGGTAAGCTGTCATAGTCCAGTTGTGGTGTGACAGTTGTGGTGTGTTGTAAATGGGGTATGCTGTTGTAGGCCAGTTGTGGTATATTGTAAATTGGGTATGCTGTTGTAGGCTAGTTGTGGTGTATTGTAAATGGGGTATGCTGTCCATGAGGAACTATTTAAGGATACATTACCTTGGAATTGACTTTTTCCTGGTCAATGGCAAGTGGGACTGCCGTCTGGGCAGAGGTTGATGACAGCGGAATATGTTAGTAAACACGGACACCCAGTACTGAACTTCCTCATGGTGATAGTGGAAAAACCCAGAACTGACAGTCAGAAATGTGTCAAGGGAATCCCTCAGTAACTAAAATATAAATTGGTTGTAGACATAATTATCCATTTTAAAAAAAAAGGGTGTGTTAATAGTTCCATTTGATTTTCACAACTTGACATTTTGATTCCTTGCCACAAAGATACAGTATATAAATGGTCTATTAGAAATGGCAGTTGCACCAATGAGGAGTATTTGTTTCTACTATAGACTGTAAATAATCTAGGACATTTGTGAGGATACAAAAAAGATTATCTTGATGAGATTCTCTTTGTACACTGTACCTGTCCTTTGACCATCATTTTGTTGAGTCCAGCAAATTTGGCTTGCATTGAACTTGTGTTGAACTCTAAATAAACAGAAGGGAGAAAAATCTAAATTATTTATTCAAATTCTTTTCTCTTCTAGAACAGTGCTTCTCAATTTATTCAGTGTGTGGGGACCACCAAGAAGTGGAGGCAAGTGCTCCATATATAGATTTTTAAAATCTTATCTTTAATTATTATTGCCCCTTGTGGACCAGCAATTGAGGGCTAGCGGCCCACAATTTTGGGAATCACTATTCTAAAGCAGATTAAATCAGCTATTGAGTTACTTCCTGTCTGTTATTCAAAGCAAACTTAAATATGACCAGTAAACAAATTCTTGCCTGTTCAGCTTTAAATTTAAATAATATTGTACAAGGTGCAATCTGGTGGTGCTATATGGGGGTTTTCGAAGTGTATGTCCTATCCATCTCCATCTTTTATTTAAGATGTCTTCATTAATGGGCACCTGGTGAGTCCTTTCTAGTATATCTTTGTTGGTGTTAATATTTGGCCATTTGATTTTAAGGATATTTCTAAGGCCATGTGTTTATGAAGGTCTGTACTTTTTGAGGAATGCTTGCCATTGTTTTCCAAGTTTCTGATCCATATAGAAGGACTGTCTTTCAAAATAGGGTTAGTCAAAAAGACCTTTCCTAATATAAAAAGTCAAAATTCATTCTACCTACAAAAGGTTCTTCCTTCGTGTCAATAATTCATAAATAGGGCCTGCTCGTGCCTTCTGTCTGAACAAGTTTTAGCATTTAAAGCCTTCGTGGTGAAGGGTGGGGTGATTGTTCCTGTACTAAGTGATCCCAAATGGCTCATGGACTTGGCTTTTCTTTTTGAAATTAGAGGAGCTGAATGTACTCAACAAGAAGTTACAAGACCAGGGGCAGCTTGTCAGTGTTGCTTATGACAATGTCAGGGCATTCTGCACAAAACTTGTGTTATGGTTCTTAGAGAAATCTCTGCCATTTCCCAACATGCAAAGTACTCATGGACTCAGGCACACCATTCAGTAGTAACTTAGTAGTAAGTATACTCAGGTGGGTTTAGGGAAAATCCTTACCCAGCACCACAAGCTCTCGGTGGTGTTACACAGGATCTTGCCTCTCCGTGGCGTACCTGACTAGTAGGGGGGAGTTTTTCTACTTCTGAAGCTAAAAGATCCCAGGCAAAACGCATGATTTCCAACGCAACGGAAGTTTAAGCGCTAACATGATTACGTGTTGCCGGTGATGGGTATGAGGCAGTGGGTGGCCGCCCAAACCCTTGTCAATGATTAAAAAGACGCGGCCCTGAGAAAGCCGCCCCTAGGCGACCGTTTCGTCCCCGCCATGTCCAGTCCGAACCACTCCCAGAACGGTGGGTTTGAGGTAACGCAACACCTCCCCTGGAGAGGAAGTAAAAGCCGTTTTGACCCTTCACAGTCCAGTCCGAACAGCTCCCGGAGCTGCGAGCCTGAGGCAACGCAACGCCTCCCTGGAGGAAACAATTCGTTGGGAACCAAATTGCTCGTACAACTCTTAGGAACGGTGGGAGAAAGTTAAGCTCGTGACTACTCCCGGAGTGGAAGTAAAGCCGTCCCACACCAAGGAAGGCACACGGTGGGGGTGGCTTCGCCACGTCACCTCCGGAGAGGTAGCAAAGCCGTTCAAACCCTAACGTCCCGACCGGATGACTCACTGGGCACCGGGGGTGGTGACGCAAAGCCGGCCCTTGGAGAGTGGA
>CAXITT010000030.1:33053-46087 GCA_964033795.1 Lymnaea stagnalis
CCCCTCCTATTCACACAACCTCCCCTCCTATTCACACAACCTCCCCTCCTATTCACACAACCTCCCCTCCTATTCACACAACCTCCCCCCCCCGCCCTTTTCACACAACCTCCCCTCTTATTCACACACCCAATCTCTCCTCCTGCCCACGCAACCAACCTCTCATGCAAGTTTATGGTCACCCTTTCACCACCCTGCCCTCACCACCACAGCCGTGCCCACATCGGCCGTCCCCATTACATGCTCACACAACCACCATTCCCTCGTCCACGCAAGGGCAGCTACTCTGCCAGCCAGCACACGAAGCCGGAAGTTGTTCCGTCCCACAGAGACACACAGATGCACACACGTGTGGACAAACAGGCGAAGCTAAATCAATTTTCAGCCCTGCACTCGGCCCGACGTGGCCAGACTCCTGAACATGAATGAGGGAGATTGGTTCACTTTTCGATACCACAACATTATACCACATGATGGTATCGATTCCGTGATATGCTTCCTTTTAATATTAACAATCGATGCTGCATTAACTGTAAAAGTGTTGGCTCTGGCCCAATTTTGTCTCTGTGATTTTCCTCAACCTAAGGTATCGATAAATACAGAGAATTTTCACTTGGCTTCAATTCGTCCATAATAACGGGCAAAGAAATTGAGAGTTTGGTATTGATCATTCCCCCCCCCCACCTCAACCCTCCCTCCATTTTTGCATTTACTTTTACCCTAACCCCATCTTCCCAGAGGCGTAGCGAGGGTGTTTGGCGCCCGGGGACAAGATTCACGCCCGGGGACAAGATCCATTTTAAAGCGCCCCTTTTTCTTTTTCTTTTTTTCAACTCTCAAGCCCATTATTTTCATAAATAAAATAATATCAAAGCACATTTTGGCGCCCCCAAACTAGCTGGC
The DNA here is from genome assembly GCA_964033795.1 of Lymnaea stagnalis. Lineage (NCBI taxonomy): Eukaryota > Metazoa > Mollusca > Gastropoda > Lymnaeidae > Lymnaea > Lymnaea stagnalis. The sequence continues at coordinate 33,957 of CAXITT010000030.1, forward strand.
GCCCGCACACATCTGTCCCCGTGTTAGCCCCCCCCCCCCCCCCCCCCCCCCCCCCGGCTACGCCTCTGCATCTTCCTCTCCCCAATCTTAACCAACGTGGAAAGGGACACAACACGTTCTCACATTGGACTTTATGAATGAACTCTTGTGAATGGTGGGCGCCTCCCACTCCCCGGCCCACGAGTCACTGAGGGCGAGACAACAGTGACCACGTTGACACAACTGGCGACCTTGGTACGCATTTCACTGGCGACCTTGGCAAGGTTTTCGCAGTAGCTGGCACGGGCTAAGTAGGATCAGCGACAGGTAATATATCCTTGAGGTTTGGCCATTTGGTAACATTCGGCGCATGGCCAAGACATGCAATCAGTAACGTACGGCGTGTGGCCAAGACATCCAATCAGTAAATTACAGCGTATGGTCAAGACATCCAACCACTAACGTACGGCGTATGGCCAAGACATCCAATCAGTAACGTACGGCGTATGGTCAAGACATCCAATCAGTAACGTACGGTGTATGGCCAAGACATCCAATCAGTAACGTACGGCGTGTGGCCAAGACATCCAATCAGTAAAGTACAGCGTATGGTCAAGACATCCAACCACTAACGTACGGCGTATGGCCAAGACATCCAATCAGTAACGTACGGCGTATGGTCAAGAAATACTCCATAAATTTTTTGTAGATTTCTGAACGGTTAATTTGGATCGGAATTTGCCGATTCCCCACCAAGATGCCAAAAGTTTCAAAATATTTATAAAAAAATAAATAAATCATTCATTGATCTTAAGACTGCGTCTTACTTTTAACAAAGTACCCACCCTTTGTAATTGCCTCTACATATAGTATCAACATAGCATGACTAATCACGTTATTCCACGCGTAATACCCTTGCCAGATTATCCGCAGGGCAAAAGTTTGGCAACATGGTAAGGGCCCTTGAGATGAGGTCCGGGAACTCCCGACCCAGGGATTAAAGAGGTTTCCGGTCAGATTTATTCTCTTATGCCAGTTTTGTTATATACGGTTACCGGAAATTTGAACGAACGAAATTTGTTTGAAGGAAAATTTTTGTTTCAACGGAAATTTGTTGCAGCAGAAATTTATTACAAAGGAAATTTCTCCAAAATGAAATAATGGGCAAAATCGCAAAAAATATAATTTTTTATATCCTATTTAAAAGTAAACATTTTCCCCATTTCTCACTCGCACCATCCCTTAAAAACATTATAATAATATAAAATAATATTTTATTAGTGGCCGCCCCGCTCAAGACACGTACGACAGTTTCTTCCCGTTTAAAAGTTTTTACTTCCTAGCCCCCTCAATTAAAATATTTGCAGTAAATTTGACATGCTAGTATTTCAATTTTAAATAAAAAATCATCCCTTTTTTTTTTTTTTAACAACGTTCCGGTACTATTGGCGATAACAGGTTTTAATGATAATTTCTGAGTTGATCTTTCTTGTCATCCCCGCTCTAATTGCGGACCGTGCTTGCACTATAATCCACTGCTTCCCCCGCCATTCGCTTTATCACGTACGCACCAAAGGCACACAAAAGAACACATTCATTACCCACCGCGCCGTGTGCCGACTTGTAGTTGCTCTACTAAGCATCGGTGGATATACGGGGCGCTATCTGGATTTATCATTACATAGTATGGCCCTCTTCCCGTATTTTGCACACACAACCTATTTGCGTTGCCACGGTTAGTGAATCAATAAATCTTTCAAAAAGCTATCGGGAACTTTTTTGTTCACCCGACCATAACTTACTCTCCACTCAATGCATATTCAGTACAGTTTATCCCGTACGAACGCCATATCTGTTGATCTGTATCCCCGCCCATTAACCAGTCATAACTGTTTCAAGCTGAGAAAAATCGTTATCATATTTACATAGATAACACAGAGAACTGAGAACTGAGTACTCACATTATTTTACTTAATGTGTGCAGTACTTCCGTTATGTAATGTAGTACTTCCGTTTTATATTGTAGTACTTCCGTTGTGTAATGTAGTACTCGTAATACCCACAAGCCTCTCAGCAAAGCCCATGTAAAAATAAAATCACATTTCCTAAAAAAACATCTGGCTTCTACCATCAAACCATACCCCTGGTCTTTGACTTCAATAGTATATCAAACTACAATAGGAACACTATCTAACTAGCTGACCCACATTAGTCGTGTACTCTCTGGCCTAGCTATCCGCGCATATGTGTGTACCCAAAATCCCAGATGTACACACAATAATGGTGTACTCACTGGCCTAGTTAATCCCCCTTAAGGGTGTACCCAAAAGTCTAGATGTACACACAATAATTGTGTACTCACTAGCCTAGCTATCCCCCTTAAGGGTGTACCCAAAAGCCTAGATGTACACACAATAATGGTGTACTCACTAGCCTAGCTATCCCCGCATAAGGGTGTACCCACAAGCCTAGATGTACACACAATAATTGTGTACTCACTGGCCTAGCTATCCCCGCATAAGGGTGTACCCAAAAACCCAGATGTACAAACAATAATTGTGTACTCACTAGCCTAGCTATCCCCGCATAAGGGTGTACCGAAAAGCCTAGATGTACACACAATAATTGTGTACTCACTAGCCTAGCTATCCCCGCATAAGGGTGTACCCAAAAACCCAGATGTACAAACAATAATTGTGTACTCACAAGCCTAGCTATCCCCGCATAAGGGTGTACCGAAAAGCCTAGATGTACACACAATAATTTTGTACTCACTAGCCTAGCTATCCCCGCATAAGGGTGTACGCACAAGCCTAGATGTACACACAATAATTGTGTACTCACTAGCCTAGCTATCCCCGCATAAGGGTGTACCCAAAAGCCTAGATGTACAAACAATAATTGTGTACTCACTGGCCTTGCTATCCCCGCATAAGGGTGTACCCAAAAGCCTAGATGTACACACAATAATTGTGTACTTACTGGCCTAGCTATCCCCACATAAGGGTGTACCCAAAAGCCTAGATGTACACACAATAATTGTGTACTCACTGGCCTAGCTGTCCGAAGCATTGTTCGTTAACTCAGCCTCGCTTTCCCTAAAATTATTCATGAACTCAAAAGCCTAGCTGTCCCCACACAATTAGTTAGCCTTATACACACTAGCCTAGCTTCCCCACACAATTAGTTAGCCTTGTACACACTAGCCTAGCTGTCCCCACAAAATTAGTTAGCCTTGTACACACTAGCCTAGCTGTCCCCACATTAGCCATGAACCCACTAGCCAGCTGTCCCCACACGATTAGTTAGCCTTGTGCCCACTAGCCTAGCTGTCACCACATTAGCCATGAATCCACTAGCCTTGCTGTCCTCACACAATTAGTTAGCCTTGAACCCAATAGCTTAGATGTCCCCACACAATAAGTAAGCCATGAATCCACTAGCCTAGCTGTCCTCACACAATAAGTTAGCCTTGTATCCACTAGCCAGGCTGTCCCCACGTTAGCCATGAATCCACTAGCCTAGCTATCCCAACAAAATAAGTTAGCCTAGTACCCACTAGCCTAGCTGTCACCGCACAAATACTTAGCCTTGTACCCACTAGCCTAGCTGTCCCCACACAATTAGTTAGCTATGTACCAACTAGTCTAGCTGTCCCACACAATTAGTTAGCCTTGTACCCACTAGCCTAGCTGTCCCCACACAATTAATAAGCCTTGTACCCACTAGCCTAGCTGTCCCACACAATTAGTTAGCCTTGTACCCACTAGCCTAGCTGTCCCACACAATTAGTTAGCCTTGTACCCACTAGCCTAGCTGTCCCACACAATTAGTTAGCCTTGTACCCACTAGCTTAGCTGTCCCCACACAATTAATAAGCCTTGTACCCACTAGCCTAGCTGTCCCACACAATTAGTTAGCCTTGTACCCACTAGCCCCGCTGTCCCACACAATTAGTTAGTCTTGTACCCAATAGCCTAGCTGTCCCACACAATTAGTTAGCCTTGTACCCACTAGCCTAGCTGTCCCCACACAATTAGTTAGCCTTGTACACACTAGCCTAGCTGCCCCACACAATTAGTCGTGTATTTACTAGCCTAGCTTTCCCCACACAATTAGTCGTGTATTTACTAGCCTAGCTGTCCCCACACAATTAGTTAGTCGTTTACCCGCTAGCCTAGCTGTCCCCACACAATTAGTTAGTCGTTTACCCACTAGCCTAGCTGTCCCCAGACAATTAGTTAGTGGTGTACCCACCAACCTAGCTGTCCCCACACACATAGTTAGCCGTGCACCGTGTACTCACTAGTCTTAGCAGTTCTCACACCCCCCCCCCAACTAAAATTTTACCGGATCTATTTTTAGACCAACAAATGTGCTGGAGCATTTTCAAGAATCAAAGCCCCCCCCCCCCCCCCCCGACTGATTAGTTTCCTCCCCTGGTCGTGTTTGCACACCTGTCTCACACACCAACCGTTCCATTCACCTGTCATTTCCTGCACTCAGCCCTCACTCCCCCTCCCTTCCCCCCCACTACTCTTCCTCACTTTCTCCCCGCCGTAAACCTCTTGTAGAGCTCCGGGTCTGAGCGTCTTCCTGGTCCGATGACTCATCGTGACGGTTTGTTACCGCTCTCGATATTACCACGCTCTGATCACGTACTCGCAGCTCTCTGTATCCCTTTCCTCAGTAAAGACGAGCACATTGTATAATTGAAACAATTTGTAACAAAACATGTCATGTTTTCCAAAAATAGCTTAGATATGCAAATGCAAAATTTAAATAATTTGTTAGCATGTTTTATGTGTTTGTGTATAATATATATAATTTATATTAAAAATGGATCAAACATGTCCCATAGGTACCTTAAGTCAAGACCGCCAAACCACAGGACCGCCAAACCACAGGAGACCACAAGAGAATGAATCTTGATAGGCCCGTCACAAAATAAAGCTCCTTAGTTGGCAACTTTTTTTTGAAGTGCACGTTGGGTAGATATGAATATAGTCAGTGGCGTAGCTAGGGCTGGTGTCACCCGGTGCGGCAAGATCATGGTGTCATTCCCCCCCCCCCAGCCCCCGAACGCCCCTAGGCACGCCACTGAATCGAAATACGGACCAGTGGTGACTCATCACTGGTGAGTTGTTGGAGAAAGTTGGTATACTGACCGGTGCTGAGTTGTCAGAGAATTTTGAAAGACTGACAAGTGAATCGTCAAAGATGCTGAATGATAGACCAGTACTGCGTGGACAGAGAAGGTTGAGTGACAGAGTACAATGCATTCAGGACTGAACACGCATATGGCCTCTGACGTCAGGTGAGCGTTGTTTTCTTCATCACGTCACGTGACTCCCCTTCTTTCATTGACCATTCGTCCCGGATATTCGGAAGGTGTCTTTTCTCACATTTAGTGTCAGCCCTAGTATCAGCTTCTATTTCTATTTGATCACAGTCTGTCTCAGCCCTAGTATCAGCTTCTATTTCTATTTTATCACAGTCTGTCTCAGCCCTAGTATCAGCTTCTATTTCTATTTTATCACAGTCTGTCTCAGCCCTAGTATCAGCTTCTATTTCTATTTTATCACAGTCTGTCTCAGCCCTAGTATCAGCTTCTATTTCTATTTTATCACAGTCTGTCTCAGCCCTAGTATCAGCTTCTATTTCTATTTTATCACAGTCTGTCTCAGCCCTAGTATCAGCTTCTATTTCTATTTTATCACAGTCTGTCTCAGCCCTAGTATCAGCTTCTATTTCTATTTGATCACAGTCTGTCTCAGCCCTAGTATCAGCTTCTATTTCTATTTTATCACAGTCTGTTTCAGCCCTAGCACTCTTTCCCACATAAGAACGGGAAATATTATTTTTGATTTGAGATAAAGTTTCCTCCAGACTCGTCCTAATATTAAAGTAACACAGAGACTAACCTCCTGCACGCTTCTATCTCGTCATTGAAAAAAAAAAAAAAAAAACCCAAAAAACAACAAAACTTCTTTACCAGATGTGTATAGTACAGGATGTTTTGTATTTCACCCAAAAATCCACAGACATTCTTCCATTTTGTTCTCACTCTATTCATTGAACTGCATTCGGGGGAGGGAGGGGGGGGGAAAGGTCACCAGCTGACCTTGGTTAAATGAGTGTACACGAGCCAACAGGAAGTCGGAGCTACCATAATTTGCCTTGGTCGCTAACTAAGGTGGCAGGGTACGAGGAAGTGACGGGGGCCAAAGATGGTCTGTGTGTGGGCAGTTGGGGGGGGGGTTAGGAGGATATTGGGGGGGGTGATAAATGGTTTAGTGGTGAGTGCTCGCAGACGTGTGTGAAAGAGGGGGATAGAGTGATAGAGACATTGAGAGAGAGAGAGAGAGAGAGAGAGAAGGAGAGAGAGAGAGAAGGAGAGAGAGACAGATACAGAGAAAGACAGAGAAAGAGACATAGAGTGACAGACAGAGAAAGAGAGAGAGAGAGAGAGAGAGAGAGAGAGAGAGCGAGAGAGATGCAAAGAGAGATAGACAGAAAGATAAAAAAGATCTGTGTGTTACAGTGGTTCTCAACCTTTCTAATGCCGCGACCCTTTAATGCATTTCCTCATGTTGTGACGCCCCCTGCTACACAATTATTTTCGTTGCTACTTCATAACTGTAGAGTATATGTGTTTTCCAATGGTATTAGGCAACCCCTGTGAAAAGGTCGTTCGACCCCCAAAGCGGTCGCGACACACAGGTTGAGAACTACTGGTGTTTTAAATTGAGAAGAGAGAGAAAAATAAAGATGGGGAAATAGGGAGAGATACATATATATATAAATTAAGAAAGAAAGCGAAAGAATGTGGGTGTGTGTGTAAGAGAGAGGAAAAGGGAGAGTGATGTTGAGGTAAAGATTGAGAGAGTGAAAGAAAGAGAGGGGGCGAGACAAGAGGGAGAAATGGGCACGATGAACTTCCGTTTAGGAAACATACAATTTGTTCATGCAAGTAAAAGAACGAAGGAAGTCCGCCCCCACGTCCATAACACCCCTTCCCAACCCCAACCCTCGGCTCCCCCCCCCACACCAAAGATCGTTTTCTATTCCAGAGGTCTTTTCCCTAACATAAAAATAATAAAAGTTGTAGCAGAGTTGGCACGAGTCCCTGGCAACCACCGATCTCTGCGGCTTATCTCCTGCCGCCCGCTGACTTGCGCATGCTCAGGCAGATATTATCGGCACCGGAAGTTGGGGAAGATAGCGGAAGTCATAGATGTGTAGACACGTGTGAAGAGAGAGAGGGAGGTAGGGTGAGGTTTGGAAATGGAAGGTAAGACGGAGGGAGGGACGCAGAAGGAGCAAACCTAACACTCTGACAAAAGGTATAAACTGTTTAACAAATGTATTTCATCAATTTCCGGTTGTCAGGAGTTAAAAGGGGGGAGGGGGATCCGTCTTTTGGGGCACTTTCCTGGTCTATCAGTCTTTCCTACCCCGCTCCCCCTTCTAGCTCACCCCACTCCCCAAAAGCAAGCCTCATAAGTCACTCTGAAGTAGTGGACATGTTTAACGAAGGACGTCGGTCGTTCAAACTGTTCTTTGATGCAGGCGCTCGTTAAACAAGAGAGGGAGAGCGAGAGAGAGAGAGAGAGATGGAGAGGGAGAGAGAGAACGTGAGTTAGAGAGTCATAGAGAGTATGTGTGTGATATTACATGAATTATAGAATCATAGAGATAGAGTGTGTGTGTGAGAGAGAGAGATAGAGTGACAGAGAGAGAGAGAGAGAGAGAGAGAGAGAAATTGATTTAGAGAAATTGAGAGAGAGAGAGAGTGAGAGAAAGAGAGAGTAAGAGAGAGTGAGAGAGTAAGGAGAGAAAGAGAGTGAGTGAGAGAGAGATTGTGTGAGGGAATGAGAGAGATATAGACAAAGAGAGATGCAGAGAGTGAAAGAGAGATAGAGTGAAAGATAGAAAGAGTAAGAGAGTGAGTGAGAGAATGAGTGAAAGTGAGTTAGAGAGATCATGAGAGAGTATGTGTGGGATAGAGACAAGGAGAGAAAAAGAGAGAGAGAGAGAGAGAAAGAGAGAGAGAGAGAGAGGGGGGAAGAGAGAGAGAGAGAGGGAGAGAGAGAGAAAGAAAGAGAGGGTGAGAGCTTACTTGAATCGTTTATCCCTTGTGATCCGTCATTAATTTTTTTTTTTCAGAGACCTGTTGTTAAACTTTTTGTGTTATTTATGTGTGCACAAAGTATAAGAAATATAAGCAGGGCAGAAAGAAATATAAGCTGGGCAGCAAGAAATATAAGCAGGGCAGCAAAAAATATAACAAGAACAGCAAGAAATATAAGCATAGCAGCAAAAAATAAAAGCAGAGCAACAAGAAATATCAGCAGGACAGGAAGAACTTGAAGGAGAGTAGCAAGCAATATAAGCATAGTAGCAAGAAATATAAACAGAGCAGCAAGAAATATAAACAGGGAAGCAACAAATTAAAGCAGACAGCAAGCAGTACTAGCAGAGCAGCAAGAAATATAAGCAGATCAGCAAGAAATTTAAGCAGATGAGCAAGAAATATAAGCAGAGCAGCAAGAAATATAAGAATATCAGCAAGAAATAGAAGGAGAGCAGCAAGAAATGTAAGCAGGGCAGCAAGAAATATAAGCAGAGCAGCAAGCAATATTAGCAGATCAGCAATAAATATAAGCAGGACGGAAAGAAATATAAGCAGGGCTGCAACAAATTAAAGCAGAAAAGCAAGCAATATTAGCAGAGCAGCAAGAAATTTAAGCAGAGCAGCAAGAAATATAAGAAGAGTAGCAATAAATATAACTAGGGCACCAACAAATATAAGCAGAGCAGCAAGAAATATAAACAGGGCAGAAAGAAATATAAGCAGAGTAGCAAGAAATATACGCAGGATAGAAAGAAATATCAGTAGAGTAGCAAGAAATATAAACAGAGCAGCAAGAAATATAAGGAAATCAGTAAGAAATAGAAGCAGAGCTGCAAGAAATATAAGCAGAGTAGCAAGAAAAAAAAGCAGGCAGCAAGAAATATCAGCAGAGCAGCAAGAAACATAAGCAGGGCAGAAAGAAATATAAGCAGAGTAGTAATAAATATAAGCAGGGCAGAAATAAATATAAGCAGGGCACCAAAAAATATAAGCAGAGCAGCAAGAAATATAAGAAGAGTAGATTTAATATAAGCAGGGCGACAACAAATATAAGCAGCAAGAAATATAAGCAGGGCAGAAAGAAATATAAGGAGAGCAGCAAGAAATATAAGCAAGGTAGCAAGAAATATAAGGAGAGCAGCAAGAAATATAAGCAGAGGAGCAAGAAATATAAAGAGAGCAACAAGAAATCTTAACAGGGCAAGAAGAAATATTAACAGAGCAAAAAGAAATATAAACAGAGCAGCAAAAAATATAAGCAGAGCTGCAAGAAATCAAGCAGGGCAGCAAGAAATATAAGAAGCGGAGGAAGAAATATCAACAAAGTAGCAAGAAATATAAGCAGAGGAGCAAGAAATATAAGAAGAGAAGCAATAAATATAAGCACGGCAGCAATAAATATAAGAAGAGTAGCAAAGAATATAATCAGGGCAGCAAGAAATATAAGCAAAGCAGCAAGAAATATATGCAAGGCAGCAAGAAATAAAAGCAGTACTGCAAGCAATATAACCAAAGCAGCAAGAAATATAAGCAGGGCAGCAAGAAATTTAAGCAGAGCAGAAATAACTATAAGCAGAGCAACAAGAAATATAAGGAGAGTAGCTAGAAATATAAGCAGTGCAGCAATCAATGTAAGCAGAGCAGCAAGAAATATGAGCAAAGCAGCAAGAACTATAAGTAGAGCTGCAAGAAATATAAGGAGAGTGGCTAGAAATATAAGCAGGTAAGCAAGGAATATAAGCAGGACAGCAACAAGTATACGGAGAGCAGCAAGAAATATAAGGAGAGTAGCAAGCAATATAAGCAGAGCAGCAAAACAGCAAGGAATATAAGCAGAGCTGCAAATATAAGAAGGCAAGCAAAAAGTATAAGCAGAATAGCAAGAAATATAATCAGGGCAGCAAGAAATAAAAGTAGAGCAGCAAGAAATATAAGCAGAGTAGCAAGAAATATAAGCAGAGCTGCAAGAAATTTAAGCAGATGAGCAAGAAATATCAGCAGGACAGTGGGAACTATAAGCAGAGCAGTAAGAAATATAAGCAGGGCAACAAGAAATATAAGCAGAGTAGCAAGAAATATAAGCAGGGCAGCAAGAAATATAAGCAGGTCATCTAGAAATATAAGCAGGACAGCGAGCAATATAAGCAGATCAGGAAGAAATATAAGCAGAGCAGCAAGAACTGTAAGCAGAGCAGTAAGAAATATAAGCAGGGCAACAAGAAATATAAGCAGGGCAGCAAGAAATATAGCAGGGCAGCAAGAAATATAAGCACAACTTTAAGAAATATAAGCAGAGCAGGCAGAAACATAAGCAGAGCAGCAAGAACTATAAGGAGAGCAGCAATAACTATAAGGAGAGTATCAAGAAACACTGAATGAACTTCAGTTTGTAATGAAATCGCAGATGGAAAAGTAAAAAAAAAATGTAAAAACTGTTCGCAAACCTGTAGAAATAGTGCGATTCGACGTAATTTGACTCTCAAGACCATTTCAATCGTTTCAGTAACAGTTTTTATTGATTAATTTCTTTGGCCAATTTGAGTATTTTGGATTACCTTTCATCAGGTATACATTTTAGCGTTTGAATGACACAATTTAAGGCATGAAATTATTGTCATCCTCTTCCTTACCTCCCAACCCCACCCCCAACCCGTGGTTATTGACAGCGCCCCCATCCCCATTTCTTTAAACTGGAGAGACAAGGAACACTTTCAACGCCAGTCTGGTGCACAGTTTCGTCATTAACTGCCCCCCCCCCCCCAAAGCCTCAACCCAACTTTTCAGTTTTCACGGACATGATATTACATGTGTTGTATGTTGGCTACTGGCTACAGGTAACAATGTTTCATAAAGTGTCGTAAATATTCACCCCAAGGAATAATTCAATCAATNGGGGCCCCGGGGGGGGGGGGGGGAAGTAATGCACCGAGGCCCCTGTCCTTTTATAAAATCAGCACCATGAGAAGGAGTGGGCGCGAGGGCCAATCAACCCTGGCTTCAAAATCAAGGGACTCCACAATCGTCTTAAGGGAGGCCTTTAATATGAAATAAATTTTGCTTCAAATTTCTTTTTTAACTTATTATTTCGTTTTACTATATAGTATAGTGAGTAAAAAAACAAATTTGACGAAAATTTAAACGTGTGAACTGAAAAAAAAAAAAATGCTTCGACCAAATTTCCGTTCGATCAAATTTCCGTCGATCAATTTTCCGCCAACGAACTTTCTTTCGATCAAATTTCCGGTAGCCCAGTCGTCCACATCACCTACACTTCCCCACACTTTGTCTCACCGAGTCGCTAACGAACTGATATTGTTGTATCACCATGGCCGGTCGTGTGTAAGAAAAACAGACTTTTTATTTCTCTCCCTTTTTCATTGGCGTGCCAAGGTTACAACAGATGGGTAGGTATTGTTATAAAACTTGTAGAACGTCACAGAGACGCCACTGATGTGAACCTCAAAACTATCTCATTTCTTTAATGGACGAGCAACAGCATCTTTCGCGAACTGTGTTTTAAATAAAGAGCTTTTAACAAACCACTTGAATAAATTTACAAGATGTACAGGAGGGACTATCCTGTAAGGGATTAATAGTCTCATAGGTTTGAGGGGGAGGGTGGGACCATGCTTAGCAATCAGAAATAAGAGACACGGAGTAAGAGAAGCCCTTTAAAATATATAAAAAAATAAATCAATAAATAAAATAAAAACATAAATAAAATATAATAAAATATTTCTATCCATCCATCCATCCATCCATCCATCCATCCATCCATCCATCCATCCGTCCGTCCGTCAGTCCGTCCGTCCGTCCGTCCGTCCGTCCGTCCATCCGTCCATCCGTCCATCCATCCATCCATCCGTCCATCCATCCATTCATCCATCTATCATCTATCTATCTATCTATCTATCTATCTATCTATCTATCTATCTATCTATCTATCTATCTATCTATCTATCTATCTATCTATCTATCTATCTATCTATCTATCTATCTATCTATCTATCTATCT
>CAXITT010000030.1:59537-71882 GCA_964033795.1 Lymnaea stagnalis
CCCCCCCCCCCCCCCAGCCGGAAAGAAACACACGAACAAAAGCGAAGTTAATAATAAAGGATTTTAAAGAGAGAAAGTTTGCATCCCGACTTACTTTATACGATAACAGACTGCGCGCATCGGTTCACAATTGTCCAGGCGCGTAGACAGAGGAAATTCTTCACAAACTTTCATTTACATTTTTCTTTTTTTTTTTTCTTTTTTTTTGAAACGCTCTCAGGACGACGTAGACTACTCGTGACGTAAGAGACGTTGTCAGGGTATTCTAAATCACCGTGATCAAGGGTTAGTCTTGGTGTGGTGTGTCAAAGCTCAGTTCACAATAATAACACCAGATTGGTGACTTAGAGACAATCCACAATTACCGTACACGACACAGAGACAATACACAATTACCGCACACGACACAGAGACAATACACAATTACCGTACGCGACACAGAGACAATACACAATTACCGCTCACGACACAGAGACAATACACAATTACCGCACACGACACAGAGACAATACACAATTACCGTACACGACACAGAGACAATACGCAATTACCGTACACGACACAGAGGCGATACACAAATACATGAGTAGACATAATATTTCCACACATCAGGAAAGACACAATTTTACCGTTCAACTGGGACTCACGCAGGACGCTTGCATAAAATTGTCATCAGCTAGAATCAAAATGAGTTCTGGAAATGATTTCGGCTCCGTGGCAGTAGCCTGCTCGCCTGATGGATGTTTGGTTTGTGTTGGAAAATCGAGTCAGGACTATGCGATAATTAATATATGAATAACCGCTCTCAAGTTTTAGGCGTTAAAAAAATAAATAAATTAAAAAGTGATGTACAAGATAAGTAATGGGCTGGTTCACTGTTCCAGTATTAAACAGAAACTCGTCCCTCTCCCCCATAGACAGCGACGAGGCCATGACAGGCAATTCAGGCTCATACCAGCAAGAAAGCCAGTATAGGAGCTGCTCTGTCCTGCCCAAGACAATCAGGGACTGGAACAATCTTTCAAAAGAAACAGTTGAGGCGACAACACTAGACACATTTGTGTTTATTGCCTCAAGCCTTCAAACCCCTAGTGCATGATTCCCTCACAAAGTGGCACTGGAAATCTGTGAAATTTCCTCATCAACACCAAGAACAGAAACATTGCAAATCCCATCTACATGCATAGGAGCCAAAATGATCAATACATTGATCGAGGGCTCTTAAGATATAGAAGAAGAAGAAGTGTTAAAAATAAATTACACTACTAACATACCACATAGGGCAAGTCTTAAGGCTTGATAAGAAGTTGCCACGCCTCTGTCAAGGGCCGCGTGACACATCATAATGCAGAAGGGGGGGGGGGTCACTCGCCCGGGGCGCCGTCTTCAGTAGGCGCCAAATTCATCCGACTTCATAAAAGTTAAATGTATTAATATATAATTTTTTTTTTGAGGGGGGGGGGGGGGGAAGAGGGCGTATAAATATAACTATGCCACAGGTTCAGCTTTTGCCTACCACGACCACTGGCTTTGTCATGAAAAGACTTCATTTTTTTCTTCTTCGCTATTGTCAAGATATTACCGTTTGAGAATCATAATAAAAAAAACCCAGCTCCTTTAAGGACGGCTATATACCGCATGTATGTATAGGATAACAGCTCAAATCTCGGGGAGCCACACAAAAATAAATATGTACAAAAATAATGGGGCAGATACAAATTTTATCTTGACACGTTTCATTCTCTCTATCTGCTGCATGTAAACATTTCCTAAACCCAGAATCTAGGATTGCACAATCAAGCAACAAACACTTTTTTTTTTTTTTTTTGCATTTTCTGTTACTTGACACCCGTCTTAAAAATATGTACTTGACACGTTTCATTCTCTCTATCTGCTGCATGTAAACATTTCCTAAACCCAGAATCTAGGATTGCACAATCAAGCAACAAACACTTTTTTTTTTTTGCATCTTCTGATACTTGACACCCGTCTTAAAAATATGTATGTATCACGCAGTGGTCTCCAATACTTATTTAATAAATATTATTTTATCACATGCCGAACGGCGATTGGTCGATTCATGAATAACATCTCAACGCACAAGAGAGGTGACACGCATGTTAAAGAGATTCCTTATCATCTCATGTACCTTTTGTCATTAGCCTTGCTTAATATCAAAACAGAATATGTAAACAAAATAAAATAAGTATTACCATCATTATTTAAAAAAAAAATTAAGTGGGTCAAGCAAAGACAAGAGAATGATTATGATGTCGGACATTGAGTTATAGGACTCGTATTTGGACTTCAGGAGATCTTCAGCCAGGGTCATGCCAAGGGATATTGAAATTCCGGAAGTATCTTTAAGGATGTTAGATTTAAAACAAGGTGAATTATGGGGGCTAATGAAACGAGTCAGGGCACAACAAATACATTGGACCCACACCAAGTCATAGGGCACACACATCATGTCATAGGGCACACACCATGTCATAGAGCACACACCAAGTCATAGGGCACACACATCATGTCATAGGGCACACACCATGGCATAGGGAACACCAAGTCATAGGGCACACACATCGTGTCATATGGCCCACACAATGTCATAGGGCACGTACAATGCCATACAGCCCACACAATGTCATAGGGCCCATACAGTGTCATAGGGTACACACCATGTCATAGGGAACACCATGTCATAGGGCATACACCGTGTCATAGGGCATACACCGTGTGATAGGGCATACACCATATCATAGGGCACACACCATGTCATAGGGCACACGACGTGTCATAGTGCACACACCGTGTCATAGGGCACACACCATGACATAGGGCACACGACGTGTCATAGGGCACACGACGTGTCATAGTGCACACACCATGTCATAGGGCACACACCATGTCATAGGGCACACACCATGTCATAGGGCACACACCATGTCATAGGGCACACACCATGTCATAGTGCACACACCGTGTCATAGGGCACACACCATGTCATAGGGCACACACCGTGTCATAGGGCACACACCATGTCATAGGGCACACACCATGTCATAGGGCACACACCATGTCATAGGGCACACACCATGTCATAGTGCACACACCATGTCACAGTGCACACACCATGTCATAGTGCACACACCATGTCATAGTGCACACACCATGTCATAGTGCACACACCATGTCATAGTGCACACACCATGTCATAGGGCACACACCATGTCATAGTGCACACACCGTGTCATAGTGCACACACCATGTCATAGGGCACACACCATGTCATAGTGCACACACCGTGTCATAGGGCACACACCATGTCATAGTGCACACACCATGTCATAGAGCACACACCATGTCATAGTGCACACATCGTGTCATAGCGAACACACCATGTCATAGGGCACACACAATGTCATAGGCCACACACCATGTCATAGGGCACATGACGTGTCATAGGGCACACGCCATGTCATAGGGCACACGACGTGTCATAGGGCACACACCATGTCATAGTGCACACACCATGTCATAGGGCACACACCATGTCATAGTGCACACACCATGTCTTAAGGCACACACCATGTCATAGAGCACACACCAACATGTCATAGGGCACACACCATGTCGTAGTGCACACACCATGTCATAGTGCACACACCATGTCATAGGGCACACACCATGTCATAGTGCACACACCATGTCATAGTGCACACACCATGTCATAGGGCACACACCATGTCATAGTGCACACACCATGTCATAGGGCACACACCATGTCATAGTGCACACACCATGTCATAGTGCACACACCATGTCATAGTGCACACATCGTGTCATAGGGCACACACCATGTCATAGTGCACACACCATGTCATAGTGCACACACCGTGTCATAGGGACACACAACGCAAAAACAAAAATAAAGCTGGTAAATAAAATCATCGAAAACAACAAGAACAACAACAACAACAACAACAACTATGGAGGACATGTATGGTTACGCCCTCCATTGTGACAACTGTAAATTTGGTAACACATAGATGGATGTGATCATACTGACCATCCACCTGTCCCATCTCACTGTCAGGTGGGCCACAGAGTAGGAACCGCTGGCCCCCACAGAGCCAACGCACGTTCAAAGTCTCCATCTTTGACTGGAATGATAATGGCATTCCTGGCCGCCCTATATATCTCTTGTCCTACTCGTGGGGTGCGTATCTAATCTGCTCCTTTGACGTCATGACACGTCTCCCCCCCACCCCCCAACCCCCTCACCCTGGACTTGGGTGGCCTTGCTCACAAACGGGTTATCATCGGGTCATCTTGCTCTCTAAAGTTGTCGGAAGGATGGTGGGTGTATCTGTGGCAAATATTTGCCCCCGTCTGCGACTGCCGTACTGATATGGGACGTAAACAAAGCCGGAGGCAACAAAGGAAGAGAAACATACAAGCAAGCCACCTCTTCTCAAAAAAAAAAAATAAATAAAAAAAAAAATACCGGTAATAAAAAATAAAAAAAAAAAAAAAAAAACAAAAAAAAAAAAANTGGTGGGTGTATCTGTGGCAAATATTTGCCCCCGTCTGCGACTGCCGTACTGATATGGGACGTAAACAAAGCCGGAGGCAACAAAGGAAGAAAAACATACAAGCAAGCCACCTCTTCTCAAAAAAAAAAAATAAATAAAAAAAAAAATACCGGTAATAAAAAATAACAACAAAAAAACAAGAGCAAGAACAACAGAATGAGGAATGGAGGACATACGAGTTTTTAATCGTGTTATATTTATTTAACAGAAAACAAACCACAAGAGACAAAATAGGAATTTTAAAGCTGAATTAGATTTTTTTTTAATTACAAGAGTATAAAACTTATAAATACATAAGAACGTGAGATGGGGGCAGGACTGGATTAACCATGAGGCAAAAAAGGCACGTGCCTAGGGCACCAAGCATTTGGGGGGCACCACAAGTCCTCAAGAAAAATGTGTATTTTGTCCCGGTAGCGTAACTGCGTGGCATAAGCAAATCGCAAATGTAATATTGAATCGCACATTATTTAACCTTGGTCCCACAACCCGGGGGTAAAATACACCCCCCCCCCACCAATGTTCCCTTTAAGCTGCGCGGCCGCGCAGTAATCTCACAGACGCCGCGCAGCAGTTTTGAGTACCGTGCAGATAATTTCCACTTAAGTGTGTGTTTGTGTCTGTAGGCTGTAAAATTTTGCGCACAAAAAAATTGATGCTGTAAAAATTTGCACACAACTTTATGATTTTGCACACGAATCAACAAACCTTAGAGGGAACATTGCCCCCCACCCGTTTTTTTTGGTGGTATTTTTTGTTATTTTCCGTCAAATTTTTTTTTTTGGTGTTATTTTTTGTTACTTATCTGGGATATGTTGGTGTTACTAACGCACTAACGCGAAGCGACAAATTCACTTCCGTTTTGGTCTGCTAGTGAAAACAATTGTGAATAGGGTCAGTCAAGCTCTACAAAATGAGCACGTGAACTTGAAAACGTGTGCTGATTTGTATTCTTCACTATCAGATCACTTGCAAGAAATCTAGGAATGAATTTGAAAGATTTAAAGAAGCTGCAAAAGAAATAACACCAGGTGTGGATTATAAGTCAACTTTGATCCGTAATTGAAGACGAAAGACACTGGTCATTGATGGTGATGCCCCTGAGGTATCTCAGAATGCCAGAGACCAATTTCGTATATCTGCTTTCTACACCATTGTTGACAAACTTGAGACAGAGATGAGTAGACGAGGACAGGTATATAATGATCTAGCAGTTCGATTTTCTTGTTTGGTCGATGCACCACAAACATCTCAGTGTTGTGAAGGACTAATAAATTCTTATCCTGAAGATCTGAACAATAATTTATATACTGAACTACAACAGTTCCACTCATATATTCGCCCCAATTTTCGTGCATCAAAATCTGAGAACAACACGTTCAGTCATGCAGAACTCTACACAGTAATAGTTAGAAGCAATATGAGTTTGCTTTTCCAAATGTAGAAATCGCCTTGCGCATATTTTTAAACATTAATGGTTACGAACTGTTCAACTGAGCGCTCTTTTTCTCAGTTGAAACGTACAAAACATCCAAGTAGGTCGACAATGAAACCAGCAAGGTTTGATTCCAAATCTTTGCTGATGATAGAGGCAGACTTGTTGCGCAAAATTAACTTCGATGATGTACTCAAAAACTTTGCAAGACGTAAATCTAGAAAAAGAAAATTTGAAATTTAAATGTGTGCTCTCTCTGACTTTCTTATCTATCAAAAAAGCTTCAGTATTTTTGTCTACTATTATTACAAAGTTAATTAACTATAATTTTAATACAGAAATACCTTATCGTAGGTTTTACATGAGTGATAACAGTACAAACATATGTGTTTACATTTCACAACTGTTTTTCTTTGTTAGTTTTTTGCATAAGTCAGTGGCAGATCGGGGGCCCGGGGCAGTAGGGGGCACCCATGTGGGTTTGTGCCTAGGGCACCAAGATGGCTTAATCCGGCCCTGGATCGGGGTGGGGGTTTGGCTTTGGCCGGAGGTGTGGGGGAAGGGAGGGAGGGAAGATGACTAACACGTCTAGTAAAATGATAAGACTACGTGTCAAACACACTATAGTAAATGAATAGGAAACGTGTTGAACACTTGAAATCTACCTAAATAAATCTTTCTGAACTTAGACAAGCATTTCCTCCAAGCCCTTACTTTCACAACCACCTCAAAAAAAAAAAAAAAAAAAAAAAAAAAAAAAAATAAAAAAAAAAAAAAAAAAAAAAAAAAAAAAAAAAAAAAAAAAAAAAAAAATAAAAAAAATTAAAAAAAAAAAAAAAAAAAAAAAAAAATTAAAAAATAATAAAAAAAAACAAAAAAACAACAACAAAACAAGAAAACAAGGACTTAAAATTTAAAGATTTTAATAACTACTATAGCTTTAAAAAAAATTAAAAAAATATATATAAAGAAAGAATTTCAAAGTTCAGAATCTATTAGTTTTTCTAATACCTACCTATATACCTACCTACATGCCTGCCCGCCCGCCTACCTATCTACATAACTACCGACCCGCCCACCTACATAACTACCTACCTACCTACCCGCCCGTCAAACTACCTACCTACCCATCCACCCGTTCGTCTACCTACCTACATACCTATCCGCCCGCCTGTATACGTACCTACCTACCTGCCTACCTACCTATCCGCCACCCTACATACCTACCTACCAATCCGCCCACCCACCTACCTACCTAACTTTCTACCTATCTAACCCTCCGGCCCGCCAACCCCTTATCTACCTACCTACCTACCTACCTACCTACCTACCTACCTACCTACCCGCCCGCCTACCTTACTACCCGCTCGCCCGCCTGCCTTACTACCCGCTCGCTCGCCTGCCTACTACCTACCTACCTACCTAACCATCAGCCCGCTTTCCTAAATACCTACCCACCCAACCGTTCACCTACCTACCTACCCACCCACCTGCCTACCTGCAATACAGGTCGCCTACCTACTTACCTACCTACCCGCCTTCCTACCTATCTACCCGCCCGCCTGCCTAACAATTCCACGGTAGGTTACTCGTGAAATGAGGAGTCGATGAGTCCAACTCTAACATCAACAACTGTGGCTACCGGTACCGGTACTCAATATTTAGTCAACCCGGTTTCAACCTCTTTATGGTTTGGTTATTACCACATGGCAAATGTAGGAAAGTAAGAACACGGGGGTGGGGGTGGTGTTACACTTATCGTGAATGGCCACTCAGTGGGAAGACCGCTGGGCGCAGTGGCTTAGCTATACCACCCGGAGCAAGTCAAGATTTTTGGGGCGCCTTTAAACGAAAAAGCTCCGCAGTTGGCCGAAAATGCCACCCTCTCATATAAAAAAAGGACTTCCGCACGGGCCCGACCGCCCCCCCCCAAAAAAAAAATCACGCTCCACTTCCTGTGCCACTGGTCAGGCCACCGCAAAACACCATCAACAATTTGTTCAGCACATAAGGCATAAAAGCAGTTCCAGCTATATTCCAATCCAAACTATGTTAGTTTTCACTCTAGCTTAAACTCCTACACTTACGTTGGACTCGGTAGTGGGAAATCTGTTCCCAGACTGCCACCACCCTGATTTTTCGCCCAAAGGATAATTTGCACCCAGACTGCCACCCCCATGCCCATCGTAAATGGATTATTTGCATCCAGACAGCTATCACTCCGCCCCTCCCCTGCGAATTAACAGCACCCCGACTAGTGAATATACCCTTCACCGAGTTTTGACATGACATTCCTAACATAGCACGTGCATGTCGGCCTCGGCGCTTGGTCTCAGTCTCACCACATGCAGCAACATGTACACACACACACTGGTTACATCTACACACACACACACACACACACAACATACACTCACAGACGCCATGAGGAGTATATTCTGTTAAAAACTCAGAGGTCCCCTACGGATACAATGGTACGGACACAAGCACATGCGTTTATGTAAATAAAGTAACATTTGTTGAGAAATTCAGGATCAGGAATATAAACTATGAATTAGAGTCTGGCTAAAAGGTGCACGGATCGAGCTACGGAGATTTATGTGCTGGGAATAAAGTCTGGAGATTTAGGTGCTGGGAATAAAGTCTGGAGATTTAGGTCCTAGGAATAAGGTCTGGAGATTTAGTGCTGGGAATAAGGTCTGGAGATTTAGGTGCTGGGAATAAGGTCTGGAGATTTAGGTCCTGGGAATAAAGACTGGATATTTAGGTCTTGGGAATAAAGTCTGGATATTTAGGTCCTGGGATTAAAGTCTGGAGATTTAGGTCATGCGAATACAGTCTGGAGATTTTGGTGCTGGGAATAAGGTCTGGAGAGTTAGGTCCTGGGAATAAGGTCTGGAGAGTTAGGTCCTGGGAATAAGGTCTGGAGAGTTAGGTCCTGGGAAAAAGGTCTGGAGAGTTAGGTCCTGGGAATAAGGTCTGGAGATTTAGGTGCTGGGAATAAGGTCTGGAGAGTTAGGTCCTGGGAATAAGGTCCGAAGATTTAGGTCCTGGGAATAAGGTCTGGAGATTTAGGTGCTGGGAATAAGGTCTGGAGATTTAGGTTCTGGGAATAAGGTCTGGAGATTTAGGTGCTGGGAATAAGGTCTGGAGATTTAGGTGCTGGGAATAAGGTCTGGAGATTTAGGTGCTAGGAATAAGGTCTGGAGATTTAGGTGCTGGGAATAAGGTCTGGAGATTTAGGTTCTAGGAATAAGGTCTGGAGATTTAGATCCTGGGAATAAGGTCTGGAGAGTTAGGTCCTGGGAATAAGGTCTGGAGAGGTAGGTCCTGGGAATAAGGTATGGAGATTTAGATTCTGGGAATAAGGTCTGGAGAGTTAGGTCCTGGGAATAAAGTCTGGATATTTAGGTCCTGGGAATAAGGTCTGGAGATTTAGGTCCTGGGAATAAGGTCTGGAGATTTAGAGCTGGGAATAAGGTCTGGAGATTTAGGTGCTGGGATTAAGGTCTCAAGATTTAGGTGCTGGGAATAAGGTCTGGAGATTTAGGTGCTGGGAATAAGGTCTGGAGAGTTAGGTCCTGGGAATAAAGTCTGGATATTTAGGTTCTGGGAATAAGGTCTGGAGATTTAGGTCCTGGGAATAAGGTCTGGAGATTTAGGTGCTGGGAATAAGGTCTGGAGATTTAGGTGCTGGGAATAAGAACTGGAGATTTAGGTGCTGGGAATCAGGTCTGGAGATTTAGGTGCTGGGAATAAGGTCTAGAGATTAAGGTGCTAGGAATAAGGTCTGGAGATTTAGGTGCTGGGAATAAGGTCTGGAGATTTAGGTGCTGGGAATAAGGTCTGGAGATTTAGATCCTGGGAATAAGGTCTGGAGAGTTAGGTCCTGGGAATAAGGTCTGGAGAATTAGGTCCTGGGAATAAGGTCTGGAGAGTTAGGTCCTGGGAATAAAGTCTGGATATTTAGGTTCTGGGAATAAGGTCTGGAGAGTTAGGTCCTGGGAATAAAGTCTGGAGATTTAGGTCCTGGGAATAAGGTCTGGAGATTTAGGTGCTGGGTATAAGGTCTGGAGTTTTAGATCCTGGGAATAAGGTCTGGAGATTTATGTGCTGGGAATAAGGTCTGGAGATTTAGGTTCTGGGAATAAGGTCTGGAGATTTAGGTCCTGGTAATAAAGTCTGGATATTTAGGGCCTGGGCTTAAGGTCTGGAGATTTAGGTCCTGGGAATAAAGTCTGGATATTTAGATCCTGGGAATAAGGTCTGGATATTTAGGTTCTGGGAATAAGGTCTGGCGAGTTAGTTCCTGGGAATAAAGTCTGGAGATTTAAGTCCTGGGAATAAAGTCTGGAGATTTAGGTCCTGGGAATAAAGTATGGAGATTTAGGTTGTGTTAATATAGTCTGGAGATTTAGGCTCTGAGAATAAAGTCTGGAAAGTTAGGTCCTGGGCTTAAGGTCTGGAGATTTAGGTCCTGGGAATAAAGTCTTGAGATTTAGGTCCTGGGATTAATGTCAGGAGATTTAGGTCCTGGGAATAAAGACTGGATATTTAGGTCCTGAGAATAAAGTCTGGATATTTGGGTCCTGGGAATAAAGTCTGGATATTTAGGTCCTGGGCTTAAGGTCTGGAGATTTAGGTCCTGGGAATAAAGTCTGGATATTTAGGTTCTGGGAATAAGGTCTGGAGATTTAGTTCCTGGGAATAAAGTCTGGATATTTAGGGCCTGGGCTTAACGTCTGGAGATTTAGGTCCTGGGAATAAAGTCTGGATATTTAGGTCCTGGGAATAAGGTCTGGAGATTTCGTTCCTGGGAATAAAGTCTGGAGATTTAGGTCCTGGGATTAAAGTCTGGAGATTTAGGTCCTGGGAATAAAGACTGGATATTTAGGTCCTGGGAATAAAGTCTGGAGATTTAGGTCCTGGGATTAAAGTCTGGAGATTTAGGTCATGCGAATAAAGTCCGGAGATTTAGGTGCGGGGATTAATTTTGGATAGATGAACGAGGTTTGAGGATTAAGATACGGGTATTTAGATTAGATAATGAGGTTCGGACATTAAACTGTGGGGATTATGTCTTTCAGGGCCGGCGCTAGGAGGGTGCGGGGCCTTGGGCAAATTGAATTTTGCGGGGCCGTTGATGTTATATTTGCCGCCTGTGTCTTTTACATATGTTTTTGCACCCCCCCCCCCCAAATCCCAATCAGCCCTCCCTCCCATCATCCCAACTATTATTTATTTCTCCATAAGTCTGTCTACAATGTTTTAGTCCCTGTCTTCTTTTGTCGAACTTGCTAATCATTATTTCATAGCCCAATACATCCTCATTGCATAAATGTATATTCTGGCCAGGTAGCACCAAACTAGAAGGGACAGAATCTCTTTTGAGGCTATTATCACCAGTTGAGTTATTCCTCCTTTCATTCACCCAGCTACTAAAACTTTAAGTTGTGTGCAAACATAAACATTATTTGTATCTCTCTCTCTCTCGCTCTCTGAACTCACACGAGACCACCGCCACCCACCTCTCCACCCCGGTGCAGACGAGCTCTGTGTGAGGGCAGGATCAAGTTCTTATTAGAGTTTTTAGCTACGAATGTTTAGAATTCCAGACAGACGGTAAAATGGCGGCTGTAGTGTAAGGGGGAAAAAAAAAATTATCCAGAATTAAACCTATAAATTAACTAGTTAACATTAGGCTTTGAGAGTAAGCGCAATATTTTAAAGACGAAATGACGTCATTTAGCGGTCTTTTAATAACTACAATTTTTTTAAAGGTATAAAGTGAAGTTAATGAATAAAATAGAGGGATGATTAGGTCAGTGCTTTCCGATTCAGAGGCGGATCCTGAAAAAAAAATCTCCCAAGGCCAGCACCGATATACATATATTTATCTACATGATATCGCTTCAATTCGCTGTTCGACCAGAATGATAAATGGAGTGTCATACTACTCACAGTCACAGCACTTAAACGGTCTCTACGTGTCTGCCACTGATCTAATGTGCTGGAACAAATTTGGCGTTTGTGTACTTGACCATTTAAATAGGTACTCGTCGAATGTTTCATTATAAAATCAAGTATTCGCCCTTTCTATGTTTGGCTTGGATCCTCGTACTTATTCCCTGGTAAGCATTGGATCATTAATTTTCAAGGGGAACATTTTTAAAAACAAAAATTAATATTTGCTTCCCTTTATCATCGATCTCTTACTTATCATCGATTTCCGTGTATGGTGTTGGTGGGGGCGGTGTTGGTAGGGGTGTTGGTGGCTGGTGGTTCACGGGGGGGGGGGGGGGGTGTTGCTATGGG
>CAXITT010000030.1:72000-86522 GCA_964033795.1 Lymnaea stagnalis
TGGGCTGGTGGAGGGTGTTAATGGGGATTGGTGGGGGCTGTGTTGGTAGGGGTGTTGGTGGCTGGTGGTTCACGTGGGGGGGGTGTTGCTATGGGCTGGTGGAGGGTGTTAATGGGGATTGGTGGGGGTGTTTGTAGCGGTTGTTTTTTGGGGCTGTTGACGGGGGGTTGGTGGGGGTGTTAATATGGGTTGGTGGGGGTGTTGGTGGGGGTGCATTAATGGGAGAACATAATTAATATGTCCATATGGTCCTAGGCACAGTTACTGGTTGAGTGAAAATACATTTTAAAAAATCTCACATGGACGTGACCAGATGGAAGCTTGGTCGCATCATCATCAGTACCGACGATGGTAGTAAGCAAAACCTCATCAAAAACTCAGAAAGGCAGTAGGAGGGAGGAATGTTAAGGCAGCGGGAGGGAGCAATGTTAAGGCAGCAGTAAGGAGCAATGTTAAGGCAGCATGAACGAGCAGTGTTAAGGCTGTAACAAGGAGCAATTTTAAGGCAGTAAGAAGGAGCAATGTTAAGGCAGCAGGAAGGAGCAATGTTAAGGCAGTAAGAAGGAGCAATGTCTTGAAATTGCGAACTTCAATAACCCAAATATTATGGAGAAGGAAGGGGGGGGGGAGTCCTGGGGTTTTATAGGAAATCGCAAAACGACTGAGTGGATAAAGGTGCTAATAAGGCGGCTACTAAAGTAGAGAATCTTGGTCTCCAAATCCATAAGACACGAGGAAAGAACAATATAAATATACACTAATACAAACACAAAAGGGTGGTTCATCCATAAGTTGCGTTCGCAATGAGAGGGGAGATGTTGTTAATTTAAAAGATTTTGCGTTCAGGGGGCGCATGGTTGGGGAGATCCCACCAGAAAGTACATATTTTTATGACCGACTTCTGCAATCATTATCCTGAAATTCTGGGTTTCTAATAAATCAGAAAATAATTTTGATTTTAATCAAACTGCATTTTTTATGTCTTAAGCTGAACACTTGTGTGATGAGACTTGCAAATAAGTGAAACACCCAGTACCTGGCTATTAGTGTCTGACCATCTCAGACCACCACCACGTGACCAACACACATTTTTGACGCCCCCGCGCCAGTAAAAAAATAAATAAATAAGAAGGCCCCCTGCATCCGGCCGAAAATGACGTCCCTTAATGTGAAGAAATAAAAGAGCACAACCTCCTTGGACTGTCTTCAATTACAAACAGCAAGTGGGACGTACGCCGTAAGTACCGGTAGGCGGAAACCCGATTTACTGCTATTTAGCTTCATTTAATTGTCATTGTATTTGTATGTCAGATTAATTAGAATTTAATAATTGGTTCATTGCATGGCATTATGTTCTACAAATCAACTTGAAAATTAATTACCGTATTTTTTAATAAAGAAAAAATAAAAATGGGTTGGGGGGGGGGATGCAAGCTCATTGTACTTAAGCATGATGTAAAGGTTTTTTTTTTTTAAATGGGGGGGGGGGGGGTGGGGGGGGGGCTTTCTGATTTTTTAATTTTTTTTTATAAAGGTTTTTTTTTTTTAAATGGGGGGGGGGGGGGGTGAGAGGGGTCATTCTGATTTTTTAATTTTTTTTTTGCGTACGAAATATATGGATGGTCAGACCTACAGGAGAGGCAGAATCAGAGCCAGCGGCTGAACTGAAAAATGAACATGAGGACGCTGTAGCAGATAATACAACACCTGAAAGGACAAGGTGGACAGAACCAGGATATTCTACTCAAAGAACAGATTGGGCCTGCTGTCAACGAGGGGCGCGATAAGTTAAACTGGGGAAGGCAAATATTTTGTAAAGTCTTTCAAGCAAATCACGCGCAATTATTTCAACTCCCGAACTCAAATCATTTTTTTGTGTGTTAGTTTTGGATCGACCATGCACAACATTCAAAGGGGAATAACAGAGGAAAATAATATTGTCAAATTTTACTCGGGTTCTTGCCCCTTGTAATGCGAAAGTTTGAACGTAAGAGGCCTTTCTTTTATAACCTGCGATGCACGGCAGTCGAAAACACAGTGATTATCGATGATACAGTAAAACCTCCCTTTTGCGACTTCCTCTAAAACGTGACGCGACCTTCAAATAATTCAATTTTACGACCTAGCACCTGAAAGGGTCAAATTCCAAAGCAGTTCTATATTTGTGCGCTTGGAGAAAACAGTTTCGTTGACAACTTTTAACAGCAGCCTGTTACTAGCGACTGTCAGGCTTCTTCTCCCCTAGGAGATAACCAGCTTCGTGACAATGAGAAAGATGAAGAACCACCTATCAACTTCTCCACTGACTTGAGATACTCCAAGGAGTTGACCAGATTTGCCTTGAGCAGGGGCCTTTCAGATCTTGCCGACACCATGTCTGGTGTTCAATCAAAGTGACATGCTAAAAAAAAAAACATGCATGGGTGGGGGGATCATGCAAACAAACAGAAATAACAGTAACAGCTTTCTTTAAAAAAAAACAACAAAACAACAACTATTCAATGATTGACTAAAAATAATTAATTAACAATATTAATGCGCTTATCTTATACATAAATAGTTATAACTCTAAGCATGCACTCAGCACTTAAACGCGCTTCAAAACAACTGCCATACCAGCATTGGTTTTTTAAATTTTGCAATTAATAAGGGACAGGAAGATAGTGACAGTATTGGTTGTGAGTCAGAGTTTAATCTATATTTCTGAACGAAAGACGATAGATATTGCCTATACTTAATGGTGCGTGTACTATTTTGTTGGATTTATTTTGCTTGTTCATTAATTTTCTAAATGTCCTTTTACGAAAATGTCCTACCTCTTTTTTAAGACCCCTCCAATTTAATACCTCTTTTTAGTGGCAATTTAATGGTCGTAAAACGGAGGTTTTACTGTATAAATTTTTGACTCGGTCTCTGTTGAAATACAATTCTGGCAATTTCATTGTATTCGTGCAGGCGCACATATTTAGATTACTACAAAGGAAAAGTGAAAACTTTATTTCAATTTCTAGTATTTGGGTCCTGTGTATGGTTTGACAATGCAGGTCCCCTCGTGTATGGGTATATAAAATGTAGAAATACACTTGTGCTTACAGTAACTATAAATTACAGAGGTGGCGTAGCATGGTGTGGTCACCTGTCCAAGCAGTTCTGCTGCTAGCACGCCCAAGAGTGCCTTCCAGCAGTCTTTTACTTAGCCATACAACCATTAAGTCACACGAATAAAGTAACGGAACTTCTTCTTCACCTCATACAAAAAGTATTTTATTAAGTAAACTTGCATCATTAACAAACAAACAAACAAACATAAAATGCCTGAGCTTGTATACTTGTAAAAATTTAAATCTAACTTAATATTTAGGCTATATATATATCTTGCACTAACAGCCACTGGAATACACATTTTGTCATCAATTTATGGATGAAACATATAAGCTGAAGTTGAAATTTTCTTTACTATCCCTTACAGTAAACACAGGCAGAGATGCATCCACTTCTTTTTTTTACATATACCATAAAAATAAATTCAATCAATCTTTGTAATTTTTATCCACAATAGATTCAAGATGTAAAGGGCAATGGTTGAACTAAATTCATATATTGAATAATAATTTTATCATTAAGGCACGTTCACCAAAACTGTTCAGATTTAATACATTTTTAAACAGTAGTACCATCAGCCAATCAGATGTGCATGAAAACTAAAGCACATTGACAAATGTATGAAATCAAAATCATGCTTCATTTGATACAAATAATTTATAAATTACATGAATAAAGTACGCAAAGCAAAAGTATGCACAAGGTTCAGTTTAATCACAACATAATGTCTTAGCAGCTTTAAGTTTGTTTTATATTTTCAAATCAGTCATAATTTGCATGAATTTGAAACACACGTTTAAAACAGCAAAGCATATTATAAGGCATTCTCCATGATGCTCATAGCTATCAGTCAGTGGTTTCCTTCACTTGTAGCTTTATTTCCTGCCATTAATTTGATAAATAAGTAATATCACAGGGTTGCTGGAATATTTACATTAATCACATGGTATGACCACAGAATTAAAAAAAAACTGAAAGTTTAAGCATTAATAAAAAAAACAGAACATAACAGAT
The DNA here is from genome assembly GCA_964033795.1 of Lymnaea stagnalis. Classification (NCBI taxonomy): domain Eukaryota; kingdom Metazoa; phylum Mollusca; class Gastropoda; family Lymnaeidae; genus Lymnaea; species Lymnaea stagnalis. The sequence continues at coordinate 76,117 of CAXITT010000030.1, forward strand.
GTTGAAAAAACAACAACATCAGATTCTCACAAGACAAAGTAGTTCAAGATCCCCTCATGATATCTGGAACTTTAATAAAGTCAGCCTGACTTATGTCATGCCAACAGAACTGCTATTTTCTACTTTATCAGGCTTCCGCTTCCAGTTGTGCGTCTCTCAACCGTTCCTACCTTTTCCCCCATGAGGCTACAATGACCAAGGGGCCTCTTTGGTCTTCATCTTTTCATTGTGTTCAAAAATTTAAGAATCAAATAGTTATCTTCCAAAAGCATAGCTTCTACCAGCTTACCAATAATTTTGTGAAGGCTTATGTCACGTTGTGGTGCTGTGTCTTTATGATGAGACTTATGTCATGTAGTGGTGCTGTGTCTTTATGATGTGTCTTTATGATGAGACATCTATGGCAGTCAGCAGCCTCCTGTGACCTGACATCATCCTTGCAATGTAAACTTCCTTAATGGCAATTTGAATGTGCCATCTATTCTGCTGTATCTTTAGCAGCAAGGAAACTCAACAATTCAATGCATGGCTTTTCCATTGAACATTACAGTAGTTTCAATAGGCGCAAGTCTCCACAACCAGTCAAGTAGACCAAGGGCCATGCTCAGATGCAGTGTTGTGGATAGGTGTAGAATGGGACTGAGCTTAGGCTTTTTCATGTTGGCTCATAACATTCACCCGGAGTTTAAAAATAGCAAGCAGACCCGTAAAGACTTTTACAATCAGCCCAGAACTGAAAGGAATCAATACTCAACAGTCATCTAGGTAACATCTTGGTGCACTCCTAAGCAATGAAGTCACTGAATGAAAATTGTCAAAATACGCTCCGAGTCCCTCTAAATGCAAGACACGCTTGCAATAGCCAACGTACCAGTACCGTGGGTGATCAAGAGTGTCAATAAAAAAGTTAAACCCCCAACAATAACCAGATAACCAAAACAATCTGAGTGTTCGGGACTTTCCAACCTTAGATGGTGGCTCATCTAAGGAAAGGATCTCTGATTGCTAACTTCCACAACCTTGCGGAGAGGGGCTGGGGGAGGACCTGCTGAATAGGGCTAGCGACAATTTTCTCCATTAAAAAAATCTCAAGCCTCGGGAATTCGTCCAGTGTTAACCACACCATCTCCTTGAGAAAGATGAAAGTCAAAATTTAAAACAAAAAAAAGCTGCACAAGTGCACCTAGAGTAATATCACGTTCTTGTATTTGTATACCGGTACATTTTAAAAGTCTTAAATCTTGTAGACTTAGAGTCACATGTGCTTTGATTAGACCGATGCAAGACTTGAGACGGTCACACTTCTTGCTCTGATGCAAGACTTGAGACGGTAACACTTCTTGCTCTGATGCAAGACTTGAGACGGTCACACTTCTTGCTCTGATGACGGTCACACTTCTTGCTCTGATGCAAGACTTGAGACGGTCACACTTCTTGCTCTGCATCTGTTTTGAAGAGAGCCTTTCTTGCAGAATGGGTATGTCGCAGTTTAACTCCAGTATAATCCAAACGTTGACATCAAAGTTGATCAACACTAAGTAAAGTTAAAGTGTCCTGTCATTCAGGTGATCTAGTGTATTTTGTGTAGAGGTAGTCAACATTAATAACAGATTCACTAAATGTGTCCACTGTAGAAAACTGACCGGGGAAATGACATATCCATCTTTTTCCCGATCTTTCTGTCAGAGATACATTATTTGTTTATGACTTCTTAAGCACATTTTATAGTAATTTATTATATGTTAACTTTAAGGACAAATGGACCATTGGTCTTCTCATATTAACAAAATTGCATAACCATTCTCTCACCTAGATAAGATTTAAGGGCAGGTTAATCCCCAAAACTCTAAGGGAATTTGACAATTTTGTGTTGTTTTATTTGTTGGTAATCATCTTAAAAATCAATAAAAAGAATATTTAAAAAATCTGTGTCAGTACAAAATAATGATTTTGATAAATTATAAGGGCAAATCATTGCAAAAATATTCAAAAATGAAAACGTTTTTAAATCACAATATCTACAGGACAGATAGACAGAGAACCTTAAAACTTTTACCTGTTGAAGTACTCAATGGTGTTATAAATGTTGTCTAAAATATATTTAGTAAAGTAAAAAAAGGTAATTAATCTGAATGTATGCATTATCCACATTATTCAATGAAAAAAAATTGGGGTTACCAGTTATAAGTTTCCTCAATATTTCTTAAGTTTTTTTTAAACAATCTAAATATCCTTAGACAGTTCAAACCAAAGATATATAAGGAACATGCCTGCCAATTCATATTGATATTCATTAAGTAATTTAGAAGTTATAGTGATTCATACAAATACATTTTAGGGAACATGAAATTTTGAGAAAATGTAAGAAAACGCACAAAATTACTTTTTTCAGGAACATTTAAAAAGTTTAAAATCCCACCTATTCCTTTAAACTTTCTACCACCCTCCACAAATGTTATCCCTTTATATTATATTCATTTACTTTAACCTGGAAACATTTCCCCATTCCCTTCTGGACATCACAACAGCGTTCTAATTTTGAAATGGATACTCCTTCATAAACTGGAGGATTAACTTTAGCTACATTTTTAAAACTTAATGAATCCCCATCCTCTAAATAGCCAGTATAAGTGAGGTTATAATTTTCATTTCAACGGCTTTCGGTTTCATCTGACCAGATGAACCTTAGTGATTTGACTCGCATTCAAAGGTTTTTAAACCACTCTGCTTACTGATATTCAGACAGGAATCTTTTCTGGCCTTAGCACAATAGTTGCTATTCACATGAGTATCAACTACTTTAGAGGGCCCTTTATTAGCATTTACTGATAACACAGTAGCTCGTCCTTTCTTCGAAACAAAGCCACATTGCTGCCAGGCCCCAATCACAGGAAACTGTAACATTCGGACCCTGGGCAATTCCAATGCAGCCTGAGACATGCACTGTTTTGCTACTTCATTAGTTACTCATTAGTAGCATTATGAATTCTCTCCTTGTATTTAGTAACAATAGGAGCCGTAACAGGAGTCGGCATGTCCATAATACTACCAAGAAATCTTATGGATGTTTCCTTGCCTACAGCCTTTGATGTTTTAGACAGTCCTTTTAGCCTACCCCTTTTAACCCTGCTCAAAGGCTGATCTATTTGCCCTGAACTACTTGCACCTACATCACCATGGGTCAGTTCTCCTAGAAAGCTCTCCCAATCACCAGTGATCTGGAACCTCCCCCCACTCGTGACCATTTCTTCAAACCTTTCTATCATTCCAATGTAAAAGTTTAACATGTCCTCCTCTTTCACCTCTGCCAACTTGTGTGCCAGCTTATCACAGGATTCCTTGGCGATAACAGACTTCCCTATTTTAACTACTGTTGTGCTGCTGTGCTCTCCACAATCTTCGGCAAATCCATATGAATGATCCCCGGTAATGCATTCCTTGAGGGTAAGGCAGAAAAATGGTTTAAATATATCTGATCACTATTCAAGACTTGAAGCTTCAAAAAAATAATAAAAAATTACCAAATGTACCAGTTACAAAACTTAACTAACCATAGGAAAAACCAATCAAACAGGTTCTGCTCATAAATCTTACATGGCCAGAATGTAAAAAAATAATTTGTCTACAATGTTACCATTGTTAAACAATAATTTAGGTTTTGGGTAATCAGGTTTGTAAGTACAAAGACCATTTTGGGAAAATACCAAGAGAACAACAAAAAAATAAAAATAGATCAATCATTTTAACCTTTTTACCTTTTTGTGAATTCTTTGAATGATGTTCCAGACATCCCGCTTGGTGATGGATTTTACTGTTTTTGCTTGCATCTCCTGAGCGATACGTTTAGCAGTAACACCAAGGCGATTCATCTACAGTACTTGGGCCTTTTCCAAATCAGTGAGCTTCCTATTCTGCACATAATGTTTGTGCAAAAGATGTCCTAAAAAAAAAGGCCAATAGTTTTATAGTCTTATAACAAAGATTTTTGGCAGATTATTGACCAACTGGGTTAAATGAATAGACATTGAAATTTTTTGTTTGTTTAACAGCATTAGTTACAATTGAATTCTTCATCATGTATTTGAAATGGGGAAAGGAGGGGGGGGGGTGGTGGTGTCAATAAATCCCAACTTTCACAAACCTTAGGAATTCTGATTAAAAAAGGTCATAATAATGACCCAATCTCAACCATTATGTTACAATTATAGTCAAATACATGAACACCTGAAAACCCAGTGCACATAATTTGTAAATTCGCACAAATTCCACACATTTTATAATTAAATCCATCCATTTCTGTGACGCTACAGCCAATTTAGGGCTTTGGCCTACTTCATCACTTCCACTCAGACCTAACTGGAGTTAAAGGCAAAAAATAAATAACTTTTATCTGTGATTAACTAAATTATGACAAAAATGATAAAATATCATCCAAGTCTGTATATTAAAGCTATTGAAATTAGCATTCACAAAAGAAATTTATCAAATCAATGTTTCATTGAATGAATCATGTTTAAAGAGCCCACCCAAGATGGGAACGCCCCCTCAAATTAATGAAAACATCTCTAATAAATTGTCTTGTCATGATATTTTGTAATTTATTTTAAAAAGATTTTTATAAGATGAGATTCTTTTATTGATCCAAACAAATGGAAAGGTTTTTTGATTGCATTGTACATTTTCAGCACATAATAAAACAATTTGAACACAAGACATCTATATTATTAATATTAAGTTGTTTCAGTAGGGAAAAAAAGCCATTCAGTGAATTTTCTTAGCCATATCAGTGACTTATTAGTTCTCTTAAGATTTTTGACTTCAGGGGAAGCATGCTGGTAAATTCGTACAGATTGGGGAACAAAAGAATTTTTATATCTTTCAGTCCTCACCCTCAGGGAAAGAATTCCTCCCGAACGGGCCGATCATAAGTATCTGTGATGAAGAGGGTGGGATATATCATCAAAATGTGTTTAGTTTTACAATAACATCTTTCTTCAAATAGTTCTTCAAGTGAAGGATGTTTAGTTTGTGTATTATCCTAGCTTTCTTGATTAGTCGATTTATGCAGACAATGAATTCCCACACCAGCAGGTAATATTGAAATTAGGTAGGCTTCCAAATGTTGCACTGTAGAATAAGTTAATGACTTGTTTATTTTTGCCGCAGTTGTACAGTTTTCTTTGAGGTAGAACAGTCTTTGGTTGAATTTCTTATACAGCATTTTGCCGTGCTCATGTCATGTTAGCTAATTATTAATTAATGGTGACACCTAAGTAATTATACGACTCTCATTTCTCTACACTTTTATTTTTATGTTGAGATCTGTAATCTGGTGTTTCCCCTCCTGAAATCAACAACCATTTCCTTTGTTTTTGAGAAATTCAGCTGGAGAAAATGTTCATAGCACCAATTGATAAAACTTGTAACTAAGTTGCAGTATAAGCAAAAGATGGTGGTATCATCAGCAAATTTTAAGATTGGAATGGTGTTGCTTGAGCTCTGAATATCATTGGTACACATTGTATACAGTACAGGGGAGAGAAGCAGCCTTGTGGCGCCCCGGTGCTTATTTCTCTGGTTAGAGATAATTGGTCATTTATCTTGACATATTGTGGGCGATTTGTTAAAATGTTCAGTATCCAAGCTTATATATTTAAACTTTTACCTAATGAGGAAAATTTCTTTATCATAAGGTGTGGTTGGATAGTGTTAAATGCTTATGAGAAGTCTAACAATAGCACTCTGGCATATTTTTTAGGGCTGTCTAGGTGATGGTAATAAGGGGGAGAAATGTCTTTCTTTATTGTTGTAAAACAGGCTGGCTAAATTGCTGAAGATAAAGTATTAAAATATATTTTTTTGCCTATGCAAAATTTATAGATTAGCAATACTCACCAATTTCATGATTGTGTGTCAACCAGCTGCTTGACAATAATCTGTGTTCTATCTCTTGTTAAAGCTGCATACATTTTTGCTGGGCATTAATCTTTGCAAGACCTAAATTTAAAAAATACCTGTTATTTAAGGTATTGTTAAGCGCAATATGAGCCTTAGGTATAAATGTGTTTTCCAGGGCTTAGCCTAATTTGTTATTTTTTAATTACATGCTCTTGAGCAATATTTTGTATATTTCCTATTTCAGCTCTTCTTCTTGTGATAGACAGTCTTTATCAGATCATAATTTTTGAAAAAACATTGAAATATCTAAAATTGTATCACAGTGCACAGAATCAACAGCAGTTACAAGACATCATGTCAGGGTTCTTCTGCGAATATTTTGCCAGAGACAGCCATTTCAGGATCAGCATCATTACTCATGTCACTTGCTGAGGTGCAGCTAAAAACAGAAGAGTCAATTTATGCAATCAGCACCACTTTGAATTTCTGAGTAGGATTCTCTCCCCTTTTTTATTAGTGGAGCGTTAGCTTTTTCTTTTAAAAATATTAAAGCAAATGGAATGCTTTTGATTGATGGCTTTTTAAAACAAGGATACAAGGATATGGTACAGAGACTAATTTGGGAAAATTTTGGAAAATTAATTTTGATTTTCAGGATTTCATTTTTGGTTGAACATGCAAGAAAGTGTTTTAAAGTATATTTAAACAAAACTGTACTGTAAGTTGGGTTTTTATTATTTTGAATATTAAAAATTAATTCATTCAAATTTATTTTTTCTCAGTACAATACAATGTGTAACTGTAGAACACGAACAAGTGGTCTTAGTCGCCAGGTCATAGATTTTAGGTTTGAAGTTTCATGCTCAAGTTGGGGGGACTATATACTATATTAAGGGGAAAATTTAAACTCAAATTTGCAAATTAGGTACTATTAGTTGTCATCTTTGTTGCCAAGACACATCTGCCATCATGGCTACAAAGATGGCCATCAAGTCCATGGGTAAAAAGTAGTACAAAAATAGGGGAAACAAGTGGCACAGATTGCCTGATTGCGCAAATTTACCAAGGCCAAGAAGAGTAAGAGAAGCTATAAGGGGGCCCATTCATAAATGACATCTCATCACACGTCTAAAAAAAGGGGGGGGGGGAGGGGGGCAGATTTTTGTGAGGACGTATGAGTATGAATGACAAGAAGGAAAAGGGGGGAGGGGGGGGGCTCAAGCCATGTTATTTTTACTTAATGATTTTAGGGATCGGATTTAGGGTTCAGGTGAGGCATAGGGATAGATGATTTCACGTGACATGTTAACCAAGATGGCGGCCATTGAGAAAATAGTGGCAATCGTAGTCAAAATTTACCTTATATTTCATATTTTTTGACTGCAGAGAAAAATAAAAATGCATCCCAAGTGGCAGTGGGGAAAACATCACTAACTTTTATTGAAATTTTTTTTAAGCACACTGGCACATATAAAAGGAGAAATTATAACAGATACAGTTGCTAAAGTAGAAGAATTGCAGGTCAATTATACGATTACTAAAAGAAAGGTGTAAATTAATTCTCTTCATAATTTGGCGACGGAAATGGAAATTGATACTATAATGGCTCGCCACTAACATTGCGCATGCGCATCAAATATAAAAAAAAAAAAAAATTACCACAAATACGTTTATCGCCGCGGTGAACATAAGACGTAAAAAAGCTATCTTTACCAATGTGGTAAACAGGGCCGGCCATAGATATTTTCGTGCGCCATGCAATTCTAAATTTGACTCCCCATATGTTTTATTTAGTATTTTTATTATGGCTAACACGGAACACTAACAGGTCTTGTCTAACAAGATGTTTGTTATGCTTTTAAGATTGTTGCGATGTTTTTTCATTTGTTCAAAACTTTCTGTCAAGGAATCAACACCAATATGAACTGTGTTATTTAAAATTTCAACGCGTTAACTGGCTTTAGGCTCTTCCTTAGATTAGATTCATAATCAAACTGCCATTTCTTGCGACAAACTCTTATCTTTGTTGTAAGTGGAAAAACCGGTTCAACATCAATAGTTTCTGCTGGATTCGTTGCTGTAATCTTTGTGTCCTGAAAGCCTTTGCCCTTTGGTTATATTAAAAAATGTTTGTGCTTCTCCTATAAGTCCAATCACCTTTAAAATTCTTTATTTTAAAAGAAAAATAATTAAAGCTAAAACAAATGAATTATAGAAATAACAATTAAATTAAAATGTACTTTTTCAGGTCACAATCTAAACTTTTGTTTGTTTGTCACTTCGGTCTTATTTCAACACGTTCCAATATGCTCTAAATTCACTTTGACAAAAGTACCTAAATGAAAGTAGATCTTTAATAATTTACACTAATTTTGCCCTGAATATACAAATAATTAAAGATACATTTCACGTTTGCAAAATGATTCTAGTAGTTAAAATGCTTTTTCAAAGAATACAAAAATAAATCAATCTATTTAATCAGCGTGCTTTTTGTAAACACGGAAAAGCTCACTTAAAAATACAACTCTCCTTACGGTGCTTCCAAAGTTTCAAAATTATTTATAACCCTTTAAGAAAATCCTAATCGTTAGTCTCCTAATTCAAAGTATTGTTGTCAGTCAAAAAAAAAAAGTATTGCCAGCTAACATTTCACTTAATTTATCATTAGTATATGATGCTAGTGCTATCAAACTGCTGTCAATTTTTAATCGAATTTTTTTTGGGATGACCAAAACTTTCATTTAAATAGAATAGCTGCTATACATCATGTTTGTAAAAAAGAAATATGCCGAAGAGTCGATTAACGACATAATATTGTTAATCGATGTAAATGCATTTTACATGAGTTTAGTATTCGTTTTTGTTTTGTTTGGAATCAAAATGACTCCCTATAGAATTTTGTGCTCTTAGGCAGTTTCCTGCTTTACCTGTCTGCATCTTTGGTCAACCCTGGCGGCAAAAGAAGCTTTATTATGCAATAAAAGCTGAGTTACATCAAAAGTTAAATTACCAAAATAATTTTTTACAACAGTATATTATGTTAAAAAGTAAAATATTTACAAATTTATATTTTGACTGGAGAGGACACATCAGCAACTGATAAAAACAGCACTAATGGTCACCTAACTTTTCGTTCATAATCTTTACAATCATTTTTTTTTTTTTTTTTTTAAAAACCAGTAGTTCAAAGACATTAAAATAACAAAATAGAATTAATCAAATTTATTAAATATTCGAAGTTTGATTGATAACTGAGTTAGGGTTTCCCAGGGAAAAGTAAAAAAGTATTTTAATTTTTTTTTAAATAGTTTGTCTTAAGTCGTTCTCTAACTTTGTGTAACACTGTCAATTAACGTTAACTCTTTAAACCTGAACTAATTTATTTGTGAAAAGAACCTTAAATAGATGTAAATAAGATATGGAAGTTGGGAAGACAATTTTCAAGATCCAAGATATTTTGAAAAAATACCGGTTTATTTCCCTTTACATGCATTCCAACAAGAGGAAACCTTGAGCCGATAGTACATCAGTTAAAAAATGTAACGGGAAGGAGGAAACAAGCGCGCAACATTAATAATGTTAATAGGCTGGCACAATAAAACATAACTATGTGCTCCTACTCCTACAATGCGCCAGGCATCAATAATTGTACTTAACCAAAAAAATTGACATACTGGCATTAACATTAACTGGTACTGCCCCCCCCCCCCCCCCCCCCCCCCGGAAAATTTCACAACCATGAATATCATCACTAACACACCCTTTTAACAAACACTATCAACAAACTCTAGCAACGAGCCACAAGGCTAAGTAAGTCTCTGTCAATAAACCCGGCCAACAAACCCTGTCAACATAAGTCCCTGTCAATAAACCCGGCCAACAAACCCTGTCAAAAATACTGTCAACAAACCCTGTCAACAAACCCTGTCAGCAAACCTTGTCAGCAAACCTTGTTACCACCAGACCCATTGAACAGACTTGGCATAGACCAGAGTTTCCTATACTAGATGCAGCAAACACAACACACCTCGAAAACGTCTGGGATCATCTTCCCTACGCACAATGCCCTTTAGAAAGAAAAAGATTTGACCCTGAGAGTAGCGATTCGTCTGTCGAGACACAATTACGGCCATTGCTCTTGCAGGCAGAAGATTCTATTGTTAGATAACACAATGACGTGAAGGTTTAGATTTAAAAAAAAAAAATCAATTTTTAAAGGGAAACGAGAATAATTGATTTAAAGTTTTACAGTTGCCTGTCGATAAACAATTTTAAAAAAAAACAATTAAAAAAAAAAACAATGAAAAAAAAAAAAAAAACAACAACTTAACTAAAGAAGAACCAAAAACTTGCCCAAAATTTCTGATCCAGTTCAGTACCGGTACCTTAAATTCGGCTCTGAAAAAAAAAATCATCACAAACCATGTGATCAGACGTTACAAACAAAACAGAGCAATAAACATGCCAGTAATCTCTGAAAAAAAAAAAAAAAAAAAAAAAAACCAAAA
>CAXITT010000030.1:98988-111818 GCA_964033795.1 Lymnaea stagnalis
TTTCTTTTTTTTTTTTTTTCCAACTCTCAAACCCATTATTTTTACCAATAATATAATATCAAAGCACATTTTGGCGCCCCTAACTAGCTTGCGCCCGGGGACATCTGTCCCCCTTCCTGCCCCCCCCCTCGCTACGCCTCTGGGTTGACGGGTAGTGGTTCAATTAGCCATCCGAAGATTTCGCCACCCAGCCAGAAAAAAAAACACAAGCACAAACGCGAATTTAATATAAAGGATTTAAAAAGGTAAATTGTTTATGTTACAGCAGGGATATAGGTGCATACAAAATAAAGGGGAAGTCGATGGGTTAACGCACACCGTGCGAACCCAAAGTCAACACCCAATTTTTTTTAAAGGGTGCACATTATTATAAATATTTCAAAAGCTACCACTTTGGCGTCAAAAAATTCTAGTCTGGGCGCCGAGATTGCTAGCCCGGGCGCCGAGAATTTCTCGAACATGTTTTTGATGTTAATAACAGCGGTTCGATGAGTGAAAACTTTTCCTTAACGTTGTGTACACAGATGCGCGGGACGTGCCCCCACTTACATGGAGTGCTGAAATATTCAGCCTTTGTTTAGTTGCGGACGTCTATGTTTACACTTGTGAGCAGATGGCGCGGGCCCGCAGCCCGAGATTCTGCATCCAAGGAGGTCCGAGGCAACGGTGTTAATCCTCCAGCAGTCTGTGCACTCTCAAACAGAACATTTGAATATGCGAAGAATGCATGTAACATACTTTCCTACGGATGTCGTGACCGTAACATTGGATGAACGTGAATCCGAGTTGGGTAATAATAGCTTGGGATAATTACAAAATTACACACCCTCCCCCAACACTGGCAATGATAGCCAGATTGGTAGACAAGTTTCGCTAAATTCTGGCGCATGTCTAGCGTTATGGGTTTATTTTATTTTTTTTTGGGGGGGGGGTGGGGGGGGGGGGGGAGGGGGGCGGGGGAGCCAGATTGGTAGACAAGTTTCGCTAAATTCTGTCGCATGTCTAGCGTTATGGGTTTATTTTATTTTTTTTTGGGGGGGGGGTGGGGGTGGGTGGGGAGGGGGGCGGGGGAAGAATGTTATGTTGTTTTGGGTGTAGCATAAGGAGTAGTGTCAGGACATGTCTGGGTCCAGTCGGAGGTTACAGGTGAAGATCACGTTAGAGCGTTTGATAGAGTGGTCCCGATTGACCGTGTCCGTGTGTCACGATTCACTGCGTGCAACGTTGAAGGGGACTGAGGGGGGAGGGGGGGTCAACAAGTCATGCACCTTTTCTAACACGACACAGCAAACAGGTCACGCTTCGGAGGCGATTCTTATGAGTTCTTTTAAAAAGGAGATCGTATTAAGCAGTCATTGGCGGTCACTGCATTTCTATGGACGCCCAGTTAGTGCACACACCACCAAGACTTGACTGGGCTGTTAAAATCCACAAGCGAAGTTTATTGTTATAGTTCTACACATTGCGAGACAATTTGAAAGTTTCACTAACAGTAAAACAACCATAGGTGGAGATGTAGCGAACAATATAATATATTGACAAATATTTTAAATACAAATGTGGGTGAACCCAACATATGTCATATATTTGTCTCACTCATATTTTTATTTACAAAAAAAAAATAAAAATAAAAAAAATAAAATAAAAAAGAATAAAGAAGAAACAGTCGGTCATTAACATTTTTTCTTATGTGCTTTACGGAAAGAAACGTCTCTGGAGTCCCTGACCGATATGCCCTGATACGATATGCCCTGATACGATATACACTGCTACGATATGTCCTGATACGATATGCCCTGATACGATATGCCCTGATACGATATGCCCTGACACGATATGCCATAATACGATATGCCATAATACGATATGCTCTAATACGACATGCCCTGATACGACATGCCCTGATACGATATGCTCTAATACGATTGCCCTGATACGACATGCCCTGATACGATATGCCCTGATACGACATGCCCTGATACGTTATGCCCTGACCAATATGCCCTGATACGATATGCCCCGATACGATATGCCCTGTAATGATATGCCCTGATACGATGTGCCCTGAAATGATATGCACTGATACGATATGCACTGCTACGATATGCACTGATACGATATGCACTGATACGATATGCCCTGATACGGCTACTTGGCATGGATGACGTTACAAAAGTGAGAAAGTGCTTATACCCGTGAGGCAGGATTGAATATTGAAAAAGGCCAAAAGCCAAACCTAACCATTAAAAAATAAACACGACCAAGGGCCCAATGTTTAAAACACAATCTGTATTCTTTATTATCGATTATCCGAACGCCGAGTTTCTGAAAAATCATTTATCCGAAATGTCTTTATAATTATTAACATTCTCCTCTCTCTCTCTTACTCTCTCTTCCCCCCTCTCTCTCTGTCTTTCCCTTTCTCTTCCCATCTATCTTCCCCTCTCTCATCTCTCTCTTACACTCTCCCCCCTCTATCTCTCCAATTCAAAGACATTTCTAGTAAATGTGTTTAGGAAATGAATATTTTCAAAATTTAAAGCAGATAATATTTTAAAGAAAATAAAAAAGCAAATTCCAAAAGAATATAAAAAATAAAATACGAATAAAAAACGCCATGAAAAATGCCAAATGAAATGAATGTTTTTTGTTTCTTTAAAAAGGGCATAATTTGAGGAATCTGGCCAGCCGGCTTGAGATTCTTTCTCATTTTGTTCGTACGAGTGGAGTTACAAAAAAGTGAGGGTTAAAAAAGAAGGAGGGTGGGGTGGGGGGGGGGAAACCTCGGCGCAATAGGATTGACCTAAGGACTGACACTTGCCTGGTCTGCCGAGCGCAGATGATCTCACATAAAAGGCTCTAATGACATAAACGAAATTGCTTTCGCATTCATTTCTTTTTGTAATTTTAACGGAAATCAAAAAAAATTATATATGTAAAAAAAAAAAAAAAAATAAAAAAAAAAAAAAAAAAAGAGNATAAAAGGCTCTAATGACATAAACGAAATTGCTTTCGCATTCATTTCTTTTTGTAATTTTAACGGAAATCAAAAAAAATTATATATGTAAAAAAAAAAAAAATAATTAAAAAAAAAAAGATAAAAGGCTAATGTTGTGCGTGCAGAAATGTTAAGGAACGAAGTTCAAGGTCTTCTGCTCAATTGTATGTGTTTGCTTCGATACCGACATTTCAAAATACTTTTTAAAATACTTCCATATTTATCCCCCCACGCCTTTTTTTTTTAAAAACCCATAAAGAATCGATACCATTTATAACAACCAACTTCAGCAGAATCGATATGACCCTTTCATTGTGAGCAACACGACAGTTCAGCAGTTTCCGGACCATTGAGCGGACGAAACCCGTAACTTCGTGGATAGATTCCCCGGGGGAAGTATTTGTTTCCATCCCGGTACTCCACCGGAAGAGAGCAAAACTAATTCTCTAAGTTAATGAAGAACACAACAGTCACCATCAAATATTTTCCTCTATATTTGAGGGGCCCGCGATCAATTTATTGATCATTCTGGCTCCTGGTTGGAATTCAGAGTTTGCCTGCCCTTAGCCCAAGGCTAACGAGTCCCATGCACCCGGGGTGCTTCTATTGTTTTGTTTTGTGTTGCTTGTCTCGAGGGAGGATTGGTGGGGATTGAACTCCAGACCAGTCAGTTTAGACCGCTCGGCCACCCAGCACCCAGATTTATGACACATCTATAAATGGTTTCATAGCATCTGTTGATTGACGCAAACGCTCATGTTTCATTAAAATCTCTTCAAAAAGCATTGGGGTTATAATGGAAGTACTAAATAAACGATCATATAGTTAATCAAGCCTAGAAATTGAGTTTTTGTAAGCAATTTCTAGAAGAAATTGACATTTTAAAAGAAAAAGGAATGTCATACACTTGGTCGTCATTGAATTAGGCAGATGGTTAAACTTTTTATTGTTAGGTTTTTTTTTTTTTTCTTTCAGCCGAACGAGAAGTTAGTGCATTCTAACATAATTAAATAAATTAAAAAAATTGCTGTTTACCCCTCAATTTTAGTAAATAGAAAGTTTCCAAAAAATTGTAAATTATTGGAACCAAAAAATAAAATTTTATTGATTAGAAAAAAATATGATTTAATAATCCACCTAATTATTTAGACTATCAACTTTGAAATTTTCGCGGGATTCCTCCAATTTTCCATCTTCAGTGAGGCAGCCATTTTCTTCAATGCAACGCTTTCACGAGTTTGCAGCTTTGACTGTGTCAACTAGTTACGTCCCTTTTAAGTTGCATTTTAAATAACAATGAAGAACAATTTTAAGATTTATAAAAAAAAAAAAAAAAAAATCTTCATGGGAATTATCTTCTGTTATTTTTCTTCTTCCGGAATTACCCGGAAAAAAACTTCTTTAATCAGGTCATTAAGATTTGACTGTGTCAAATAGTTACGTCCCTTTTAAGTTGCATTTTAAAAAAAAATGAAAAAAAATTTTAAGATTTATAAAAAAAAAAAAAAAAAAAATCTTCATGGGAATTATCTTCTGTTATTTTTCTTCTTCCGGAATTACCCGGAAAAAAACTTCTTTAATCAGGTCATTAAGTTTCCGACACTGATTAACGGAACTTAACGGACCGCCTGACTCCGGATAAAGACCCGGCTTAATGGTGCACCATGAACTGTTCGAACTCTCGACGTGAATCCCACTGCCTGTTGGAATATAAAGGAGAATCATTTTCATTAAATTTTTTATTTTTAGTTTTCGTTCAGCAAATCAAACAAAATTGAAACGTTTTTTTTAAAGCTACTGATCTTGATTCTTTTATTATTATTATTATTATATTTTTTAAAGCTAAGCGTCCTTCACCGACGGTTCCTTGGCCGGCAGACAATGGGACAGAAATTGTAGTCCTTGTTCCGTTAAAAATAATGTTAAATTATTTGATTTATGAGTTTTAACGGACTAAGAAAAAAAAAAAGTGTTTGGGGGGGGGGGGGGAAAGGGGGGAGAGCGTGACCATGACTTGACAGAGACAACTGTATGGGATCCATGGCTTTACCATGCTCCCTCCATTTCTATGTTCATTTTTATTTTCTTACTTGAATTGTGAACATTTGTCATTCCATGTCATATTAACTTCGTCTAAATTATTTTACTGCCAGTAAACTCCTTGGTAACACCTCTGCTTTTGTTCCGGACAACATACTCTCACTGTTATACAATTCCCGCCACTAGCAAGCAGAGTTCAAATCCTATCTCATTTTATCCCATTCTCTTCTGCTACTTGTGATTGTGTCTGCTGACGATGGCTTTCCCAGATCCCATAACCGTTTCTTGATTTGACTAAAAATCGGATTAGGTGGTACAGGACCATAATCAATTATTATTACCAACAGAGATCCATTGATTTAAAATGATACCGATGATCGATGATCCAGGCTTGAAACAAACAGGTGTCTGTTGTTCGGAAATAGCGAGGAGCCAAGCGATTTTAAGCCAGTTTAAAATACCCCCCCCCCGGCCAAGCCCACTCTCCTTCTATCCCCATTATTTCGACATCTCGTCTCAAACCACACAATCGTTAAAACTGTTATTTTGGGCAAGGCTTGTAACAACCTCCTGGAAGTGGGGAGTGTGTGTGTGTGTGTGGATGTGTGTGTGTGGATGTTGGAGAAAAAAAAAGGGGGGGGGGGGTGGGTGTAACGTTTTGGATCGCTTTACAGGTGTGGCTGTCAACGACTGAAATCTGAGGCTGATTGATTCAAAGTCATGTGGTGTTGCCACGAGAACAGACAGGAGAATACTTTGCTACTAACGTTATACAACTGAAGCTACTGCAGCGCTTCTCAAACCTTTCTGTGAAACGCTCAACGCTCTCTCAGCCTCTTAATTTTATACACGTGTTTCTGGGCACGCGCATTGAATCGGTGAATTGCTTATGAAAACTATGGAGGCACATCATTTGCTGTTGTATTGTTTGCCGGCCGCAGTTCATCTCACTTTCCTTCTAAAGTTCTGATAAACATATATGGAAGTACTTGCCTACACGCGTAAGCATCTATTTACGTATCCACTATCAAAAGTTATAAACTAACTAATGATAACTAAAACACATCAAATATTTTCGGATAAAAATTTGGTTGGTATCTTGAATCGGCCGCTTGCAGGTTTCATCTAACAAAGGTGTTACATGATTAGAGGGCGTAGTTAGGGTTAGTGCCCCTTTAGACGGGCCGTCCCTTTTGCCACCTCTTATACACCCCCCCCCCCCACAACACTTGACCGACCATGCCGCCACACAGCCGCTTTCAGGTTTCATCTAACAAAGGTGTTACATGATTAGAGGGCGTAGTTAGGGTTAGTGCCCCTTTAGACGGGCCGTCCCTTTTGCCACCCCTTATACCCCCCCCCCCCCACAACACTTGACCGACCATGCCGCCACACAATGTAAGGGGAAAATGTGCCGCTCTGGGCAGCAAGCGCCCCCCCACCCCGTTTCTAGTTCACTAGGTATGACGGACGAGTAATTCTTAAGATTTCTTTTAACAATTATGGATTATGCCTTACAATCAAGTGGAAAATTTCCTTATTATTCAAATAGAAAAATTTCCTTAGTATTTCAATAGAAAAATTTCCTTGGTATTCAAATAGAAAAATTTCCTTAGAATTCAAATAGAAAAATGTCCTTATAAGTATTCAAATAGAAAAATTTCCTTAGTATTCAAATCGAAAATTGCCATGGTCATCTTTGCAAACGATGCAAAGCGAAGGGGAGAGAACAAAATCCTTTGACAAGCAGACACCAAGTTGCGCACCAAAAACTAACAGCAGCAACACAACACCGCCATTCAGACAGTTTTTGAAAATTAGTACAAAATTAATTAACGTGGCCGTATCAAGCGAGTTATTTGTGATATTATCCGCTTCCCTGAAATTGAAATCACAACGATTTAGCTACAAATCCTATCCCAAAGTGCACCGGAAGGACTGATGTATTTTATCACAATTTCATAGACCAATGATTCGTTACATTTTTTCTTATTTCGCTATTATTTGTTGATTTAAAAGCTAGAAGTCCAGCCTTTCTGCTCACGCGTTTTGAGATCACGTCAAAACAAAAGCCCCCCCCCCTTTTTCCTTGAGAGTGACGTCACGGTATGCACAATCCGATACTAATCAATATTTGTCTCCCCTCGACGACCCCGGAAACGACCCACCGGAAGTGGCAGCATTAGCACGTGAAATATGGGAACATTTTGAAGCGTTCAGCGATTGGTTCCATACCTCGTTTGGCGTCTGCGGGACAAAAATTGTCAATGCAATATTTTTTTTTTTTTTTTTTTAGTTGTTGATGTGCCACTGTTTCATCTGGTGGGTGGTAGGAGGGGGAGTAGTCTCAGAAGTGGAGGCATCGATACATTTTGAGATCAAAACATCGATACGGTCCATTGTAGAAATAGTAGAATAGAGACGGAGGGCCTGGCAGTTCACTCACTTTGACCAAGTTAGGATTAGATTTCCAGATATGGAAGCGATACTTCTTCCAACTGTAAACCATGTGTTCCACTGTTAGTAAGTGGCGTAGGAAGGGTGGTGCATAGGGGGCATTCCGCCCCAGGCGACACCTTCTTCTTTACAGTGAGGGGTGTCATGTTCGGCCAACAGAAGAGTTGTTTTTTTTCCTTTAAGGGGGTGGTAAAAAAAGTTTTGTCCCAAGTCTATGCTACTATTATTTTCTGTCTGTCTCCCCCCCTCCCCCCCCGATTCGCCACGGATCAATTGAATTGTATCGATTGGTATATATTTCTAAATAAAGATTCCATACAAATAGGTCTTTAAAAATATTTTGTATAAAAATCATCAAATGTTTAACACATGGGAGCAAATCGTGTGTCTGATAGTTTAAAAATGGTGGCTAATGGAGAGTGGCTAATGGCCATGCACGTCTAATGGCCATTGACTGATTCGTTGGTCTCAAAGTATTGAAGCCTGAATGTAAAAAAAAAACTAATACAAACAACAGGCTTTGAAGTGAAAGCGTCTATAGAAATATAGTGCGATTCAAAATGATAATGTTTGTTTTGAAGCTAAGTTAGCGAAAGTACCTAAACACTGCCTTTAATAATATGTGAAGTATGATCACTGTATAAATACATAGGATTAAAAAAAAAATAACTAAAGGCGAATTATAGTCTACGGGGGTGGGGTGGGAGGGAATGGGACCATCATGTATTAAAGAAACAAAAAGTGAAAATAAAAACTGTTATATAAGCTGTCAAGAATCTTCAATTTTCTTGATTTAACAGTAGTAAAAATAGATATATTAATTTATGAACCATTTCATCTAGCAAGAGTTTTTAAAAGTATTCGTAAAAAAAATAATATTATAGATGAACTATTTAGGTTTACTTCAGAAAAAAAATGAAATTGAATAATGTCGCGCCATGAGATTAAATGTTCACATTTAATGTGATTTTGTGAGAGTTGTGAGGTTACAGTAAGTTCCGTAGTCTGGTCGGGGTATTAGCCGGTATTTGGGTCTATGAAAAAGTAATGATGTACTAAGAGAGCAGGACGCTGTTGTTGGCGAAGAGAT
Organism: Lymnaea stagnalis; assembly: GCA_964033795.1. Taxonomy (NCBI): domain Eukaryota; kingdom Metazoa; phylum Mollusca; class Gastropoda; family Lymnaeidae; genus Lymnaea; species Lymnaea stagnalis. The sequence goes on from CAXITT010000030.1 coordinate 107,574, forward strand.
TTTGGGTGAGGATTAATATCTTGACAATTTGATGGTGACTGAAGTGTAATGATGAGAATCTTCAAACTTGTAAGCGATGTGAACTCTTAAAATAAGTTGCTTACGTAAAATTGCCAAAAGAAAAAAAAACATAACATGAACAGCCCCCCCCCCCTCCACCCCTTTTCCCCAACTGTCTGGCTAAACACACAATTCCCATGAAAGAAATTTGAACAAAATTGTTGATAAAAGAATGATTAAACTTTGGAACCAATCTCACGCGTCCTATTGTAGCCAGGCGAAACTGCATTAGGTCAAAGACTGTTATGAAAATTCAATTCGACTACATTTTATGCGGAGGGAATTTTAAAAATATTTTTTACTTAACGCAAACTGAAAGACCTGGGTAAGAAAGGTCAAGGAGAGTGCTCGAGGGATGTAGTTCTTACGGTGGTCACAAAGGAAACAAGAAATGTCAAGGAGAGTGCTCGAGGGATGTAGTTCTTACGGTGGTCACAAAGGAAACAAGAAAGGTCAAGGAGAGTGCTCGAGGGATGTAGTTCTTACGGTGGTCACAAAGGAAACAAGAAAGGTCAAGGAGAGTGCTCGAGGGATGTAGTTCTTACGGTGGTCACAAAGGAAACAAGAAAGGTCAAGGAGAGTGCTCGAGGGATGTAGTTCTTACGGTGGTCACAAAGGAAACAAGAAAGGTCAAGGAGAGTGCTCGAGGGATGTAGTTCTTACGGTGGTCACAAAGGAAACAAGAAATGTAAAGAAAGACGACAGATTAAATGTAGCGAGAGAAAATATGTTTTATTTAAGGCCTGGTCCCATTGAAGGGGTTTCAATTGATAAAGGGGATGTGTGATCCGACGGTGTTGTGGGCTGCACATGGGAGGAGGGGGGGAGACTTTAATTAGGTCTGGGCTTGGGCAAAAAATAGACTTGGAAAGTGGGTTTGGTTGGACGTTATTGGGATCAGGGGGAAAGTAGACAATTTGCTTGGTTTGACAAGTGAAAGAGAGGCAGAGAATGAGAGAGAGAGAGAGAGAGAGAGAGAGAGAGAGAAATTAGTAGGGTGAAAGAGAGTGAATGTCAATGAAAGAGAAGGATAGAGGCCAGGGAAGATAAAGGAGATACAATTGATAAATGTTATATATATGATTCTGTTAACTGATATTTGCCCCTAGTAACACAATTGTGTATAGTGATTTATGAATAATAGAAATTGTTATAAGCAAATTGATTTTTTTTTTTTTTGGGGGGGGGGGGGGGGGGGAATTGCACCAACAATAGGTTGATAATTGATAATAATAAGTCTTTAAAAAAAAAATCTTTACTAAATTAATGACCTTAAAGACACAACACTAAGTTGATTGGACCAGAGAAAATTGATTTTTTATTTTCTTCAAGATTTGCGAGCCAATCGTTTCAAGTATAAAGACTTGGCCTGGTTACAACAGAGACGTTCAAGTGGATACGGGAACATAAAGTGGCCTCAGTTTCTGTAGCCCTATACGCCATCTTAACATTTACTCTCCAGTCCATTATGTAGAGGATAGACTGCAAAAAAAATAATTCACTTAAGATTTTTTAAAAACATCATGAGGATGAACGTAACTCATCCTACCCCTACCCCCCCCCCGGCCCTTTGGGACGCTTTGACTTTAGATTGATTCAGATAGGGGTCCCTAACATTATCCCTGGAATCTCACGACGGTAAATTGAGAAACAACATTGTGTCCGTGAGTTTGGTGTCTTTCAAACTCTCCAGAATGAAAGTAAAAATGATTTAGTCAAATTAGCCCAAAGGTGACGCTCACCCCCCACGTCCTTATCGACCGAATCCTTGTGTACCAGATCCTCGTGGACCAGACCCTCGTAGACCAGATCCTTTTGGACCAGATCCTTGTGGACCAGATCTTTGTGGACAAGATCTTTGTTGAACAGTTCCCCGAGGACCAGATCCTAGTGGACCAGATCCTCGTGGACCAGATCCTTGTTGACCAGATCCTCGTGGACCAGATCCTTGTTGACCAGATCCTTGTGGACCAGATTCTTGTGGACCAGATCGCTGTGGACCAGATCCTCCGGGACCTTATCCTCGTCCCTAATCATTGTTTTTAGCACTTACATAATCAGTGTAGTGTAACATGGCCGGATTATCCACATGACACTGTGCCTCCACAGGACACTGTGCCTCCACAGGACACTTTGCCTCCGCAGGACACTGTGCCTCCACAGGACACCGTGCCTCCACAGGACACCGTGCCTCCACAGGACACCGTGCCTCCACAGGACACCGTGCCTCCACAGGACACCGTGCCTCCACAGGACACCGTGCCTCCACAGGACACCGTGCCGCCACAGGACACCGTGCCTTCCACAGGACACTGTGCCTCCACAGGACACTGTGCCTCCACAGGACACCGTGCCTCCACAGGACACCGTGCCTCCACAGGACACCGTGCCTCCACAGGACACTGTGCCTCCACAGGACACTGTGCCTCCACAGGACACTGTGCTTCCACAGGACACTGTGCCTTCACAGGACACTGTGCCTCCACAGGACACTGTGCCTCCACAGGACACTGTGCCTCCACAGGACACTGTGCCTCCACAGGACACTGTGCCAAATGCCCCCAAGAGCTAAGGGGTTCCGGATCAAGCGTCAGAAATTTATTACATAATGGCGTTGTGCAATTTTCACAGGTTGTATTAGGTATGTAATCAAAGAGCCCAATTATAGAAGTGGTCAGGCCCATAATGGTCGTTTTCTGGTTCTGGATTAATGCAACTGACATGTTTACGCGGTTATTGTTAAACCGGTGGATTAAAATTGAAGGGATAATAAATTAGTCATGTAACGGATTACACGTGTTGCATTAATGCAGCGATCGCATCGCGTCTACCATGACGCAATGATACCACGAAAGTCATTCTCGTAAAGGCTGTATGATGATGATGATGATGATTGATTACTTATACATCGCTTGTCTCCATGATATTCTGGCATGCTCACAGGACTCTGGTTTCCTAAACTCTATTTAAAGAAAAAGATCTTTAAATGTTTCGTAAAATATTTAAAGATCATTTTCAATTTCCTTTAAAGATTGAGGCAAGCTGTTTTATAATTTAGGGCGCTATAGCCTTAAAACAACGCACCCCGTGCGATTTCTTCTCGTGTCCATCCACACTGGGAACTCTCAGTAAGGACTGTGACAAAGAATGCAGATTCTTCAAGGATACATGTTTAGAAATGAGTTTTTAAAAAGATATTAAGGTGCAGAGCCTTCTATGCAGCTGTGTACGCCAGCGACAGAATTTTGTGGTCGATGCGCTCACTCACAGGAAATCTCTGAAGTTATTTTACTGTGATCTAATGCTTGTCAATCTTATTTTTGTCTTTTTTTCGGATGAAGGCTCTAAGCCGAAACTTCAACATTGTCCATGAATTCAAGTTTAGCATACCTTGTTCTTATATTTAATTTACACAACTTGAATGCAGTCCATTAATTATTATTTATTATCTCACAGGAAGCCAGTGGAGATATTTAAGAACTGGGGTGTAGTGGTCAGATTTCTTTATCCGCGATACAATGCGTGCTGCAGGAAATTGTACCCTCTGGAGTCTTTAAATTTGGTTTTGAGGTAAACCCCATAGACAACTGTTACAGTAATCGAATCTTGACTTGATTAGAGTAGCGCTGCATATTTGATGACGATTGCAATTCAGTTTGAATTTCCTCTAAGGCGTCCATGCGATGCCTCTAAATCAATTTTTAGGAAACGAGGCAAAGCCATAAATTGCTAGGTCATCGTAGCAGTAGAGACGATGAGGGACAATCACCAAGGTGTTTGTCTACTGTCAAAATAGCTGTACAATAGGCTACAACTAATTCTGACGGTGCCTGGACAATTTTTTTTGTGAGACACGGCTTCTCATTAAAAGAAAGAAAAAAAAATTATGAATGAATTGTTAAAGCTCTGTGGTCGAATTTGAGAACGTTCTCCGAAGACCTGATCATCTGGAGGAGGGTCTCTGTAGCAGATGTGTCGCGCTTTACGGCGAAACCTGAAGTTGATGAAATCTTTTGAGTGGTCTGATACCATCGGAATAACAAACAGTTCTAACAGAAACTACGTTTACAATACGATTATTATAATTGAATAACGCATGCGAATTTATTGTTATAAGGAAAAAAAAACATGAAATAAGGAATATTTTATCTTATGCCATTTTCCTTGGGGGGGGGGGGGGGGGGG
>CAXITT010000030.1:118999-141499 GCA_964033795.1 Lymnaea stagnalis
TTTTAAACATACTTAACAAAAAAATTAAAAAATTAATAAGAAAGACTTGCAATGGCTTTAATTTTAAAAAAAAAAAAAAAAAAAAAAAAAAAAAAAAAACAAAAAAAAAAAAAAAAAAAAAAAAAAAAAAAAAAAAAACAGGTGGCTTGTGTGCATCATGTGATGAAACATTGCAATGATGATTGATTAATCGGAACAAATCACTAAACATCGGGTGAAGGCTTTATCTACCAACGTTTCTTTTTTCTTCTCTTTTTTTTTTTAAAGTGAGATTCTACAACTTCGTAGACATCGGCTGGGACTATGGAGATTAGTTGTATACCAAATCCCACTTAGCGGAGATATCATTTCTACAACTAAAAAAATTGCGTTGAGTTTCGTATTTAAAAAAAAAAAAAGTTCTCAACAGGAGAAAAATAAACGTTTCGGAAACTCTTCATTTTTTGTGTGTGTCGTTTCTCGCCAACATCTGGTAGCTAAACACATCAGAGCCCTTATGTACATGTGCTCCAGTAGATACTCGTTCTAAGGATAGACTAACCATGGTGATCTGTGTTGAAAGCGATGAAGTTCGCTGGAATAAAGGCTACTCTTCGTGGAAACTCCATAGACATTTCTGACGGCATTACCTAGCATGGTGCTGAATCCAAAGACATTTCTGACGACATTCCTTACAACGGTGCTGAACCCAAAGACATTTCTAACGACGTTACTTATCGTGGTGCTGAATCCAAAGACATTTCTGACGATATTCCTTACCATGATGCTAAACCCAAAGACATTTCTAAAGACGTTACTTATCATGGTGCTGAACCCATAGACATTTCTGACGACGTACTTATCATGGTGCTGAATCCACGTCTAGACTCTAGAGTCCACGTTTCACTATTGCGATTGTTACATTTGGTCTGATTACATGTGTATATATAGTTTTCTTTGTTTTTCTTGTAATGTTTTTACTCATGAGTATTTTCTTACCACTGAAGCAAGCTCTGTTTCCGGCCGATGTTTTTTTCTTTTATTTCTGTTAGTCTTTCATTTAATCAAAATCCTAGCTATTAATTCAAATTTACTTTTTCAAAAGTGGGCCATGTGATGATGCGTCTTCTAATTGAATCAAATCTTTTTGATCTATCTTTACTACTTTTCCCTAACAGTGCTATGTTATCAGCATATGCAAGATACTGAGGGTTGGGGGTGGGGGGGGGCGGCTGGTTGTAGAGACAGCCTGTTACTACAATAAGGATATAAAAAGAAGCATACTACTTTTTTCCCGTTCAAATTGTGAACCCCACCACCAACAAAAAACCCCCCCACAAAACATAACAACAACAACAAAAACAAAACAACAACTTAAGTTAAGTCCAAAGAAGTGATCTTGAAAAGAAATCCTTCATCTCTGTTCCTGAATTCAAGGGCTGTGTTGGAGAGAAGTTGAAAGGAAATCAGAGACATTTATCCTTCCAAGCTTCAATGGAACCCGTTTGAATTAATTAAGTGAGATTTACCCTGCCACGCGCATGCTAAAAGGAAGGAGAAAAAAAAATGGTTGGCGATGACGTGTTGTTTAAGCCTTGTCTAACAAGCCATCTGATTGGCTGTTTTTGGCTCGGCAGCAGGGAATAAGATTGTTAGAGTTGCAGATTTCCAGCGGGTTTTTGGAGTGTTGTACGATCTGATTTGTTTAGTCAACGGTTTATTAAACTGGAGTCCATCACCCTTTAGGTACATAGGTGACGTGGCCGTTTAAGCAGTGATATATCGTTGAGAGTTCACTCAGCGCTTCACCCATTGATCTTCGTTTTAACTCAACACTTGTTGCAATTTATCCAGATCCCCCGTGGTGACACTATTAGTAATATCTTGTGCATGTGATATAGATCAAATATGAAGTACATCGCCAAAATTTGAAGTACACCACCAACATTTGAAGTACAGCACCAACATTTGAATTACACCACCAACATTTGAAGTACAGCACCAACATTTGAAGTACAGCACCAATATTTGAAGTACACTCCCAATATTTGAAGTACACCACCAACATTTGAAGTACACCACCAACATGTGAAGTACAGCACCAACATTTGAAGTACACCACCAACATTTGAAGTACACCACCAACATTTGAAGTACAGCACCAACATTTGAAGTACAGCACCAATATTTGCAGTACACCACCAACATTAAACGCACACCACCAACATTTGACGCACACCAAACAACATTAGACGTACATGTACATCACGTACTTACATCTCCAACGTGCATTTATCCAGACAGTTATGCTAAATACGCCCCCTGGAAAGAAAGCTTAACCCAAGATGACACATCAGCATGTGGCCGTTGATTAATGCGACTTGCAGACATCATTTCCTTATCTCAGACCGCTCATCTGCTGGTTTCAATTTATCAAGTTGCTCGTTTTCTCTATTTCCACTCAAATCCTCATCTGAACACCCCCCTCCCCTCCCCCCCTCTCTGGGGCGCTGGTCCTCCCCGCGCCCAGCTGAGTGACATGCTTACAAATGTGTTTCTTGAAATGCTGTTGTCAACAAGACGAGACACAGCTGTGCAGTTGGAGCTACAGTCCGACTCTCAAAGTGAGATTTATCACGTCTGCTCCTCGTAGGATCCATTGCGATAACTTTTGAAATCTCACTGCTGCTGAGCCCTGAGTCTCGGACAAGACATTTCTGCGCGGGCTGAAAGCCTCTATTTCCTGCATGCATTTTATTTGCTATTTGGGATGTCTGAGTTTCTGATAGGTCTCCATGAGTCATCGGTTCTGTAATTAACATGAGAATGCAGATGAGTTAGGGAGAAAAGCATCATTTTGACTGCGCCTAGTAGGGTGCAACCGAACAGGGCGCCATGCAAGCCAAAAGGTGACCATTTCTCCTATTATTTGGGGGTTGGGAGGCACTTTCCGGAGATCCAAAAACGAACTAGACACACTACTAGTGCCGCCTCTGAATTTTCAACATACCCAAAATTCCAAAATGTAATAAGTGCATACCGCATGCCTTGCTATAAGCCTACTCTCACTTTTACAAAAGATAACTAATCTAAGAAATTTGAAGTTTACCTTTTTATGGTTGTTGTATTTTCTGTCACGTAATTACAAAATTTGTGGCGGAACCCAAACAAAATAATTAAGAAGATTCTTTAATACTTTTACAAAAAAAAAAAAAAAAAAAAAAAAAAAAGTCACTCCTTAATTTTCCGGATTAATTCGGTCGCTCTAACGATGATGATAAGACTTCAGTTGTTACAATGGCGTAGAAAGACGATTTCAAATAACGCGCGAATTCGGCTTCCGCTTTTCGACTTTCTTACAGGGGTTAACGATTTCATTTCAACAGACGATATCATCATGGTCGACAGAATGGAATCGTCATCATTTCACATGAAAATATTTTTCTTTCACGTAATTTGTTAAAATCTTAAAGCTTGAAAATCAAATAAAAAGTAAATAATAAGTGGATCAAAAGAAGGAAACTGCGGCTGTTCACAGTTAGCGAGAGCTTGATGCGGCTGTTCGCAGTTACCGAGAGCTTGATGCGGCTGTTCACAGTTACGGAGAACTTGATGCGGCCCTTCGCAGTTACGGAGAACTTGATGCGGCTGTTCGCAGTTACGGAGAACTTGATGCGGCTGTTCGCAGTTACGGAGAACTTGATGCGGCTGTTCACAGTTACCGAGAACTTGATGCGGCTGTTCACAGTTACCGAGAGCTTGATGCGACTGTTCACAGTTACGGAGAACTTGATGCGGCTGTTCACAGTTACGGAGAACTTGATGCGACTGTTCACAGTTACGGAGAACTTGATGCGGCTGTTCACAGTTACGGAGAACTTGATGCGGCTGATTAAAATACAAAATATTTTAAAGGGAACGTTAAAACTAAATTCTAAAACCCGCAATTCAAGCCACGTAGCTGCAATGTCTGAAGTAATTATAGCCACTTAGCTGCAATGTCTGAAGTAATTATAGCCACTTAGCTGCAATGTCTGAAGTAATTATAGCCACTTAGCTGCAATGTCTGAAGTAATTATAGCCACTTAGCTGCAATGTCTGAAGTAATTATAGCCACTTAGCTGCAATGTCTGAAGTAATTATAGCCACTTAGCTGCAATGTCTGAAGTAATTATAGCCACTTAGCTGCAATGTCTGAAGTAATTATAGCCACGTAGCTGCAATGTCTGAAGTAATTATAGCCACTGAGCTGCAATATCTGAAGTAATTATAGCCACTTAGCTGCAATGTCTGAAGTAATTATAGCCACTGAGCTGCAATGTCTGAAGTAATTATAGCCACTTAGCTGCAATGTCTGAAGTCATTATAGCCACATAGCTGCAATGTCTGAACTAATTATAGCCACTTAGCTTCAATGTCTGGAGTAATTATAGCCACATAGCTACAATGTCTGAAGTGATTCAAGCCACATAGCTGCAATGCCTGAAGCAAGTGAAGTAGCTGAAATGTGTGACGTGATTAGAGTTTTAATTTCTTGAAAAATGTTTTGCATAGATGAGTCTACGTAACAAAAAGTTATTTGGAGATTATTATGCAACCTGTCTAAACGTTTGTTTTGGTTTGTTGATGATTCGAATCTTATTAAATTAATCTATTTTTAGAAACGGTGCTCACGACACATTTAAAAAAAATAATTAAATATACCTCGAGATTTTATGGAAAAGTTTAATCAGCCCGGTATAGACTACATCAGGTCTGCACAACATAAGACCCGCGGCCACATGCGGCCCGCCAGCACCCACTTTGCGGCCCGCAAGTTACCAAATATTCTTTATTATTGTTATTTTCCTTAAAAGCTCTCTCCGCTGTCCTATTTTCTTTCGGCCCGCACAAGTTTAGCATAAAGTATTTCGGCCCACCTTACATTTTTGAGTTGTTTAGGCCTGGACTACAGTACTAAATATCAAGTCGAGTTTTGCGCCGGAGAATCTACAGAATTCGTCACAAAAAACTTTTCGAAAAAAATAACATAATAATACTTTTTTTTTTTACAAAGTCTCTTAACGCTCTTATAATGTGTAAAAGAAGTTGCAGATTAAATGATGAATAATGCATGGGAAGTGCAGTGAAATGGTTTGTTAGATAAAGAATACAATGGGATTCTCATGGGATACGTTGATTGACAGTGTCTGATCCTGGCAGATGACTGGGATGGGAACCAGGAGAGGTATACTGATTTGCGTGATATAGTTAGATATAAATATATAACATAAATTTGAATAACATGAAAGTTATTGTTAACAGTAAGGGAAACAGTGCATTCAACATCCTGATATCAATCCGGGTCTTTGACACAATGCAAAGGGACATAAACGTGTTCACGCAGTGCCTTCAAGTTAGTCTCCACTTTGTCTGTGGCTCGTTTGATACTTTCTGTGGCCATTTACATCAGCCAAAGATTTGTTTTTGGTCTTAAGCCATGGTTGGTCGTTGTCTTATGACGCCTGCGTCTCATGACTTTGCTGACGCCTTACCCTTCTTCACAAGAATGGCTGACGTGTCTATTGAACCCTGCTAGAGACGGACGAGTTCGAATCTGACAGCCGTTGGTTCTGAGTGATACAGCGTTACCATTGGGCACAAGATCGTCTAAGTCAGTGGTCGGCACACCGCATGCGGCTCTTTAGCGACCTGAATGCGGCTTGGCCAGTCGGCAACAAACTGTTTTGACTGCGATAAACATGGTTCTTGACAGGTTCTCGAAGAAGATTGTGGCTTTAAAAAAAATATTCATCGTCCTTCTGCTCCTGTTTGGCTCTTTTGACTAATGAGTGTGCCGACCACTGGTTTAAGTATATATGAATTAACAAATAATAATTTGTCTTTTTTTTTTGTTTGAGTTTCCCTTGATGAAAAAACAACAGCTTTCGCCAGGCTTAAAGCCTATAACACATTGGCACTTTCATTTAATTCTATATACATTTTTTAAAAAAAGTTATAATATTAAATTTATGTTTTTGTTCCAGATCACAGGAAGCAAGTGAAATATTACATGCTGTTGAAAGAGAAATGCCAGATAATGACGAGGCTTCACATCAGTCCAATGCTTTGACATTTTAAGTCGATAAGTGAATCCAGGCAGCCGTGTTGACTTGAAACATTTTAGAACTTGTGGTTTGCAAAGACATTTCATAAACAACATTGAATCTGGTTCGATTAAACAAAAATCGGGTACATTATAAAACTTAGCATATAAAAAGAGATATAACACAGATTTATAAAATAGTAAGTTTCATGGGTTATCATGCAATAGAGCTTGTATTTTAATTAAGTTGGTCTTAAAGTTCAAACAGGAAAAACAACTATAGGAAAAAATCTCATTAAACGTGTGTAGGAAAAGTGAAGAAATACAGCAAATAATTGATGAAAAATAACTTGTATTTTTGTGCATGACAAATATTTCTTGAAATGGCCCAACACAGTCCATTGACTCGACTACCAGGACTTCATATGAGTAGTGGAAATTAGTTGTGTTTTTTTTATAACATTATAATCGAATATTTTCTTTTAAAAATGAGGTTTTCATTTGAAGAAATTCCCAAAGACAGGAACTAGCCATGAGCTGCCCAGTGAAGAGTGCCATGGAGGAGGACTTGCGTAAGGCAAGGGCGGCATCTCCCAGCAAGAAGATCGGGAACGGCGGGGGGCTACAAGGACCGAACAGCCAGAGCACTCCCGCCATGGGGACATTTCACGGTCAACATAATCCGACACACAAGAACTCGACCGGACATGGGTCAACCCATTCCGGAAGCCCCGTGAAGACGTCTTCACCTTCGAAATCTTTGAGCACTGGGGAGCTCAAGGCCATGAGGAAGATCTCCCCGTCCCACCCTAATCCCATCCTGAACACCAATCGGAAGGTCTCCCCGCCGAACCCGAATCACGTCAAGTTTTACACGGTCCAGGAGGACGACGGCGCATCTGAGCCCAGCAACTACGGCTCCGAGGAAGGGTCTCCAAGGCTGAGGAAGACGAGCAACATCTCCCTGTCCTCCATGGGCTCGGAGATGGACAGCGAGCTAGGAGGTGAACGGAAGCTGGATATTACCGCGTTGATAGAAGGCGTGGGGACTCTGATCATTCCGGCGGTAAGTAGAGATTTTGTTTTCTCCTCAAAATATAAACCTTTTGGTTCAATAAGTGTGTGATCTAGAGCAACATTTAATAAACTATATGATAGCGTTACTATTGGTGACACAATACTCGTACAGTTACCACTGGTGGCTCAATACCCGTAGAGTTACCATTGGTGGCTCAATACCCATACAGTTACCATTGGTGACTCAATACCCGTACAGTTACCATTGGTGGCTCAATACTCATACAGTTACCATTGGTGGCTCAATACCCGTAGAGTTACCATTGGTGGCTCAATACCCGTAGAGTTACCATTGGTGGCTCAATAGCCGTAGAGTTACCATTGGTGGCTCAATACCAGTAGAGTTACCATTGGTGGCTCAATACCCGTATAGTTACCATTAGTGGCTCAATACCCACGCAGTTACCATTGGTGGCTCAATACCCGTACAGATTCCATTGATGGCTCAATACCCGTACGTTACCATTGGTGGCTAAATACCCGTACAGTTTCCATTGGTGGCTCAATACCCGTACATTTAACTCCCTACCTTACCTGTTGACAACAGATATTTTTAAAAAGTTCAAAATCCAATACAGAACACGAGCGTAATTCCAACAAAATAAATGGAAATTTTACTACAAAAATACATTTCTGGTCGATTGAAAAAGTACAACATTACCAATGTTTGAGAACCACTGCCCCAAAGCTTGGACGCTGTTCTGGAATTCTAAATGAGCCTTTGGCCAGATGAAAAAAAACAACAACATGCGATGTTGCGCAAATAAGGATAATACAAATAGCCATAACGCAAATAGCCATACTGAAAATAGCCAGATTGCAAACAGTAATAATGTAGGGTAATTATTGAAAGAGATGTAAGAAAACGATTTAATTTAATAAAAAAAAATAGATTTAATTACAATTTTTTTTTTCAAAACTTCTCGCTATTAGTCAATTCATCAGATTTTTTTTTTGAAACAGTGAAAAATGATCTCTGTAATAAAATCTTGTCTCTATTATTTCTCTGCATCAAACAGTTCTTATAAGAATAGTGGAGATAAAAAAAAAACACACATTCTAACTGACCAAAAAGATTTCTTTTTCTTTAGTATTCCAGTTAGCTAAGAAATCTTTCATGAAGGTAGCATTTCTATTTTGTTAATGAAAAAAAAAAAATTCACAAAGATTAAATGAAAATGTAAAATATACGGTATAGTTTTACAAATCATATTAAAAAAAAAAAAAAAAAAAAAAAAAAAAAAAAAAAATAAAATAAAAAAAAAAAAAAACCATATAATATAAAAAAAAAAAAAAAAAAAAAAAAAAAAAAAAAAAAAAAAAAAAAAAAAGAAAAAAAAAATAGGTTACATAGAAAACGATCTTTTTAGCGGTGCTGAATCTGACAAAATGAAAGAAAGATTAAAAAAAAAATATAATGAATGAATCAAAGGATCCATTGAAATAATTTATTTGACTTTAAAAAAAAATTAACAAAAACGAAATTCTGCATGAACCACATACAAAATGAAATCTATATTTAATTATCAGATTGTTCGAGTTGTTCTAAGCTGACCCAGTTTTAGACCACGACGTCTATAACAACCGCACAACTGGGGCCTTGGAAAGAAAAAAAAGTAAATAGATATAAAAAAAAATAATAAAATAGTTCCCTTTATCTGAGTTTAAAAAGGTTTCCAAATTTTATTCTTTTTCATCGTCTCGCACTCGAAAGGCGCTCTAAATAAAATCTTTACTTCCTCGTTTCCTCCTTCATTTTTATTTGTTCACTTCCGATCTGCTTAGATCGCACCCCCTCCCCGTTTTTTCGTGTTTATCCCAGGGCGAGCACGTGAGCGAGAACAAAGCGAGTTCTTTGATGGCGTGTTGTTCCACGGATGTAGCATCTATCTCAGCCTTCTTGACGTTGCTAAGCATGCCCCGGCGTGCGCTGAAACACTGACACAGAGATGAGCCAGTCTGAGAGGGGGGGGGGGTGGTGGTGGGGGTGGTGGTGGGGGGGGTGGGTTCGGGTTGGCACCCCGGGCCTTGAGATTGTCCGGCGGGGCTATCCTGCTTCAAGGTGTCGTAATNTGTTACATTGGGGAAACCTTGTGTCGGAAACACTTCTCCAACTCACGGTTATCTTAGTGCAAACTTCGGAGGTAAATCGATGCTTGCGAGTTGCGTTGCATGTGCTCATCTCCTAATTGAAGGTTAACCCCCCACAAAACAAAAAAAAACAACAGTTGTCTTTAATTTAAACACACGTGCCCTGTTTGTTTTAATGCAATGTCTTTTCTCTGTCTATGACGACTCTCTTACTGTTTTTCTAATGCAGGGGTTCTCATTTCGAATGCTGGCACCCCCCCCCCCAACCACTTTCAAATGGTTTCGAGTTGGCTTTTCACGGAGAGTGACTTAAAGTTAAAAAAAATCGTAGGAAAAATCAAGAATATAGAAAATGTTTGAAACTCCGGCCTGTAGCGGAATAATTTAAACATCTATAGTCTTTATAAGTGGTTCTCAACCTCCCTAATGCCGTGACATTTTAATACATATATATAATATAATATAATATATATATATGTATATATATATATATAATATACTTAAATTTGACCATTGCCCACTCCCATACGCCACACAAAAAGCCTCCCCATATACATGAGGAAATCTTATCAGATTTCTATGACACAATATTTGTGTAAATTCATCTTCCTCTGTTGTTAAAAAATCTCTGTTGGCACTCGACCAGGCGTCCACTGACATCTCCACTGTTCATTGCATGATTGCATCGTCCGTTCCCAGTGATGCAGTCTGTTCACCACAGACATGTGTAAGAATCACTCAAATTTATAATCAAAGCTCCATGATTTACGTGAGTCCGAATAGGGAAAAAGATTTTGGACAATATGTAAACTGGACACAACTCTCGCGGTATGACAGCTAATATCCGGTATCTCAAAGGAGGCTTGGACCTCTTGCAGAGATGATCGAGACGAGAAATGACAGGAAGTATAACGCCATGACAGGAAGTGCTATACTGTGACAGAAAAGAAGGGCCAAAATGCTACAAATAACCATCCTTCCTCAAACCATTACATCCAGTCTGAACATATTGATAGCATTTATCTCTTTTATAAATGTTTCGAAAAGCCCTGCTCAAAGGGAAAGTAATCTCGTGCCCAGACTGGTTACTCGCTCCTGGAAGCTTGTCTTCTGTTCAACAACGGAATCCAAAAACTATTTCCATTTTAGCATCGACCATGCCCTGTCGATATGTGCAAGCCCTCTCCACGCAGCCCCGTCCCTTCGATATGTGCCCCCTTCCCTATGCAGCCTCAGGCCCGTCGATACGTGCGCCCCCCCCACCCCTAGTTTTCCCGGCAGCCCCCATAGTATCTACACATCTTGTATTAGGGTTCAAAAAGAGATGGACCTTATTTACGGACCTCATGTTACGTTTGATATCATTCACATTGACCTTGGCGCGTTTTTTGCTAAAACAGCTGGCTTTGACGTGTACGGATGTTAAAAGTGTGTTTGTAAGGAGGCGGGCGGGTGGGGGATGGGATGCTGGGCCAGTAGGGTGAGTGGCAGATGGTGAAGAAAAAGAGACACACACACTTGTCGTAGACGCGAACAAGGAAAGCTTAGAGATAACTCGTCTCCCTTTTTTTGTCTATTCGATTGCCTCCCAAAGACAGCCGAGACAGCAATTCTGTTTTTGGGAGATCTGTAACACAGGAGCGCCTGCCCATTTCAGTGGAATTAACCTGACACCCTCCCCCTACCCCTTTTTGATATGAACGCCGATGCTATATGATCGCCCGGCAACTGTATGGGATTTCGTACCAAATTTCTATTGACTTTATCTACACAGCGACTGATTCAGTAATAAAAAAAAAGTAAAATAAAAATAAAATAAAATAAACAACCAAACAATAATAAATAAATAAATAAAGTCTTTTATAAAAATGACAGATACATTTTTATATAATAAAAGGAAAATCCTAATTTAGTCGATAGGATTGGTTAATTTATTTATAATCTTAACATACACAAAATAATAAGGCATTTAGCAGTTGTTGTTTTTTATGCATACATTTTATTTTGTTTTTACCCCCCATTGTATCAGTTTAGAGACAAGTAACCTCCACTGAGATAGGCCTATAGGCCTACCCTTAATTGAACACGTCACACATGATCATTTAATCATACACTCGGGATAGCTTTCTATTAGATTCAGTGTTGAAACAGAGGTAGTTTGATGTTGAAATGAAAGTCGCTGAAACCATTTAATCACTCAAATAATCTAACCACATGGTGTTTAAATTATTACCAAACAACGCAAAGAAATGATTGGGTATAGTTCATGTGTAGGTATTGGCGGTGAAAGACAATGTATAAGTTATTTGTTTTTTGTTTATTATATTTCTATTCGGATTACCTCCAATTTCCCAAGATTTCCGTGTCATTCCATCGTCATTTCGTGTCATTCCATCGTCATTTCGTGTCATTCCATCGTCATTTCGTGTCATTCCATCGTCATTTCGTGTCATTCCATCGTCATTTCGTGTCATTCCATCGTCATTTCGTGTCATTCCATCGTCATTTCGTGTCATTCCATCGTCATTTCGTGTCATTCCATCGTCATTTCAATATAACCGACCAGAATAATTTTATAAAACTTGTTATCTAAACTGTTATAAACCATCAAATAACTTCACGCTAGAAAATGGTTATCTTTTATTGCGGTGTTTTCAAGAGCTCCTTTGTTAACCGAAAGAGCAAAAAGTACTTATAGAACGCAAGAGGCACGAGAACAACGGCGTGTGTTGAAATTTAGAAAGGGAAATATTCACATCTCACCAGTCTCATTATTTTGCCTTTTAAAGTCAACCCAAAGACATGTTTCAGGCAAACCCTTATTTTAAATTTACTTGAAATTTACGTTAACCTAATGAACAAAAAGTCGTTCATCTCCAATGAATAACCGAGGGAACAAGTTTCACTGTGAAAAAAAAAAAAAGATGCACGTTAAATGTGTCCCGATGGTTGGCTGCTCTCGTCATACCATACTTTTTATCGAAAAGCTAAAATTCCCTTCTTTAAAAAAAGAAAAGTACACGTCATTAAAAAAATATTTTTAAATAAAACAAAACAAAAAACTCTTATTTTTCCTCATCTAAACGGAGACGCATTTACAAATAAGTTAAAATATCTTTAAATAAAAAAAACACAACAACAACGCAACAATCTCTCAGAAAACTTATAAGCCCCCCCCCCCAATCCCCCCACCAAAAAAAAAAAAAAACGCATAAAGAATCAACAACCCAAGTGAGTGAATAGTACTTAGCAAAAACCCGTTAAGAAAGAAAATCACTGAAATCGTTTATACTAAGCCGGATAAAGCACTAACATCATTTATGCTGAGCTGGATGAAGCACTAACATCATTTATTCTAAGCAGGATAAAGCCCTAACATCATTTATGCTGGGCTGGATGAAGCACTAAAATCATTTATTCTAAGCTGGATAAAGCACTAACATCATTTATGCTGAACTGGATGAAGCACTAACATCATTTATTCTAAGCTGGATAGCGTAACCGACATCATTTATACTAAGCCCGGATAAGGATTTTCTGCTTAAAAAGGATTTGTAATTTCAAGTCCGGGCACTGCGATGCCCACTCCTACCCCCCCCCCCCGAGAATTATGATATCATCTTAACCATGATCACAACCCCCGGCCGCCCCCACAAGACACGTAGCCCGAAGGAAAACAAAACCCTTCTGACAGACACGGTCATCGATGGGTTATTGCCCATAATGTTGACGTACACTGCCAGCAACCGCTAATATATATTTTTTTTAAAAATCAGGTTCATTAAGAGGCAGCCATCAGATTTTTTAAGAATCTGTGGAGCGAGACCTAAAAGCGTAAGGTAAACATTAAGATCTGTTTGCGCTGTTTAGAAAAGGGATTTGGGGTGGGAAAAAAAAAAGGGGGGGGGGGTGAAAGAAACGTCGAACAAAAAAAATTCGGTGGCGTGTCATCAAAATTATAAATTTCTTCGACGAAAACCGGTTTTGGCTGCCCCATAATTTTAGAGTAATAAGCATAGATTTAAATGTAAAAAAAAAAAAAAAAATTCTTGTGCGTATTANCCTAAAAGCCGAAGGTAAACATTAAGATCTGTTTGCGGTGTTTAGAAAAGGGATTTGGGGTGGGAAAAAAAAAAGGGGGGGGGGGTGAGAGAAACGTCGAACAAACAAAATTCGGTGGCGTGTCATCAAAATTATAAATTACTTCGACGAAAACCGGTTTTGGCTGCCCCATAATTTTAGAGTAATAAGCATAGATTTAAATGTAAAAAAAAAAAAAAAATTCTTGTGCGTATTAATGAGACTGTATTTTGAAAGTATTCGTTCAGTGAATTTCTTTTCTTATTTTAATTTTTTTTATTTTTTTGGTATGCTTGACGAGCCTTCACTGTTTAAGGATTTTTAAGAGAAAGAAACTAAGACTTAAGTCAGGGGTCCTCCAGGGTTTGGTGCTAGGCCCCTGTTTGCTCCTAGCATGTATCAATGACCTACCCGAGAAGCTGACCTCCCAAGCAAGACTGTTCGCGGACGACACGGCGAGATGAGCTGGGACGTGGAATTTCATCCCGTTAAGTGTCAGACCTTGTTAGTCTCCAAAGGCAGATCCCCTCTACAACACCCTTACGAATTACATAGTCATATTTTTTGAGCCAGTTTCCTCCGTAAGGTACCTCGTTTTACCAGTCAAAGAAAGGTCCGCTGGGACGAGCACATTAACAATGTGTGTGACAGGGCAAATAAGACTCTAGGGTTACTAAGGCGAGATCTGAAAATCAGCAACTCAAGCGTGAAAGAAAAAGCCTTTGTCCGGCCGCTTTTAGAGTAGGCATCGTCAGTTTTGAGGGGGTCCAGTGACGGGCACCACGCTTTGTCCTGAACCGCTACAGGAACAACTCTAGTGTTGGCAGCATGCTGGAAACACTGGGCTGGTCATTGTTGGAGGAACGACGACGACTATCCAGGCTCTCCATGATGTACAAGATAAATAATGGGCTGCTCCACTGCTCCAGCATTAAACAGAAACTCGTCTCTCCCCCCCCCCCCCCCCCCTCCTTAGACAGCGACAAAGCCATGACAGGCAGTTCCGGCTCATAAAAACACGAACTCAGTACAGGAGCTCCTCATTGCTGTCAAAGACAATAAGGGACTGGAACAAGCTTCTAAAAGCAACAGTTAAGGCGACTACACTTGACACATTTGCGTCTATTGCCTCCTGTCTTCCAACCCCCTAGTTCACAACACCACTTTCTGAGTAGTCCTTGCAACCAGTGAAGTATCCCGTTCAAAACCATGTACAGCTACATCGCGAACCCCAATGAAACATAGGAGCCTGAATGATCAATTCATTGATCGTGGGCCCTCAAAATATAGAAGACGAAGAAGAAATAGAAGCTCCTATGAAAGATTTTCTCATGGTCCCTGAAAAGAAACAAAACAAAAACCCACACATAAACAACAAGACTGTAAATATCTGCAGCGGCGTTTAATGCCTCCATGGAAAGATTTAATGACGTCATCGAACACAGAATTAATTGGTTCCCGAGCTAAACAACCAAAGATGCCAATTTGTTGTCTTGGTTATTTTTATACCTCCCAAATAGCTCATGCCAATAAACAGGTTTGATTGATTTTGCTGCTTTCACATAATTGATACATAAAATTAGGGGTACGTTTCTTTGTTTAATGTGTTTCTTTTAACTGCCAGTTTTCTGGAGCAGAAATTGGAGCAAGAACGAACCGTTTGATCAAGTACATTACAAAAAAAAAAAAAAAAAAAATCTCAATTCATCATCGGAATTCTGGAAAAAAAATTTTTTCCAAACAAAGTTCTGGATTTTTAAAACAACAAAAAAAAAAAAAAAAGAAAAAAAAAGAAAGGGAAATACCCCTTTAATACCCGCACTGATGGGAGCTTTGTGTTTGCTCATCGAATCATCTCTAATCCATGGCCATATGAGCTAATTATTCGTTTTTATAAGTAAACAAGGACCAGGCCATCCATATTCTCGGTCAAGTTCTGGGGAGGGGAGGGGGGGGGGTAATGGTGCAATAAAGAGGTTTACCGTAATACTTGGATTATTTCGGTGTGAATCAATTTCTGTTTGTACTGCAGCCTAATTTTAGTTATTACATGTACAAAAGTGAATGACCATTCCTATTTGTATTTCTAATCTTTTTGTATAGTTTAAATCACGTAGAGAGAAGATCCGCTGGCGTTTAAGTAATACATGTTTTTAAGAAGTATTGTATTTTAGGTGATGAAAAGACATAAGACCTTCATAGGACAATAGTGGATTATCCGTCTATTTGGGAGGCTTTATCCGGAGTAGTCAAAGTCATTCAAAATTTAACAAGCACTCCCCCCCCCCCCCCCCCACACCCCACACCCAAAGAAAATTTGGTGCATTTTTTCTAGCAATACATTTTTAAACTGATCTCCAAGTCCCTGACATTGAAGACTTTTCAAGATGAAAAAATTAAATAACAAAACACCTAAGTGCATATACAATCTTTTCACAACTTTAAATTAGCCCCCCCCCCCCCCCCCTTTCCGTGGCCAGTCTGTTTGCGTTAACTATAATTTCAAATGTTTCAAATTTAATGTATAAAAAGTTTAATTTTCATTTTTGTGGATGCTCTCTCACCCCACCCAACCCCTTTTTTTTGGCGGGGGTGGGGGGGTGGGGGGTGGAGAGTGGTCGTGGTTTCGTTGATTACTTTTAGGATTTTGTCTTTAATTTCTAATTCTATTTAAACTATTACATAATCGGATCTTGATCTCAAGTCTCTAACACTCTTTAGCCCATCTTCCCCAGTGTAATGGGATTACATGAACTCGTGGAGATCTGACACTAATTCCATCAGCCCCCGGGGGTCATGACTCACGACAGTCAATAATGGTCATAAAAAAACCCAAAAAATCCGGACATTTCAATATAAGCCCAAGACTCGTTAGCTTCCTATTTCATTTCTTGTGGCTTTCAACACGAGAAGATTAATAGTTGAGCATGGCCGCGTCACATTTTGACTCGTGGGCGGAATTAAATGAACTGTTTGAATTATTTTTTGATGGACTTGGTGATATACGGGAGAAAAAATGTAAATAATAATAAACAGAACATTTAAAAGGGAAAAGTGGAAGAAATATTGATCCAACCTTTTCTCAGTTTAATAAGGAACTCGTACCGAGAAACCTGCTCCTTTGTGTTCCTCAACCTATAGGCAAACATGTTGAGACGACCATTCCCTCCCTTAGTTCCCAGAGGCAAATGAAAAAAAAAAAAATCATGACAATTAGCGTGACGTGGGGTGTCATGACCAGATTTGGAGTCATAGACACGGGGTCCTTATCTATCACACCTTTGTTAGTAGGCCTGAGATGCGTCACCTCAAAATGATCAGCTTAAGCCCATGCATCGACTGAACATTTCTCAAATAATGTGAGCACATGTGCCATTGGTTTTTTAGCACTTTTTAAAAATGCTTATGCACAAAGCAAGAATGTCTGTAACAATATACCTAGGACAAATACAAGGCCTCAAATTTGGACCCGCAGGCAGTTCCTCAACCAAAGACTTAAGTCACATGAATATTCATGCCAACAGATGAGAATTTTGACCTCGCCAAGCCAAGACCAGTTCCTGCCTGAATTGCGGCTACGTGACTTCGGTGAGCTGGTCAGCCTTGTTCGGTCAAGGAAATGGTAATCGATGGCCACACAGGCAACGACAAGGGTCTAACGCTGGGCATCTTTAAAACAAGTGATTTTTTTGGGTTGTTCCCTCCGGAAAGGCCGTCAGTTGTCGATTGGTATAGTTTGAAGGTTCTCGCGTAATTTGCTGTGCTTGCACAGAAATATATTGCCGACGGTAGGATTACATAGCACCGTAAGTTCTATCAGTCACGTGATTTGTAATCAAATGAACTCTGGTTATCAAAACTTTGGTAATACTTCTTTTCGTGGGTCTGCATGGTCCTGTGAGGTATAATTGTAGCTATTTTGTAAGACATAAAACTGATGCGACTCCAGAATTATGATGTGACCGGTCGATAACCTGACCACTTGATGACATGCACTGATAATGACATGATAACTTGTGGGACCGACAATCAGGAAATGCGACATCGGGCTCAGATTGAAAAAAAAAAGTTAGATTGGGCAAGTGGACGGTTTAAACAGCCGTAATGCAGGACAACTCTCTCTGCACAAGACGACTTAGTAATAGGACCACTCAGTAACAGGACAACGCAGAACTGGTCATCTAGACATAAACTGATCTATACACGTTGGGAAAGTGAAAAAAGCTTTTCAAAGTGAGCATTTCACTAGCGGTATCACAGTCAACATTTTACTACTCTAGTGGTATTACAGTCAACATTTTACTTCTCTAGCGGTATCACAGTCAACATTTTACTACTCTAGTGGTATCACAGTCAACATTTTACTACTCTAGAGGTATCACAGTCAACATTTTACTACTCTAGAGGTATCACAGTCAACATTTTACTACTCTAGTGGTATTACAGTCAACATTTTATTTCTCTAGTGGTATTACAGTCAACATTTTACTTCTCTAGCGGTATCACAGTCAACATTTTACTGCTCTAGCGGTATCACAGTCAACATTTTACTACTCTAGTGGTATTACAGTCAACATTTTACTTCTCTAGCTGTATCACAGTCAACATTTTACTACTCTAGTGGTATCACAGTCAACATTTTACTACTCTAGAGGTATCACAGTCAACATTTTACTACTCTAGTGGTATCACAGTCAACATTTTACTACTCTAGAGGTATCACATTCAACATTTTACTACTCTAGAGGTATCACAGTCAACATTTTACTACTCTAGTGGTATCACAGTCAACATTTTACTACTCTAGTGGTATTACAGTCAACATTTTACTTCTCTAGTGGTATTACAGTCAACATTTTACTTCTCTAGTGGTATCACAGTCAACATTTTACTACTCTAGTGGTATTACAGTCAACATTTTACTTCTCTAGCGGCATTACAGTCAACATTTTACTACTCTAGTGGTATCACAGTCAACATTTTACTACTCTTAGTGGTATTACAGTCAACATTTTACTTCTCTAGCGGTATCACAGTCAACATTTTACTTCTCTAGCGGTATTACAGTCAACATTTTACTTCTCTAGCGGTATCACAGTCAACATTTTACTACTCTAGTGGTATTACAGTCAACCTTTTACTTCTCTAGTGGTATTACAGTCAACATTTTACTTCTCTAGCGGTATCACAGTCAACATTTTACTACTCTAGTGGTATCACAGTCAACATTTTACTACTCTAGTGGTATTACAGTCAACATTTTACTACTCTAGAGGTATCACAGTCAACATTTTACTACTCTAGTGGTATTACAGTCAACATTTTACTTCTCTAGTGGTATTACAGTCAACATTTTACTACTCTAGTGGTATCACAGTCAACATTTTACTACTCTTTTGGTATTACAGTCAACATTTTACTTCTCTAGCGGTATCACAGTCAACATTTTACTACTCTAGTGGTATCACAGTCAACATTTTACTACTCTAGTGGTATTACAGTCAACATTTTACTACTCTAGTGGTATTACAGTCAACATTTTACTACTCTAGTGGTATCACAGTCAACATTTTACTACTCTAGTGGTATCACAGTCAACATTTTACTACTCTAGTGGTATTACAGTCAACATTTTACTACTCTAGTGGTATTACAGTCAACATTTTACTACTCTAGTGGTATTACAGTCAACATTTTAACTCTCTAGAGGTATCACAGTCAACATTTTACTACTCTAGTGGTATCACAGTCAACATTTTACTTCTCTAGTGGTATCACAGTTAACATTTTGCTACTCTAGTGGTATTACAGTCAACATTTTACTACTCTAGTGGTATTACAGTCAACATTTTACTACTCTAGAGGTATCACAGTCAACATTATACTACTCTAGTGGTATTACAGTCAACATTTTACTTCTCTAGTGGTATCATACGTCAACATTTTACTACTTTAGTGGTATCATAGTCAGCCTTTTACTTCTCTATCACCTATCATTCTCAGCTTAGTTTTACAACTAATTATATGAACATAACAGAAATGCAAGTTGCTTCCACAATGCTAAAACAAAATTAATTTTAAAAATCGACTCAGCATTTATGTTTTTTAGCCCCACCCCCCCCCCACCCCCACTTTTTCCACACTTCATTCTCTCACTATTTTCTAATAACAACTTGATTTGAAAGTTTATTCACGATGAATAGCCCATGACCTTACTGCACTGGATGATTATCTGTCAATACAAGGAAGACTATCTCAAGTTTGCTTTCCCCCAGACGACCACTATTACCAGAGTTCTATATATTGCAAGGACTATACAACAACCACTATTGGGACCATATGTAGCTACTACAATACACGATACCATAAGAATATTATTCGATCTATAACCATTTAAAAACCAGGCTCTCTGAATCAATTCTACGTGGTCTCCCCTCTTAAGTTCTTAATAAACCTCTCTGAAATCACGTGTGGATATATTAAAATATTTAAGAGCATCTTGTCGTTGGTATTACAATAATGACCAGGTTCTCATGTTATTAATTGTTCAGTGGTGATTATTGTTCTACTTGAAATAAGGTCCTTATAGAAATACAATCCTCGCTTCGCCTCCCCCCCCCCCCCCCCCCAGATATCTTAGTTGATGGTACAGGCAAAGACTGCTGAAAAAGTTAACATTCACTGGCAAGACCACATAAATAGTCCTGCTCAAACCTACATCTGTCTGGATATCATATGTCAGCAAATCTGATGTAGCCTTAAGTGACTCGGATACACCCCACGCCCTCACACGGTTTCTCCTTCCCTACCTCCACACCACTTTCTCTCCCACAGTCCAACATGTCACTGTTTGAGAACACTGTAACCCCGTAAATCATTACCATACATTTCCATTTCATTGCCAGTCAGTGTGAAGAGATTCCTTTTTTTTTTTCTTTTTCATGTCGTGGTCGAAACCTTTCTGGCCGCCAGCAGCAACTGGCGTGGTAGCCGTCTATTAGAATACGTACCGATCTGAGATTGGTGTGTTAATCGCACGTGATAGCGACAGAGACGGAGTCGTCGGATTCGGAACTCGTCATTTTGGAGTCGGAGTTTTTATAAATAATTGGGGACTCGATACTCTCATTTTATCATGTTAACAGCATCGTGGTTTTAAATTCCGGGAAAGTTCTTTCAAAGTGCACACCGATCCTAGCGTAGCGATTGGTAACTGGGTGCTTATTGAAGGAAGAGATGCTGTTTGTTGACCAACAATGACATGCAGGTCCCCGAATGTTTATTTCAAACAGACCTACTTAATGAAAACGGAAGTGTGCCCGTCTCATGCCAAAGCGTGACGTCATTTATTGGAATTCGAGTCAAGTTGACGAACCCGGAGATACTAGCGACTCCTTTGCAGCAGAGGGAGTTGGAGTATTTATTTTCTGGTGAGCACCGAGTGGGTTTGGGAGGATATGAGGTGGATCAGCTTGCCACGTTAAAGGATGATGGATGGGGCGGTGAGGGTGGAACAAATAAGGAGTGGAACGGGCGACACCGAGGGGTGATCTCATAAATCAGCTTATAAGGCGAGATGTCTATGATGGGGGGCAGGTTGTTAGAGATGTGGTAGGTTGTGTTGTAGTGAGATGTCCATGATGGGGCAGGTTGTTAGAGATGTCGTAGTTTGTGATGCAGTGAGGTGTCCATGAGGGGGTAAGGTTGTCAGAGATGTCGTAGGTGTGGCGTAGAGAGGTAAGGGCTCAGTACAATGAGTCGTCATAGCCCTCAATGAAAAGGACCAAGGTGACACGCGAAGTGTTGGAGTCAGTGTTCAGATACACAGCAAGCTTTGATGTCAGAACACGTTCTGGTGTTGAGATTTCCTCCGATCTTATTATGACGTCACATGCGTTATACCCAGTAGTTTCAGACATTTTAACTTAGCGTGGCTGGATACGTCATGGCCAGAATCGAAAGGCATGTAAGTTAACAGTATAACATCGATTATCCGAACTAATTGGGACCGGGGGGGGGGCGGTGTATTCCGAAAAATATATTTTTTTTCGGTTAACTGAACACTCCAACAGACTGAGTCTGTTATAAAATTTAGTGCTGGCACTAGATAGACTAATGTTAATTGTTTTGCGTGTCTAAACATAACGCATGGTGTATCACTGTAGCTGACTGATGTCAAAATAAAATCCAAGGTCACTTTGTATTTGGAGGCTGTCAACGCCCTTGTTTCTACTAGATTGGTAACCCATCAAGTTCTTTCACACGTTGTAATACATCGTACAATATTGAATGAACTCAAGCCCGTTATCACAATAACTGTACCTTCAACACCCAATTAAATACACAGGCTTTAATTTCCATAAATACAAGCATATAGCGCAGCTGACTATCACACAGAGACAATACACATCCTACTTCCACAAAGTTCCATTCATGACTGCCGCATGACTAAAACTTACGTCACAATACCGTCTGGACAATACGTCACAATCAGCATAGAAATACGTCACTGAGCCAGGCTAGGGAAGAGCCTTCAATAACTCATACAACTCTCCAACATATACTGCGCGTAATAAAGCATAATATCCAGTCGCAAAACTTATTATTGAGCTCCCATGCTGGACAGGGGCTTGTATTTTGGGACACGTTTGAGTTTTCCACTTTTTCTAGACTGGACAGTGCATGGACCTTGTGTATCTTGATTTCTTAGAATCTACATTGTACGACAGGCTGGGACTGAATTTCCAGTGTTTGCACGCCAAAGGTCCATGGCATGCCCATTGTCTACGTCAGCGGTTCTCAACCTGAGGGTCTCGAACACTTTGGGATTCAAACGACCCTTACACAGGGGTCGCCTAAGACCGTAAGGAAAACACATAAAATAGTATTTCGGATAACCGACGCTCTGCTATATACGTTTGAATCAGTCAATTGTTAATACATTTGATACACGAGAAAAGGTGTATGAAATGAAATGAAATGAGTGAAGGAGGGAGGAAAGAGAGAGACGATGCGCACTCTTATTGGTAATGAGGTGAGAAACGTGAGCGGAAAAAAAAAAAGGAACAATAATTTGACAGGTTCAAGAAATGGGATAGATAAGCGGCTTAAAGTGAAAGGATAAAAAACCACTTTGAAAATGCCACAGAGAGATGGAAGGAAAGAATGGCTGGGGGAATAAAAGGAGA